>WTXC01000027.1:0-329480 GCA_022496195.1 Lactifluus subvellereus
GCTTGGTGCGCTAGGCGGAGTAGCTGCGGTGTGGCTGTTGTTTCTTGGGTGAGAGGGTGACTGCCTTGAAGTGTGGCAACGTCCTGAAGTCCGGTGCTCAGAAATTCTTCGAGCGGTTCTGTTTCTTTTTGTTTCCCTTTTGATGTAGAAGGGGCTAGTGGTGGCGAAGGTGGATCTACTTCGATGCTTTCTGGGGCTTTACCCGGGTGTCCTAAGCCTGTGGTATCGTCGTGGGGGATGCAGTTTTCTGGCTTTGTCCAGTAGCGATTTTCTGCCCACTCGAGGATATACCAATGGTCGTTGATGAATTCGATGGGGAAGTGCTTTTCGCTTCCGTCAGGGGCTCGGATCGTGTGGTGGTAGCACCACTTTCTGGGTTTCTGTCAGTGTCTTTCCAATAGGCTCCTCCGCAGATGTAGTCTGGTAAGTCCGCGTTTTTTTCGTGGTGCGACTGGGGTGTCCCTTGTTTCTGAGATCTGTATCTGAAGGGTCGCCACGATTACTGTCCCTCTTCTTGGAGAATGAGTTCTACTTGATGGACGAAGATGGTGCAGACGAAGTCGACTTCAGCGACGATTTCGGCAAGTTCTTGTGCGACCTGATCAAGGTTGCGATGGTGCCTGTTCGGGCCGTTGGCGCAGGTCCTTGGGCACTCGTTTCGGTGGCGGTTCATGTTGCCTTCGAGTTGGTCTGTGGCTTCTCGTGTCCAGAGGACGGCTTTGAGGATTTCTGGCAAGCTAATCTCATGGAGGGGTCCTAAACGCGGTCGTCGAGTAGACTCCAGGGCTCTAGCGATAGCTGTAAGATGGTGAGGGCTGCTTCAAACACTGTGAAGTCTTCCAGCCACTTGTTTTCGATGAATCGAAAGTTTTCTACTTCGATTGAGAGGGCGTGGTGTTGCTCTGATGGTCCTTCGGCACAGGACAGGAAGCAAGTGGCGTTGTGACGATAAACTGCGTCGTCAAGGAGGATTCTCCACTGAGTGATGTGTGCGCGTCTTCTGTTAAGATCGCTGAGGCATTCCCAGTAGTCTGTATTGTCCAGGGCGGGGCGTTCCTGGTGTTAATGGAAGCTTGACTTATGTTACGGCTCGACGGGCCGTGAGCACGACTTGTGTGACTTGGCGTAGGCAAGAGTGAACACGTGCGAGGGCAACGAGCATGTGGTCCTGAGCGTGACACTTCCGGTGGTTAGTCGACGCGAGAGTGAAACTAAGTTCTTCGGAGTAGGGCGAGCACATGACTTAGTGCGAAGACCCAAAGCTAAGTCGTTGCAGCCGACTTAGAGAGGCGTGAGAGCAAGCAGTGCCTTGCTGAGCGACGAGGCCTTAAGGCAACTTGAAGCGGCAGTTCAAGTGGAGAATGACTTAGAGCGGCAAGCTCAAGGAGAGGCAAGAAGATCGATTGAAATGAAGTCAAGCTTAGGGCTTGACTCTACCAAACTAGGGCCCTTATATAGGCCTGATACATGGGAATCACATGCTACTACTACCGAGTCATAACGAGGGTAGTGGAGTAGTCCGCTAAGTATAGTACCGGCTCCATTGGTCATGATGGAGCGGATGAGTCACGGTCGAGTCAGGGCTAAGTATAGTAGCACTCCACAGCACGGTGGAGCGCGGCGAGTCACAATACTAAGTCAAAGTCTAGAACGGAGGAGAGCATAAGCTGAGTATCGTAAGTAAGAGTAAGGCGGTCCCGTCAGTCCATAAGGGAGATCGTAACATGGCAATGGCAGCAGCAGTGGCGACTGCGGCAGCAACAGCAGCGGCGACGACAACGACGACGGCAGTGGTGGCGGCAGCGGTGGCGGCGGCAGCGGTGGTGGCGGCAGCGGTGGCGGTGGCAGCGGCGGCGGTGGCGGCGGTGGCGGTGGCAGCGGCGGTGGCGGCAGCAGCGGTGGCGGCAGCAGCAGCTGTGACAATGGCAACGACGCATACACACACTCTCAAGCTCTGCTCCTCAATTCAATGGTAGGCCCTGTTATTCTTCAGGTGTGCTGTTATTTTATCTTGCTTGATCGCGTCTCATCTTCCTTGCATCTAGCGCATGCTTGCAGCAACGAAGTCCGGTAACCCTGCTTCCGCCCCAGCGCCAGCACCAGCTCCCACCCCTACACAACATCTAGCCTCTGACCTCTCCACCGGATGGTAAGCCCCATCCATTTGTACAGGGTCTGACCAGCTTCCCCAGGCCCATCTTCACCGAAATTCGCCTCCTCACGGGCCACGCCTTCACCGGCAAATACAACGCCTGCCACCAGTATCTGGCTGACTCAAGGCAACCGCACACAACATCAGTCACCAGTCACATTGCGACGTGACTTCTGACTGCCAACTTGAACCAGGCGACTTTTTTCCTAATGCCGTGACCACAGTAAGGTAAGTAAGACAGTTAAAGTTTATATACTAACTATGTATCCTAGGTTTTACAAACAATAACAGGCTTTTAACAGTGAGCACGGGCACACGTGAACGAGGACAGCGGTGGTGGCTGCTGCAACGGCTGCTGCAACTGCGGCAACAGTGGCGATAACGACGGCGGTAGCTGCTGCTGCTGCAACGGCGGTGGCGGCGGCACCACACCAACGGCAGCACTAGAACCAGCAGCAGCAGTGGGGGTGGCGGCGACAGCAGCAGCGGCGCGGCGGTGCGGTGGCAGCGGCAGCAGCAGTGGCAGCAGCGGCAGCAGCGGCGGCGGCGGCAGCAACGGCAATGGCACCAGCACCACACCAGCGGCAGCACCAGAACCAGCACCAGTACCAGCACCAGCCGCAACGGCGGCGGCACCAGCAGCGGTGGCCACAGCGACGGCGGCGGCCACAGCAGCAGCAGCAGCGGCCGTGGTAGCAGCGCAGTAGCAGTGGCAGTGACGGCACCTGCACCAGCAACGGCGACACCAGCACCAGCACCACCTGCAGCACTGGCATGCAGCAACGGCGGCGGCAGCAGGAGCACAACGGCGGGGTGCAACAACGCAGCCTTCGCCGCTGGCAAAGCGCCTCCGCCGACTCCGCCGACAGAGCGCCCCCGCCGACACCACAACACCGCCAACGACCACCCACCGACGCCGCCAACGCCGCTGGCAAAGCGGCCACGCCGATACCGCGACACTGCTGGCAAAGCGCCTCCGCCGACACCGCGACAAAGCGCCCCTGCTGACACTGCAACACCACCAACGCCCACCCGCCAACGCCACTGGCAAAGTGGCCATGCCGATACTGCGACACCACAACACCGCCGACGCTGCTCAAGCTCTGGGTTCCCCAACGTACCCCCGACGCCGCTATGCGCCTCACGACCCGAATGTATAGTTGAAGGGGCCAGAAGGGCAGATGGGATTAAATAGAGTAGCATTACATTGTATTTTGTAGCTACATTCAGTAGTCAATTTCTAATAAGACATGGTAGACACCTGCCTGAGTACCTGAGTACTGTACCTACACAGGTACCTGATCCCGCTGGGTACCTGGAGGTCCCGCATCGCAGACTCCTGCGGGAGAGGGGGTACATGCCCACTGCAGGAGTGGGTACGCATACTTGATGCCCGCGGGAGTACCCATGTTGATGCCTAGCCCGGGTGAAAGAGATTTTCCTTGCTGTCATGATATTGGGTGTCGTTGGGTCCAGCACGTGACGATCTATTGATCAGATCAAGGGAGCCTGCCTGACCTCCCAAAAAAGGAACCCAAATAGGCACTTAGCTGCGGCTCGAGCCAGGCTCGAGCCGATTCGAGCCGAGCTCACATAGCTGGCTCGGCTCGGCTCGTCCTTATTTGGTCAAGCCGGCTTTAGCTGAGCCCGAGCCGAGCCGAGCCGAGCCGAGCCACGGCAACACTACCGGGTGATACCCACTTCCGAATAAGCCAGAGCATGTTCCTAAATCCATTCACCGAACACAATGCGTGAAATATATTTGGAACAACCTCTGACACATAGACCCTCAGTAACGATCAGCGGCGGGTTTCGTTAGGATCTGGGCCGCGGGTGCGTGTTATTTAAGACTTTGAATATCTGGATATACACTCGATGCGCAGCGTTGAAACCGTTTACGCACCCAACCGAGATTCAGAACAATCATCGCCATCTCCCATTGTACAGGGCTGATCCCCGAGCGTTCCGAACACCTTATTATGAAACATTCATGCACTGTATGTGTAAATGACGGGAGGAAAATTTGCAACGTCCTTTATGGCGTTACCCCTCAACCTTCCAACAAATCACAGTACCGAAGAATTCGAGACGTTGTCGCCGGCACTGTGTACATTCAGCATACAGATTTACTATGTGAATGATTCCCTACCTCCTCACCACCTATTCCTCGGATATCAAGTGGATATCATCAAAAGTCATGGGATATCCTGAAACTCAATAGGGCCACCACGTCACCGAGCCTCGTCACACTATCTATTTGACCAACAAGTCCCACACCCCGAAATATTGCGAAGGCTTATGTATTTACTATTAACTCTTCTCTTGAAGGAATACGGCGGTCATCCTCAGCTGACTGCCACTCGTCAGTGATCACCTAACCGCGGAGTCACATGAGCGGTTCATCAACTCGCCGCATGCTCGCCTGGTGACGAGCGGGTATATAGAATACATGTCAACTTGCATGTACCATCCATCGGGTAGCACTGGGCCTACAAGAAGTCGGCAGCTTTCAGAATAGCATCTGGCACCACGGATTGGTCTGTCTCTGACTGTTCGGCCTTAAGTTATGCTTCTGTACAAACAATAATTGGCAATGCACTTACCGGCTGGCTTTCGCTTCGGGCCCCACAAAAGCCCGGAATCGTAGTGAATCATCAACAAATCGTCAGGATGACTTTATCGGCCATGGAATCCCGCTGGATACATGTTCGCACTATAAAGATACCTCGCTTGCCAGTGTGCGTGTTCTGTGCGATCACCCGGGCCCCCAATATGCTTGTTCTCCTTTTCAAATTCGCCTCATATGCGTTCTTAGCCCTCGCCGGCGCCGCGTTTCTCGTCGTTCTTAGGCACAGGTTCAGACAGCAGCACCTCTGGAGCATACCTGGGCCTTCAACCCCCTCTCTTATCTGGGGTAAAATCCGTGCATCGGGGACAATGCGAACTATATACTGACGGAAGCCGAAGGACACTTTTACCACATGTTTAATCCCTACGCCTACCCATTTCACGAAGGGCTACGCCAAAATTATGGTAGGGTGGCTCGTATCTATGGATTTTTTGGGGTACGTTTAGAGAGCTAAAATCCGAGTCCGCGAATGCTTTGAGTCTCATTATCAATACCAATCGTGCGAGCAGGACATACAACTTGTGGTATCTGACCCGAAGGCCTGTAATAACATCGTCGTTAAAGATCAAACCATCTTCGAAGAGACTCAGTCCTTCATTGAGTACACTTACTCTTCCTGACGCTTCCGCCGACACGACACTCTAATCCGAGTAGTACAAATAGGCAGGCTTTCGGTCCAGCGCTCTTTGCTACATTGGGTACGCACCTATGTCTCTCAATCTAATGTACGAGCTATTGAATCACATCATACTCTCAGGGACCACCACCGTAGGCAACGGAAATTACTAAATCCTGTATTCAACGTCAAGAATATGCGATACATGATCCCCACTTTTCATGCAACCGCACGAGTGGTACGTTACCGGGCTTGCATCCGCGGGACACTAGTTAAGTGAACGCCACGGCAGCTGCGAGAGAAGTTTGAGTCAATGCTATCGAGTGGCTCGCAAGAGATCAACATCGTCGATTGGATGGGCAAGGTTGCACTGGAGTTTATTGGACAAGCCGGACTCGGGTATTCCTTCGGTACGCTCGAGGGCAGAAACGACCAATTCTGCAGCGCGTTGAAGGAATATGCGTGCGTATGAGGTTAAAGCGATAACATCGACCTGACCTGCCTTTCAGCCCTAATTTGTCTGCCCTTGCGGTGCCACGTACTTGTTTCCTTATCTTCGCAGGATATTCCCCCGAAGATTCTGAAATTTATGGCACAAATTGTGCCGTGGAAGAACTTAAATCGTCTGATAAAGCTCGCGGATATCATAAATGCCAATGCGAGAGACATTTACGAGACAAAAAAAAGGCTGCTGGAATCAGGTGATGATGCAACTGTCAAGCAGGTCGGGATGGCAAGGATATAATTAGTCTTCTAAGTACGTCGACATGGCTGCTCTTTTCCCAGCTGGAGGTCTAATATGATGGCACTGAAGTGCAAGCCAATGCGACGGCATCGGAGGAAGACCAACTAAGCGAAGAGGAAGTACTCGCACAGATAACGTACGCCGTCATCTAGTCTTAAAATGGCAACTCTGACAAGTAGCCCATTTATTCAGAGCCTGGTCTTCGCAGCCACGGACACAACGTCTAACGCACTTTCTCGTATCCTACACCTCCTTTCTCTCCATCCTGGTGCCCAGGATAAGCTCAGAGAGGAGCTGGAAGAAGCCTGTGAAGACAACGAGGAACTCACCCATGATCAGCTTGTTTCATTGCCTTACTTGGAAGCAGTTTGTCGTGAAACTCTCCGTCTGTACGTCACCTCTCTCGGTTCGCTGGATGAATTTTGAAACGTAGGTCAGCTACCCTCCGGTGGTCGGAGTAATGAGAACGTATGTGACCGCAAATGTCCTTATGATAACCAACGTATTCACGGGTAGCAGTGCACGAAGTGACGTTGTTCTGCCACTTTCTACTCCCATCCACGGTGCTAATGGACGCTCGATCCATGAGGTCTTCATCCCTGGCGATACGAATGTATTCCTTCATATATACAACCTGAACCGTGATCCGTCGATTTGGGGAGACGATGCGACCGAGTGGAAACCAGAACGTTGGCTGGCACCACTTCCCGAAACTGTTGCGGAAGCGAATATTCAAGGTGTATACGCCAACACGTGAGTGATATCAATCCGATTCAATCGTCACACACTTGGCGCTCGTCACTAATTCGGATTGCTAGTATGACATTCATCGGTGGCTCACGGTCATGCATGTGCGTACTCAGGCTCGGACGATTCACTAAATGAATGGAGCTGACGTAGGGACTTATAGCGGATTCAAGTTCTCGCAGCTGGAAATGAGTAAGCGAAATGCTCTAGCTTGAGGCGGTGGAAGTCGGCAATCTGACTGTTCTTTGTTTGCAGAGGTTGTTTTATCCCAGTTGATTCCTGCATTCCGATTTGCACCTTCGAAGGCTGAGATAGTTTGGAGATTCGGTAATATTTCCAACCCATCAGTGAAGGGATCGGTCGAGTCGTTTTCTCCTAAGCTTCCTATGATCGTTTCTCGGATCTAGGAGCGACACTACGTTCACAAACTTGAATTGGCATCGTGGCTTTTCTATGACCATTTTCGCACGGTTTCCACCCTATGAATTTGTTTATTAGTGTTAGAGTACGCAAGGACACTAAGTTAGCAGATATGCTAACGGACCTGTAGCTGTAGCAGATCCGCATATCTTAGATAAGATAACGCAGTGCTACGTACTGTACTGTATGTACTGTACAGTACAGTGGACAGGGGATTTAGTCTTCCTACCTTCATCTCACCCACTTGTGCCCTCAGTGCACTCGCTATCAGTTCTCTCATGTACACATTAGTAACTAGTGTAGTACCCGTGTAGTACCCGACGTTAGTGAACCTCCTGTGGCTAGTGTCTAGGTATCGTCAACGGAGGTCACGGTGAGGACTAACCTTCGCTTGTGGCACGTGACGGTGGGGGTCCGCGTGTTCGCCCTCGCCCTGCGCTTTCTAACTTATACCGGTTCTCCATATCGTTGCAAGGTGACTAACTGATATCTGATCGATATAAATACAAACAGTGGAATGTTGGCATGTTATTGTTATCCATAAAAGAAGTACTGTACAGTTATGAGCGTAAGAAGGTCGTTGATGTCTTCGAATGTGCCAGAGGACTGAGCGGCGGCGGCGGCCCGCCCTCAGTATCAATATGGTATCAATTTCGTCGTCTTGAGTTCGTCGCCGCTTTGCGTTTGCCCAAAAGTTTAACAGATGAAGGAGAGCTGGATGTGTAGTTTTGTGCTGTTTACGGTTAATAGGAAATCCATGCCAGAAAAGGTCCACGACTAACTCATAGACACCTAGACAGTCAATCGGATGAGAGAGAAAGCAACGCCATTGAGACCCACGTGCATCTTGCCAAGTTCGGATCTTACGTGTCAACTTGACCATAGACCCGATGAGAGATTTATGGCGCAGGCACGACGACCCAAAAATGACGTTTCTGGTGCAAGTCACAGCACCACTTTTGATTAATATATAGTATTGTGACCCCCGTTGTGTATAAAACCATTAATATAGGTGTTTGAACTCTCTTCCAAGGCCAGCCAGATTGGGGTATTACCGCGCTGTAGAACAATAAACATGCCCCCGAACGTATCTGCCAGATTCACAGATATTGGGGAGTGGGGAGTACCTCCGAGTCATCCCTCTGGTAAACGCCGACAGCACAACTTCCTTTGATTGCTCATTTCCAGTTTCCAGACTGAGATGCAACTCCTGATGACATTGACTCTGCACCGCTATGGTATTATAACTGTTTGTTCCGAGTCACCTCCTCTCGTCAAAAAGGCAGGCTGTGACATTTGTGAGTGATCAATCCCTTCGGTGTCATCTCTGGGCGCACTGGTTTTTCCCGCTTTCATGAATCATCAGTCCATCGGACACCCCTAAGACCTAGGGCGTCTGTGGTTATTGTTGGCGAGGAGTAGGACATGGGAACGAACAGCCTAGAGCAGTTGGCCAAGTCTACCCAGACAAGGTCATGAAAGGTGGGTCCCGACCTCGAAGCATAATCTATCCCGATTCTCTCGGAGAACCCTTTATTCTCTTCTGCTCTTCCAGGGCGGGCACTAAAGTTTATTCTCGGTTGCGCTCAGGTGCTAGCTGGCATCCAGATACAGTACATGATTATTCATGAGCATCGCGGCGCTCCTGGGATGGATTGGGGTCCCACCATGACGTGCGACTTCCTTGACGGAGATGAAACGACTCTGCCAAGTCTAGCTAGCCCAAAGACCCCAGCCGGTATGAGTTGAAATTGAAACCAGATCATTTCGGGGGGGCGCGTAGGTCGTCGTTTTGGTATTCTTAAAATTTCTCAGACCTCAGAAAGAAACCAACCCTCTAGCTGAAGTCTTGTGGGGATAGAAGCAGATCGGCGTGGTGTATTTTGGAAGGGCGTGAGTCAAATCTCGGCTTCAGCAGGTTCACATGGCGGGCAAATTGGGCAATGTGTCCTTTTCCTATTTATAGGGGTCTTAGATCGGTTTTGACAGTCAGCCGTTCTTATTATCAGATGCGTAGATAGGGCAAAAGAACCCCGAAAAAGGGTTGCACATACACATGGAACAGGATACAATGGAGGTTGATGTAATGATGTGAACTGGGGGGGAGACAGCCTGAGGTTCAGAAGGTGGAGGGTTGGTGCGAGTTGAGCGGCCCGCACAGAGGCTAATAGGGTCGCCGGCGCGCAGCCCGGCGACCATCACTGGAACAATTAAGAGGATGCTGGCACTTTCGTGGCTTGCTTTAAAAAGAACATTTGGCACCGTTCCGTCTTTTTGTGTAGACCACCCTAAAGCATGCCGCGTCTTACTCCCATTGACGGATATCCGACCAAAACATCTGACCTGCAGACCGACACCGAGTATATCCTTGAGGGGCACATCCCGCTCGACGGTGGGCCAGACAGATGCGTCCTACACAAGAACGATCACCTGCAGTTTCTCGTGCGCAACCTCGTCCAGGGCTTCCCGGAGCGCTACGTGAGCCAGGATGCGAGCCAGCCGTGGCTCATGTTCTGGACGCTCCAGTCGTTCAGCACGCTGCAGATCGCTATCGACCCCGACACCAAGCAGAGGTGCCCGAGTCTGCATTCCTGTGCCATTCTAAACTTTGTGCTGAATTGCTTTTGTTGACTAGGGCGATCGATACTATTCTACAGTGGCAGCACCCAGATGGCGGGTTCGGTGGTGGGCCGGGCCAGGCCGCACACTTGCTGCCTACGTACGCGTCGGTGTGCTCTCTCGCGATCGTAGGTCGCCCTGGTCCTGGAGGTGGCTGGGACCAGATAAACAGGTGCGCTGGATGATTGTATATTAACAGAACCATCCCCCCAATGCAACAGGAAGAGAAAAGCTGTACGGCTGGTACATGTCGCTGAAGCAATCAGACGGGTCCTTCATCGTTTCCAACTATGGAGAAGTCGATGTTCGGTATGGTCGTGTCTTCTTGAAGGGGTCGTCTCCCTCATTTCCTGACCGTGGAACAGCGGCATCTACTGCCTTCTCGCTGTCGCGCATCTGCTTGACCTCGTCACCCCAGAACTCATCGATGGCACCGCGGCCTTCATCACATCCTGTCAGACGTACGAAGGAGGTTTCTCTTCTGCATCACATCCACATATCGTCGATGGCGTGCTCGCGGCTCAGAGACCGAGTCTCGGCGAAGCACATGGAGGATACACGTTCTGCGCACTCGCGTCGTGGGTACTGCTGCAGCCATTCATGTCGGCAGACGACGACGCGCCCCGAGTGGATGTGCCCCGGTTACTCCGCTGGCTCGTGCACATGCAGGGACTGGAGGGGGAGCTCGGCGGCTTCAAGGGACGCACGAACAAGCTCGTCGATGGGTGTTATTCGTGGTGGGTCGGCTGTGCGTTCGCGCTGCTAGAAGCTCTGGGAATATCTCCAGGCGCCTCTGCGTCTGGGCATGCCAAGGAGGAGTCTCATGCAAATGAGCCGACCGGGAATGGATGGGACGACGTGGACGGTGCGCTTTGTGCAGCAGCTTATGGGGCCTGTGTGTGCTTGCTTATGATCAATTAACCAGATTCGCTTTTCAATCGACACGCGTTGCAGGAGTATATCCTCCTTGCCGGACAGCATCGAGCAGGGGGATTGCGCGATAAGCCACCGAAGTATATCTTATTTCTTCCTTTTCGAGGGTGTTTTCACCTCAGTCCACGTTGCGCACAGGAATCCGGACGCCTACCATACGTCATATTGCCTCTCTGGCTTGTCGGCCGCACAGCACCGCGTATGCCCTTCACCTACACGGCGGGAAGAGGTGCGTGCAGCGTGGAAGGGCGAAGATAGCATGCGTGCGACTGCCTTTTCCGAGGCTCTCTGCTGGGCAGAGGAAAGCGGCGGCTCTCATGTTGTCGGTTCGGCTGCGAACCGCGTTGTATGTCATTCCCAGCCTTCTCGATGACTCTGCTTGTTAAGGAAGTTGCAGAACGCTACACATCCGCTGTTCAATCTTACTATGACACATACAGAGGGCATAATGGCGCATTTCTATAAACAGAGTGTGCCGAAACGCACACCAGCGGCGCGGCGGTCACGGTAATTATTGTGGAAAGGGAGGACCCACAGGTGTTTTCTTTTTATTACGCAGAAGAGTTGTGTTTCCATTTCCTTCGTCATCTGAGAAATTTGTGTATCTAATTATCATAAGTTTGAAGTATCTGATTGCTACTTACAGTACAAGGTCGTTGGAGACGCTGCGGTGACGGCAGTAAAATGGGCGGCAACAGCCGTTTCAATTGTTGCCACGTGCTTAGCTTGATACGCTACGCGCTGGGCCGTCTCAGCTTGAGCTTCAGTACAAATCGGCAGTAAAACTTGACAACCTTTCGTTTCCTTCCTGGAGACCCTTCTTCATATCCTTAATTCACTGATATACCTCGCAATGTCATACGATCTTTACGAAGAAGACTCGCACTTTCTCTCCCCTTCGTCGCCATCGACTCCAAGGAAATCACCCTCGAAACACTCCCTGGCCCGTAACAGGTCTAGTATTTCCCTCCGTGGCGGCACCTCGTCTCTCGCACACGAACTCGCGGTTGCACTTTTACCAGAGCCAACAGCCAGCTCGAAGCTGCTCGCGGAGGAGTTCGGCATCGAATACGATGAGGGAGCAGAGGGGATCGACGGTTTACCCCCAGAGGACGACACTGTACCCACATTCGCAGTCTCCAACGATCTAGACCCTACAGTGTCGCTCGATGCCACCTCGGACTCGAGCACGCCAGTCGCCACAGATGACAATGACGACGACGACGACGACGTCCTCGACCCGACCTTCCATACCCCAGCACCGCCGCCGCCGCCGCGGCGCCGCCAACCAGACGCAGATGCCATGGCGCTCCTCTCGCAGAACCTCGAATCGACAGAAGAGTTCCTCGCGCACCTACGGCGGCTAGATACGGACGGACCAGCCCCGCTCGCGCTCGAGACGCTCGCAGCTGACATCATCAGTCGGCTGAACGAGACGGTCCGCGACCGCGAAGAGCAGGTCCGCGAGCTGCTCAAGTACGAGCGCGAGTTCCAGCGCATCGCGGCCGAAGTCGGCGGCCCAGACGCGCTCGCGAGTCTCGATGCGCTCGAGGACCCCCGCGGCCTGCTAGCCGATGCGCCGCCGTCCTCCGCGCCCCCCTCCGCGTCCGCGTCCGCACAGGCACCGCCAGCGCACGAACACGAACGCGCACTCGAGTCCGTCGCCGAGGAGCCGTCCTTCGCGCACGACTGGGAAATCGATCCCGACGCGCACCTCCTGCACCACCAGCAAGACGAAGGAGCCGAGTCCGACGCGGACGCAGACGGCGACGGCGCCACCGGATCGCCGCTCAAGGACTCCTTCGTCGCCTCCCCCTCATTGCCGCCCGTGCTCCCCGGGCCCGCGACGCCCGCGGGCGCGATCCCGCACTTGGCGCACCTGCGCACACACACGGCGTCGCTCGTCTCGAGCTTGACGGCGCTCTCGGAGCACGCGCAGGTGAACGGGGCCGCGAGCACCGAGGCGGGGCGCAAAATCCGCGCGCTGAAGAACAAGCTGGGCGGGTGGCGCACGGACTGGGATAGCGCGGAGCGCAGCCGCGCGCGCATTGAGCGGTGGGAGACGAGCGGCGACGTTGAGGGCGGCGCACCTCGCGTAGATGGCCGTACGGTCGTGGCGGAGCATTTGCGTGAATTCGAACGCGTGCTGGTCGAGGCAAACCTCAAGACGCAGGCGATCATGGTCCCGTCATAGCTGTACGTAGAAACCGCCCTGATACCCTTTTGCTTTCCGCCTCATGGGGCACTGTGTTTAATTATAGATGGGGTTTGGCTTATACCACACCTTTCACCTGCTCGATCTGCCTCTCTCTTTCCCTTGCTCCGCAGCATTGATGCATCAGTACAAGACTTCCGATACAATGTATACCTATAGCCTACATATACTCTAGTTGACGGCACCCCAGGAAGGATAGAGATGTGGATTGGGTTACATTTATCCAACTACAGTATTGCGCATTCAGTAGTGAGAAATCCATTTCACTGACTTCCAGTGCAATGAGCACCATCGTTTAACCGGAATACGTGAACCAGCTTGTCCTGCCAACATGCAGTGAGAAAAGTAAATGAAAGCCAAGCGGATCGACCACACAGACCTGGCGTCCACAGCCTCCTTGCGCACCGCGCGTTTCGGGTCATCCAACGCTTTCGCGAGCTCGCGTAGCACGGCCGCTTTCTGCGGGTGCAGCACATCGTATCGCACGATCTTCGGGAGCACGGCTAAGTACTTGAGCGCGCCCACCCGCACCCTCTGTCCCTCGACATCAGGAACCGTCGCCTGAAGAGCGTAACACAAAAGGGGGGAGCGCACCACGTCAGGCATCTCAGCTGCGTCGCTGTTCTGCAGCATGACGTTCGTAAGGCTACCAGCGTGCTCCGCGACGAAGCTGCCCTCCTGGGCCGTCTTCGACCCGGCTTCTACATCGGCCTGCGCCGCGGAGAGGAGCGTGTCGATGACACCCGCGCGAAGCGTAGGGTCGGGCAAGGAGAGCCCGCGGAGAAGAAGTGGCATGAGCTAGGCGAGGTGTGAGCATATAGGGATGCGGCGCGGCGTGGCTGCGCCACAAAGAGTCAACACACTGTCGGTAGTTCATGGACGTAAGCAGGCCTGGGAATCGCCTTGATGAGCGCCGCGAGCGCTACGAGGTGCGTGGTTTGCCGTGATTGCTCTGGCACAGAGTAAGCGACATGTGTCAACCCGCTCAAGAAACCTGGACGGACCGGTCGAGTCTTTTATTCCCTCAATGATCCTTGGGAGGATGCTACTTGCATACTTCTGGGCATAGAGGACCTAGGGTATCAAAGTTAGCTAATATTTATACGATACTTATGAGAAGACGACCTTGATGACGGCGTGATTGCGCTTCGTGAGCACCTTGTCGACCGTTCCGACTTGGCCGATAGCACGTGCAGCATCCCACCCCACTTCCGTATCATCGAATAGCTCGAAGAGTCGGTTAGCGAACGGCAGAGCCCGCGGGTGGTTCCTGACCAAGAGCGACCTTGAAATCTGTCAAGAATAAGTGACAACGTCGAAACTTGAGCAACGACATTCGCACCCATCCCCATGCTGAGATGGCATGACGTCGCGCATCGGGGTCGGGAGGCTTGGCAATCTCCTCATCCCAGAATGTCGAAAACGTCGTATCGAGAAAGGTTTTGAGATCTTATTTGATGTGTCAGCCAAGGCTACGGGCAATTGACGATGTCCATTTCTCACCCGGGGCGTGCTTGTTGACGATCGCTGAAACGACGTGCCATGCACATTCTCGCTGCATGGTGGTCTTTGCGTGCCGTATGCCCCAGTTTAGAAGCTGCACTAGAAATGTACCCTCATCGTCCACAGGGGTCTTGACCTGGTTCAAAGTCAGAACCCGAAGAGCAGAAACATCCACATCGATACGAGCCTCTGGATAAAATGCTATCACGCCCTCAGAGAATAGTGAGACAAGATTGGCTTGGCTCTCCGGTGCGGCAGGCTGGCGCACAAATAAGTCTGGGACATGACGCAGAAAAGAGCCGACTTACGTCAAAAGGCGCAAAACGTGGGTCTACTGGCAGACTCAGGTCACCAACTGCTTGAGGAGCAATTCCGCCCACCAGATACGCAGGAAATAGCGTTGCGGCAAACGTTTCCTGCTTCCTGTACCAATGTGGTGACATCAGGGAGTGTGATGCTGGTGAGCCATCAAATGACTTACTGGGTAGATAACGACTGCGTGACAAGGTTAATTATACGTGCAATGACATTAGTGACACGCGGATCCGTCACACCGCTCCCCATAGTCACCAGTGTCCCATACACGGCGAGGTTGAATAGCCGCGGAACCAGTCGCTCCACGTACTTTGGCACGTCCACGTCCCCACTCTCCACCTTGCATGCCAACACATCCACGAGCGTCGAGAGCAGCGCATGCACGTATGCCGCAGTGGGCTCGGGGTCCTCTGGGACTGTAGCAGGAGCGTAGAGTAAGCTCAGGCGTATGGACAGGCGAACTACGAGTGTCTCGAAAAGGTTGGGCTGGGTGCAGAGGCGCGACAGTGCGGAGAGACCGGTGCGATATTTCTCACGTCCTTCGAGGTCCTCTCTTGCAGGGGCTTGATCTGGAAGTGCAGAAAAGAGAAGAGGAAGGGTCATCTGCGCTATGTGAGATGGTGTCTTGGTGGCGATGATTTTGAGCAGATCGAGGGCGGCATCACTAGAGCGTCGTAAGTGCCGGAAAAAAACTTAGAAACAATCGGCAAGATGAGCACCTTGCGCTGAGAAGGTCGTCTTGTTGACCGGAAATGACCTCCGTAACTTTTTGAACGACAAAGCCAATTTCCTGGTCATCAAGAAGTCTGGGGGTAGTCACCAAACCACTCAGAGCTTCGATCGCAGGGCGCAATGACGACTGAGCCTTCAAGCCGGTAATCAAAATACCCAATACTTCGTCCTTGAATGGGAGGAGGAAGATTTCCTCGGCGTTAGCTGCTTTGACTGTAGAGTCGCGCGCAGCTGCGATGAGGGAAGATAGGAGTGAGAGTACTGGCCCTCTATTGGGAAGCTCATCTGGATCAACGAAGAGCCTGGTAAGGTGAGGAACAGCATGGGAGAGCGTGTAGTGCGAAACGGATGCTATTCATGCAATCGTGAGACCTACGCCAATGATAGAATCGAGTCCATACTGACAGGTGGTTGACATGAAAGCGCACAGGACTTTGATGGCCGGTTTTGCTTGACTCTTTTCTGGCTCCTTCAAAATTTGAATACACTCTTCACAAGCATCTTTCGCAAGGCCGTCAATATCAGTATCCGTAACTTCATCCGTATATATCGTCTTGATGAGAACCTGAGTCGCTTTAAGAGCCTCTTCTTCGGTCTCCGGATCAGTAGGCTGGAAGATCTCGAGTTTGAGGGAGCTCCAAAGCTTGCGCGCGGAGTTCACGGCGACTCCAGGTCCATACACAGGAAGACATGCAGCAAGCGTTTGAAGGGTATCACGCTTTTGTTATCAATAAGTCCGGTATCATGCACGCGCATAATGGATACTGTACCTTCGTCGGCGGCGAACCAGCGTTCACCTTGTCGAGGAACAGAGGGACGGCAAGATTTCCGAACAATGGGCTTGCACTCAGACATGACCTGAGGGTATGATGAATACCGAGCATTAGTCACGCTGGGAGGTCGGGTCCTACCGAAGGGCGCCTTTCAGATCATCTGCAGTTATCCCATACGGGTCATTTGAAGGTGGTCTGAACGTAATTGGAAAATAGCAGAAAACAATGTTGAAGAGATCCTGGGGTATGATGACAATCAGACGATCAGAGAGCCAAATGACGCGAATCGCACCTCGAACTTGGTGGAAATATCAAACTCTATAGCGAGTACTCTAGCTATTGCGAACGCAAGCATGAGATTCCGGGGATCCTTCTCGCCATCTGCCAAAGCGATGTAGCCGGAAAGAAAACGATCACCCATGCTCTTTAGCACTATCGATGTCTAAGGATCTTTTGAGAAATGATGCAGAAAGCAAGACATCTCACCATCGCGGTGCAACGCTACCAGGGAATCAAAAATAGAAAAGACTATGTGACGCTGCACTTGAACGAGGGCTTGCATCTTCACATTGGCAAAGATCCTACTTAGGCGTTCGTATCACCACAGACGTACCCAGACAAGAGTAACTCACGCTATGCAGACGTCAACAACGTTATCGGGTATTAGTGCTGGGATGCGAGTGACGGCAAGGATACCCTTGAGGGCGGGGATTATTGTCTCGGTGTCTTCTAGCTTGGACGCGAAGAACGCGACAAGAACCTTGACTAGATAGTCGGGAGACCTCAATAAATGTAACCTGACCTACGTAACACGCACCAGACTGGAGATTGAAACCTCCGGTGGGCATTTACCAACCACCAGAGCTAGAAACTCGACGCCTATTGGATAATGTCTGGGAAAGGAACGCATATAATCGAGTTATAGTGCGTACCTTTATTTCTAAGGTCATCCTCTTCTGATGTCAAATACTCTCCTAATGCCTTCACGACATGTACCAGCTTGAGTTGACCATCGGCAACACCTAGAAGCTCAGACCGATCTTAGGATAACGCAAATTTTCCATCAGTTGCCAGCGTATACCTGTCACGGTGTCTTCTATTTCCTTGTCTCGTGGAGAGGCGACCCATGTACGAACGTAGCGTTCTGCTGTTTCCATCGGCCGCGGTGGAGGAAAACCACAAGAGCGCTGCCAAGTGAAGTGGAGCCGCTGGGCGCTTACGCAACCCGTCAATTGAGGCGCGTCAAGCGTCCGAGTCCGAGTCTCACCGCATCATTCTTGCGCGGCTCATGCGCCATCTGGGGACACTCGTCTCTAGAGCATCTATCACACGACGTTGTAACTTGCCAACGCTCCATAGACTCGCTCGATTCTTCGTTTCTACTCCGTCAGCGTTCCGAGCTAGGAAACATCCAAAAGATCGTTTCAACTACAACCCAGACATTTTCTTCGATGAGGCACCCGATCCCGAGCACATGGGATACGCGCGCGTCACTTCGAATGACCTCGAGCGGCACACGAAGCCGCCGACACGCGTCAAGATGCTTGTGCGCGACTTTATCGAGGACTCGCTGTACAACCCGCACTACGGGTATTTCCCACAGCAAGCGACTATATTTACGTCCGCAGGGGATCCCATCGACTTTCGCGCCATGCGTGACTCGGTAGAGTTTCAGAACGAGGTCGCGCGTCGGTATTCGACGTATGGTACCGACGAGGAGGGGCCGGGAAGGCAGATATGGCATACCCCCACAGAGCTTTTCAAGGTGCGTGCTGCGTCTGGCATGAACGATCCAGGTAGTGACCCTCGCGTACAGCCATACTACGGGCAGGCTATCGCCCAATGCCTGGTGTCAGAGTACCTTCTCAAATACTTCCCTTACGAGGACCTCGTCATCTACGAGATTGGTGCAGGGAACGGCACGTTGGCCATGGACATCCTTGACTACATCCGGAGCGAGTATCCGGAAGTCTACGAGCGTACCCACTACAACATCGTGGAGATTAGTGGTCGTCTGGCGAAGATGCAGCAGGAACTCCTTGTCCCGCGGCATTCCTGTGTCAGCGTAACCCACAAGAGCATCTTCCACTGGGATCAGCGAGAACCAGCCCCGTGTTTTTTCTTGGCCATGGAAGTCATCGTGGGTCGTCTGTTTCCTTCGCACTGTCTCTCCCGTTCATCCCACGCAGGACAACTTTGCTCACGACATGATCCGCTACGATTATCGCACCTTGGAGCCGTACCAAGCCCTCATCACCGTTGATGCTAAGGGTAACTACGGCATATACTACACGCGCGTCACCGACCCGCTCGTCGCCTCCTTCCTCAACCTCCGACGCCGTCTTGGGCACCCACCACCACTTCCATCCATCCTCAAATCGCCCTCCTTGCGCTCGATCTACAACCACCTCCCCTTCGCCCCGAACCTCTCAACGCCGGAGTACATCCCCACGCGCTTACTGAGCCTCCTCCGCACGCTACGCGCGCACTTCCCGCGGCACCGACTGCTCCTCTCGGACTTCAGCTCGCTGCCAGACGCGATCCCAGGCGTGACAGCGCCGGTCGTGCAGGCGCGCGTGCGCGGGACGGCCGTCGCGTGCTCGACGCTCTTCGTCCGGCCGGGCCTGTTCGACATCTTCTTCCCGACGCACTTCGGCCGGCTGCGCGACATGTACGAGCACGTGCTCGCGCAGCCGCGCGCAGGCGACGACCACCTGCCCGTCGCGCCGTCCCCGCTCGCGAGCAGCGCCTCGCCGCTGTCCGTCGGCGCGGGCTTCTTCTCGTCGTACCAGCCGCAGAATCGGCGCTCGCCAGCCGACGGCGTGGCGAGCGCGAGCGGGCTACCCGTCGGCGAGCGCAAGTCGAACGTCTTCACGCACGCCGAGTTTATGGAGACGTATGCGGATCTCGAGCACACGCGTCTCAGGAGTGGCGAGAACCCGCTCGTGGACTACTACAAAAATGTAAAATTTCTTTTTTGAGGTCTACCTAATTGTTTTCTGGGCTCTCCCTCGCGGGCGGCCCATCCTCTACTCTGTTGCGCAGGATATAAAGGTAGTAATGAAAGGTGTCCCCGATCTGTTGGATCTCAAGCGTTGTTCCTGGCCGCGTCAAATACCGTCTCCGGAAATGCGGCTGGCCAAAAGTTAGGTACAAAAACACGCCTCTGCCCTTTCGCATAACCCTGTGTTTCGGACGCGTGAGGTTAGATGACTTTGAACACGCTGACAGAAGAGAGGGTGACGCCGAACCGGAGAACCTCGTCGACCTCTTTTGAGCAGTCGTCTATGACTTGCTGTGGAGGATCCTGTGGGCGTGTGGAGAAGCTATCGCACAACTCTCTATAGTGATACCGTGAGGCAGTGGACGCACCCAGACGTCGCCTTTGGCCGTCATCATGGCATCCATCGTACCTTGACACACAGGTGAGTCCAAATGCCCATCAACCGGGCTCACACGCGGCGTTACCTTTGTCGATTGCGACATCGAAACTATCATTCTCGAACCTCAAGTCACGGATGTCCATCACGAGCCCTGGAGCAGTCGCTCGTTCAAAATTTTTTATTTGTGAAAAAAATGGGACAGGTATACATTGCATTTCTGGCCGATCGTGGTTCCTTGCACGCATGCGCTCGACCACGACGGGAGAATACTGCGTGTGCCCCGATCAGCGAGCGAACGACGAGCCAGCGCGATCGAAGCTTTTGGTGCGCACGTCGATGTTGACGATATTTTTGTACCCGTCATCGTACATCTAAGGCGCGATGTCCCGAGAGTGGTCAGTTCGGTGATGAGTCCTTTGCAAGGGACAGTGTAGCTCAGAAACGCACATCTTCCGAGAGTGTCGAGTTACCGCAACCGAGCATGAGGATGCGCGCAGTCTTGTCGGGAAGGACTGGGCGGAGAAGGTGTGCGACATCCTCGTATCTCTTGAACCAGTCGAACGTCGCCTCCTCTCCTTCTCTTCACGCACGCATGTCCTGTCCTGTGTGGATCTGCCACGAGGAACGTAAGCTAGACTCACTGTGTATATCGCTGGTCCCTGATATTTTTAAGAGAGTTTGAAGAGACACCGGATCTAATCCGTTAGAGCGCACCAATACTCTCTAGTTCCATATTCTTCATTCTTTGTGGGGAGTGTATTCGCCGCCGTCGTCATCATATCGAAATGATGAAGAGCCGCCCACGTGGCCGAGATTCGAGCCGACGGAGCGCGTAACGCGGGGTAAATAATCGGCCCCGCGCCACTGGGGAACGGAACGGAGGACGCCCTGTTGTCCCCAGGCCAATCCACTTGTCCCACGTCTTTGAAACCTTGACTTCTTACCACCACCTCGCTTCAAGACCACTCTTACTCGTCCAACATCTTTGCATAAATTCACTATAAAACAATGGTGCGTTGCAGTGACATTGACGTCCTCGATGGGGAGAGACTTATTCTGGCGCTTAATTATGCTCCCGCTCCCTCTTCCCCCCGCAACGCAACTGTAGTCTGCTATCCCCGCATTCGTCATGGGTACTCTCTGTATTGTTGGGGGTGTGACTGGATACGCCCGCACGCGATCCATCCCGTCCCTCGTCGCAGGCGTCGGGTACGTGAACCCCCTTGACAGTATTCACCTCCCTTGATCACCTGACGCACCCTTGCTGGCATCGCGTGCAGCGTCGGCGCGCTCTACCTGTACAGCGGGGATAACATCCGCAAGCACACCGCCAACAGTCTCGAGACTGCACTTGGTGAGCAAAGTCGCTGTCCCCGCTTCTCCAAAGTCCAAAGTACTCAATTGAATCGGTTGGTCCCAAGGTGCTTCCGCACTACTACTCCTGTCGTCACTCCCGAGATTCGCCAAGGGCCCAGTCCCCGCGGTGCTCACTGTCACGTCTGCTGCGACGGGTGCGTACTACGGCAAGGCGATATACAAGCTGCGCCAATAGATGGCGCATGTGTGTTGGCACCCGTATCGAGGACTTGCCAGGATCTCTGTATAACTAATAGCAATAACTTTCATCTCATGTACAAGCATCGCCGATTTGTCCTGAATGGATCTGGTTCAGTGCTGCCTACAGTGTCGCGCGAACTGCAAGGAATGTTTAGGTAGCCCCGGATACTTTTCTACTACGACAAGCACAGCAAAGATTCTTAATCGTACAAATTCTGCCAATCCCAGCAACACCAGTCGTCTCTTCGCACGTTCCTACATCGCAAGTTTATCATCGCCGACTTACGGTGCTCCATCAGCCCTCATATAGAACTTTTTCTATAGCCCTCACATACGCTTCCAGCAGCTCGCCGAGGCGCTCAAGACGATCGAGCACGACGCCGGCAACGACGACCAAAAATTCCATGAACTCCTTGTTTCCGCGGTGCTGCGCCCAGCTCGACACCGCCCGCACGTTCGACAGGCCAGCGCGCACCATGTCCTCCAGCGGCCATCGCTCGGGACAATCTGCGCACAAACATCCTGCACGGGCCCCTCGGCGTGCACCTGCATTCGATACGACCTATCCGTGCGCCATCGAGGCTGCGCACATCTCGCAAGGACCATACCCAAGACGACTTCTTCCTCCGTCAGGCGGACGGCATTGACGAGGGTGTGCGTCATGCAGATGTACTGCATCTCTCGTACGTAGTGAGCATGCAGTTCCTTCACTTGTTCGTTCTCTACCCCGCGTGGCTCGGTGGCCGCGCTGAGTGTACTCTGCACGAGTGGCATGAGGCGCAGGAGATTGCATCTGTAGGTGACGCGAAAATATCTTCGACCGTTGCGTCGCTGCGACCTTCCTCCAGTGTCCAGACCTCGCCAGGAGGGGGGCGAGGTTCACACTGTGCGATATGACATATCATTTCAAACTTGATGAGATTGTCGGGGCCAGCGAGGAGGACACGTCGATGGTGGGCATATGGTGCGACACGAGCGTGCGCATCGTCAAGTGCGGATATCGGCTGCGCGTCTTATATCTCCCGTTTCGCTCGATAATCCCCGGAGCCCGGCTTTCTTGCTCGAATTTGGAGGCACATGCAGATCGAATATAATGACTGTTGAGAGATATCCTCTCAGCCACGCGGGACGCTAATACCATAAGCACTCACAGGGTTGACCGAACTCGTGGAAGCCGAGATCCAGTTTTCGGATAATTGCGAATTTAACAAGGAAATATTTAATTCCCTCCATTTCTCCCTGCCCGATTTGAGCGGTGCGAGACGTCATATCCCTGAGTTTTAACCACGAATAGAATAGTACTCACCTCATGCGAATGAGCTTAGTTCGTAAATTATAGAGATATTTGCCGTGTTGTGGCGGGGGAACACGCGTCCAGACCCACTTGAGAATGTTCCCCCTTGGTTTTGGGGAGGGTTCCCCTGCCTGTACCACACACAGACCTGGACTTGGGCGACCCTCGAACAAAGCTGGCAGGCCAGATGTCCTATCTGTCCACGGAGCTTATCTTTCCCTGGGCCGATATAAAGCGCTTTGTTAAGCATCTGCTCTACGCCCGGAGGAACTTTGCGAGGGGTCCGGAAACCAGGAGAGCCGTCCACGGACTACGATATCGTTCTTGTCTGATCTCTTCCATCGGAAGAAACGGTAGATATTTCAGTAGGAACGCGGAGGATAGCTGTGCCATCGTGAATATGGCCTGCGCGACTCTTGCCCATCACGACTTCAAAGTTCGGATTACGACCTTTGTTGCTTTCGTCATTAGGATCGTAGATTGCAGAGCCATGGAGGACAAGTTCCACAACTTTCCGGACATCATAAACGTCTGCATCGGGGTCGATGCGTTTGAGGTCGATTTCCATAGTACTGTGCCAGTAGTGACTGGGTGAGAAGCGTACGCGAGTAGCCTGACTGGCATGCTGACGACGCACCTTATATGAAAGAAGACGAAGCCAGTTTTAGTGCCAGTGGGGAGCTGCGGACGGTCTTTCTTCGCAGTTCCTTATGTTGGTGCTGATTTCCCTTGTTCTGACATACCACCAAGAACGAGTATGACGGGCATACTGGCGATACATTGTAGATTAGAGAAGATGCGGCCAGTTTACTTGGAACTGCGGACGGTCCTTCCTCGCAATCGCTAAGATCCATTATCGTGATGACGTCAGCCACGCCTTGCCGCAAAGAGAATGACGTGATCGGACCTAACTTTCCGCGCAGCAGAGGGAAGATGATAGCCATACTGCTCAAGTCATCAGGTCGTTATCAGGTCTCCCAGAAGCGCTGCGCAGTCTGCTTCTTGCCAATGCACATCAGGACTTCCTCTACGCCGATCCACGCCTCGGCCTCTCGGGTTCCCCTGCGACCAAGGCCACCTTTTCTGTTTTCTCGCGCCCTTCGTGCAATTGACGTAGTGTGTACAGAGCTCCTAGTGGATTCTCGACGCAGGCCAACCTGGGTATTGCTATTGCGCAGTTTCCTGGCACGGCGTTTCCCGTACTCATCACACTACTACCGTTCCCTGCGATGCCTGCATGCCATACTGTCTAACATATGGTGAATCAAGGTCTTAGGGCCGTTCCATGCCCACCAGAAATCTCCCATTGTGATTTCCTGGGCCACCATTCCCTTCCTGTTTCTATGTATTCCACACGTTGGAATACTGTAGGAGGAGCAAGGGAACGAAGGTCACATGATGAGGAAGTCACGGGATAAGTAGTACATAACATAAAGCGGGTCCTACGTAGAGTAACGTTGGTTGAACCCTTCGACGGGGGCGCGACCCTTCTCTCGAACGTGGCATTCGCAAGCGGGTGCGATTTGAGCATATGATGGCGTCGTGACCGGGGTATTCGTCCCAGACAGGAGCAGGCGTCCTCGGGTCCAAGGTTTCGTGTGCATGCGCAGGAAAACTAATTCGCTTGCATTTTGTTGTCTTCACTTTATCTCATCCTTCTTTCATCATCTTCTCTTCCTCGCTCGTCTACGCCTTACCTACCGGAAGACTCTACTCTTACATCAAGGACAACAACTGGAAGACCCAGCTAATTAGGAGTGTAGTGTGGATGATTCAGATTGCGTATGCAGGTTCTCGCTGAAATCAACCGCGCACAGGCGGAGTCGCTCATCCACTCCACTCAGAGTGCAGGCTCAAAAAGAATGGAACGCGCATAGAATTGCACACAGGAGAGTGGCATTGCCGCTCTTATGATCTATCAGTAGCAGTTCCACGCACGTCGTCAGTTAGTGCCCCACATCCTCCCACCCGTATCGCTTTGTTCAGGAGTAGCGCGCATCCGGGACATCTAAGGCGCTGCGCCAGCTGACCCAGGCGAACACGACAGTGGCACCCTCCGTATATGCACTGCATATCATCGCGGACACCACTTCGGTGCCGGACGAACTGAAAACGGACAATGCCTTGTCAAGGCGCTAACAAGTGTCAAGTAAGTAAGTTACCTTATCTCCAGCGCTACCATTCACCTCTCGCATGCCCGTCAGGGATCATGTCCGTTCTTCCTGTTATTTCCGCACTTGCCGTCTCGGGACGCAATGAACGCGAGTCCACGACATTCCTGACCTTATTCTTACAGGAGGAGCGGGAAGACTTGCACATGGGATAATTCTCAGTCGAGTGCCCAACGACGAATGTCTTTCCTCCCTTCTCTGCTCGGGATGCGAGGTGCATGCAAGCGTAATTGTACCACCCGTTTTTTTCGTTCTCATCAAGTAGATAGCTTTAAAACTGCGAACGTCCGCCCTCCACCCACTCACTCAGTAAGGTTAATTTGTCTAGGATGGGTGCCATACTGTCCAGTCTGTTAGTAGATTAAGGACCGTGGCATCTTTGTCCCTGACGGGGTCATCACTTATTGCTTGATCTAATGTGGCGTTCAAGTTACTTATCTATCATAGGCGCAGGCTCTAGGCAACTTCGGCGGCTGTCAAGATTCGTAGTCGGCATCCCTGTGAAGTTTGACCCTCGCGATGAACACGGAAACCCGTGCCGAAGAGATACCCTGTAGAGAGAGGGCTGCAGTGGCCAAACAACGCCTCTCTTCATCATGAATCTTCTAACCGCGCGCGGTGAGCACCTCACGCGGCTGACTTAGGTGGCTTGGGCGGTCCCAGCAGATATCTCAGCCTAGAGCGCCTCCGTTTTCTCTGCGGAGCCGCTGTTTGCAAGAATTGAAACTGAGGAGCAGCTTGTTTCCATATATCGCATCATCCGCCATGTACTGCCTATATTCTGGAAAGTTTCAGAAGCTATAGAGGCATTTGGCGGGCTGCTGGCGTTGATGTATAAGACCAGGGCGGCGTGCTGTTGAAATCTCGTCACTTGTGATGGACACGACCTTAAGAAAGGCATACGAGTTGCTTGAGTACCCTGCCTTGTGGCCTCCTAGTATCCTACCCTACTGTGTTCATTCAGTGTGATTTCTAAGGCTTCCTCCGATCTCAAAAGCCTGCTTTTGCTGCTATTAGCCTAGGTACAGCCTTTATCGAGACGTGTTTGTACTGGCCCTTATTACTGGTATTCCTGCAACTCTTTCCTCTGCCCCACCTTTGCGACATCAGACACCTACTTTCCCATGGAATGGCGCTAGAAAACTTTCACTTTGCTCGCTGTCTTCGAGGACAATACCAATATCTAGAAACTGTTGGCCCTCGAGTCGGATCGAATAGTTTGCCTACTTCTGGCTCTGCTAACCGGTTCGGGTATATTTTGCATCCAAAATAGAATGCAGATAGATAGCCACGATAAGCACAGCAAAGATCCCTAATCGTACAAATTCTGCTAATCCCAGTAACACCAGTCGTCTCTTCGCACGTTCCTACATCGCAAGTTTATCATCGCCGCCTTGCGGTGTTCCATCAACCCTCATATAGAACAAGCGCAATACATCGGCTCAGGCTTCCGGCAGCCCGCCGAGGCGCTCAAGACAATCGAGCACGACACCGAGAACGACGAGCGAAAAGCTCTCGATGAACTCTTTGTCCCGGTGACGCTGCGCCCAGCCCCACGCCGCCCACGCGTTCGACAGGCCAGCCCGCAGCCTGTCCGCCGTCGGCGGCTCGTCGCCGGGACAATCTGCGCACAAACATCCTGCACGAGTCCCGCGGCGTGCACCCGCATTCGATACGACCTATCCGCACGCCAACGAGGCTGCGCACAGCTCGCAAGGATCGTACCCAAGACGACTTCTTCCTCGGTCAGGCGGACGTCCGGGGCATCGACGAGGGTGTGCGTCATGCAGATGTACTGCATCTCTCGTACATAATGAGCGTGCAGCTCCTTCGGTTGTTCGTTCTCTACCTCGCGTGGCTCGGTGGCCGCGTTGAGTGTACTCTGCACGAGTGGTATGAGGACGCAGGAGATTGCGTCTGCAAGTGGTGGGACTTCTCCAGGAAGCGCGATAGGGAAGCCCTCGATTGGCTCGTTCGGGTCATGCAGGTGGATGTTCGGAATAGGTATCCCAGCGCGCGATCTGACTCGTAGTAGTCGAGCTCGCGGGAGCCGGTCACCTTGCCCCTGTGCCAGTCTGGCGAAAACTTGAGCAACCGCTTCGGGAGGTTGTTGTAGATGTCGACCGGCTGCCCATTCTTTGCGTAATCCACAGCCTTGCTGCACAGTGCGGCGAGCTTCATGCACCGCTCATCGAACACACCTTCCTACTAGGCAGTGAGAACGCCATAGATTTACGGGAGAACTGGACCGCACCTTCGATTGATCAGCGATGACCGTGTGCCGGTCTGCCAGCAGGCCCTGTAGATCGTATGAAGGTGTGAGCCCCGTAAAGGCATAGGCATAACATCAGTGGGAGCATACCATGACGTCACTGTTGATATATTCAATGACAAAGTCGCAAATATCAACGCTGGATTCAAGAAATAGATGTCGTAGGTGTCGCTGGAGGATGTTGAGCGCCCGTGGTGTTCAATCATGCAAATGCGTACCCATCCAAATCACCCCCAGCGAGGCATGATGCCAATGAACGGTCACCTGGGGGGAACGTACATCAATAAAGGTACATACGGGGCTGATAGCTACACACCAACGGCAGGGAAGACAACCACATTTTTCAGCCCGCCGAAGAAGCAGAGCTTGTCCTCGGGGGGTTCGCCTACCGCGTAGACACGCAGCACTGTAGGACAAATGAGGCCTTTCCTGCGTTGAGGATTCATATACGTACTGTCGCCAGGATGTATGACTGGACTTCTAGATATGAGACATGTGCCCTTAAGGTACTTAGGTGGCTCGTGCTCGTATTCTTGCACACAGACTAGATATCGTCGTAATCATGAGTAGCACCATAGCGAGCGCACGAGGGAACGTACCGTAGACAAAGCCTTCCTTTAGTGTGAAAACATCGTCTTCTTTGGCACCTTCGTTGATATATGCCCGACCTTCGTCCGCGACGCCTACCAACTGATAGCTATTGGGCACAGGAATTCGGGCCTTGAACTTGATATCACGAAGAGAATGGTTGGTAGAGTAGCGAATAAGACGTTCGAAGAAAGCACTTCTGATAGTCTTCTTGTCATTATCAAAGTCGAGCCCGAGCTTGGCGAGTCGCTTGATTATGAAAGTCAGCTGGAACCTACTGCCAAGATTATAACTCGCGAGCAGCTCTCTGAACCTCTCCAAGGAATGCCTAGAATGGTATATGGACGCCTTCGCGTTCTCCTGAAGATCTAAGAACGTCTGTGTTTTGACGCCGCAGTTGTCCAGCACCATCACTGCAGGTCTGGGGACTCGAGTCATGCATTAATCACTAGGTAGAGCAGACACTGTCACAGACCTGTTGAGATAGACCTGATTCGGGCAGTCAAACGAACGTGCAATCTCAAACTCTGCCTCCTCGACATTATGCACCGGGAATTTGCGCTGCGAGTCGCGCAAGCGCATCTTGATGCCTTTGAGCCTGTGATCCACAACGACGACTCCTTTGTACCCCAGGAAACGGAATTGATATGCGGATGGCTTGACACGATTTTCCCTGAAACTGCGTGTCATGCGGCATTTGGCCGCCCAAATAATGTCGGCCAAGTCCGGGGATATAGTGCCCACGCCGTCCGTGTGCGGGCCCAACTCTACCTGCTCTTCCCATTGGTCGCGCCGGATCTTCAGACTAGAATCTGTCATGGCGAATGCTTGTGCGATCCTTGCTGCGTACTTGCTGGGCGTACGTAGGAACCCTGAGAAGTCCCCGAGCGATGCGCAAATCTTCTCCGCGGTCACGTATCCCTCCACAGGATCACGGAACGGCGAGACAAACCAGACGGAGTGCTCGCGCAGCGCACTCATGGAATATCCAAGAAATTCGAACCCCCGCCCGCCGAGTTCGAACCCCTCACGTAAAATACCCCCTACACGTTGTTGGAGGAACCACGTTCCATCGACATCGGTATCCCAGCGGTACGCGAGGTGGTCTTCGTCACGGAACTCTACGCATATAAAGCGCTCGACAAAGGTAGTATCGTGATTCTGATAATGGCGGATGACGCGGTTGGATTGCATCGGGTAGGGCCCCTCGAGAAGCATCCGCGATGGAGTGATGATTACGTGGTGGCAGGAGATGTATCCCTGCGCGAGCCGAAGTGGCTTGATGGTGGGATAGTCTGATCGCACGCGCGCGAGGCAGTCGCTTGGGGATTCGTCGTCTTTGCGCATCCTGAGGGCCACAGAGAACAGGCGCAACAATTCGCTTGCCTGAGCGCCGTAATCGCGAATGACTTCGTCGATGAGTGTCTGGAGGGTAAACAGCAGATCATGAGTGTTAAGTAAGCCGCAACGTAGATAAGCCTCGATCTGGAAGGCATTGTTCCAGTCCATCGTCTTGATCCAGCGTTGAACACGGTAGAGGTCGCGTTGGGAAAAGAATTGCATTGGATGCGCATCCACACGCTCAACTCGGATGGGGCGAGGTTCACATTGTGTGACATGACATATCATTTCAAACTTGATGAGATCGTCGGCGTCAGTGAGGAGGACACGTAGGTGGTAGGCATATAGTGCGACGCGAGCGTGCGCATCGTCAAGTGCGGATATACGGCTGCGCGTCTTATATCTCCGGTTGCGTTCGATAATCCCCGGAGCCCGGCTTTCTTGCTCGAAATTTGGAGGCATATGCAGATCAAATATAATGACTTTTGATTGAGGGATATACTCTCAGCCATGTGGGACGCTAATACAGTACCATAAGCACTCACAGGGTTGTCCGAACTCGTCAAAGCCGAGACCCAGTTTTCGGATAATTGCGAATTTAACAAGAATGAAATATTTCGTTCTCTCCGTTTCCTGCCTGATCTGAGCGGTGCGAGGTGTCAGATCCCTGCGGTTTGACCTCAGATAGGACAGTACTCACCTCAATGCGAATGAGCTTATGGTCATACATAATAGAGATATTGGCCGCGCTGTGGCGGGGGAACACGCGTTCATACTCAACCGAGAATGTTCTCCCTTGGTTTGGGGGAGGGTTCTCCTGTTTGTACCACACGCCAACCTGGATTTGGGCGACCCTCGAACAAACCTGGCGGGCCAGATCTCTTATTTGTTCACGGAGCTTATCTTTCTCTGGGCCGGTATAAAGCGCTTTGTTAAGCACCTGCTCCACACCCGGAGGAGCTTTGCGAGGGGTACCGGAAACCAGAAGAGCCCGGCCATGTACTACGATATCGTTCTTGTCTGATCTCCTCTTCCATCGGAGGAACCGGTAGTATATTTCAGTAGGAACGCGGAGGACAGCTGTGCCATCGTGAATACGGCTTGCGCGACTCTTGCCCATCACGACTTCAAAGTTCGGTTTACGACCTTTGTTGCGTTTGTCATTAGGATCGTAGATTTCAGAACCATGGAGGACAAGTTCCACAGCTTTCCGGACATCATAACGTCTGCATCGGGGTCGATACGTTTGAGGTCGATTTCCATAGTACTGTGCCAGTAGTGACTGAGTGAGGAGGGTACGCAAGTAGCCTGACTGGCATGCTGACGACGTACTTTATATCAAAGAAGACGCAGCCAGTTTTATTGGGGAGCTGCGGACGGTCTTTCTTCGCGGTTCCCTATGTTGGTGCCTGATTTCCCTTGTTCTGACATACCACCCAGAGCGAGTATGACGGGGATGCTGGTGATACATTGTGAGAAGATGCGGCCAGTTTCCTTGGAGCTGCGGACGGTCCTTCCTCGCAATCGCTAACCCCTCGATGTTGGTGTTGGACATCCATTATCTTATCCATTATCGTGATGACGTCAGCCACGCAAAGAGAATGACGTGATCGGACTCTTTGCGTGACCTAACTTTCCACTATGCCCATATGATATTAGGGAGGATGATAGTCGTACTGCTCAGGTCATCAGGTCATGATCTTATGGTGTACAATCAATGCTGCGGACGCCTCTCCCATGCACCACCTTCTCACCTCCCCTTCTTGGTTTATCAGGTTTCCCAGAAGCCCTGCGCAGTCTGCTTCTTGCCAACGTACGTACATCAGGACTTCCTCTACGCCGATCCATGCCTCGGCCCCTCGGATTCCCCAAGGCCACATTTTCTCGCGCCCTTCGTGCAATTGATGTAGTGTGTACGGAGCCCATGGGCCCATCACATTGGGACCTCTCATTGCCTGTGCACGAGGACACAAAACCTGCGCCAGAGTATATCTTCAAGTAATACGTGCCCCCATCGGTTGCCTGTTCACACGGGCCTTGGCAACCTTTTGCGCCGCTCGAGGTTCTGGACATGTACGGACCTTCATCTCACGGATTCTCGACGCAGGCCAATATGGCTATTGCGAGCTTCCTGGCGCGGCATCTCCCGTACTCATCACACTGGTGCCCATTCCCTGCGATGCCTGCATGCCATACTGTCTAACATATGGTGAATCAAGGTCTTAGGGCATTCCATGCCCAGCCGAAATCTCCCATTGCCATTTCCTGGGCTACCATTTCCTTCCTATTTCTACATATTCCACACGTGGCGTGCGCAGGCGGGTTCGATTTGAGCATATGATGGCGTTGTGACCGAGGTATTTGTCCTAGACAGGAGCAGGCGCCCTCGGGTCCAAGATTCTCGTAATTCGCTTGTGTCTTGTTGTCTTCACCTTATCTCATCCTTCTTTCATCATTTCTCTTCCTCGCTCGTCTACGCCTTACCCACCAGAAGGCTTTGCTCTCACATCAAGGACAACAGCTAGAAGACCCAGCTCATTATGAGTGTAGCGTGGATGGTTCAGATTGCTTATGCAGGTTCTCGCTGAAATCAACCGCGCACGGGCGGAGTTGCTCATCCACTCCACTCAGAGTGCAAGCTCAAAAAGAACTGGAACGCGCATAGAATTGCATCCAGGAGATTGGCATTGCCGCTCTTATGATTTATCAGTAGCAGTTCCACGCACGTCGTCAGTTAGTGCCCCATATCCTCCCACCCGTGTCACTTTTGTTCAGGTATGACTGGGGCGTTTCACGTGGGTCGGAACAAGTTGAGCGGTAGCCGGCGCCGTGGAGTAATGCGCATCCGGGACATCTAAGGCGCTGCGCCACCTGACCCAGGCGAACACGACAGTGACACCCTCCGTATATGCGCTGCATATCATCGCGGACACCACTTCGGTGCCGGACGAACTGAAAACGGACAATGCCTTGTCAAGGCGCTAACAAGTGTCAAGTAAAGTAAGTTACCCGTTCTGAGAGACCAGCGCTACAGACAGGGAGATACTGGTTTCTGCCGCAGTTGCACGCCTTTGGGAAGCCATGGTGGTCCCGTTGGTCACAGAAGTGGTAGGGAAATAGTTGGGTGAATCTTGGTGGGTGACAACCTCGTGAGTCGTGAGGCTGTGCCTTCTTCCCTCTTCCCTGGGTCTGGGCCGTCTCACCCCGGTTGTGAAGAACTCACAACTCCAAATAAGCTAAACTCGTAGCTACTGGTAGTCACGTACACGTATTTATAGCGCTACACGCTGGCCGCCTCATGATGTTGGCGATTGGATGAAGATATCATGTTTCGGAGAGGCTACTGTATTTTGGAGAGTTTGAGCAGCGGCAGAAACCACACATTCAACACGTGCATTCACTGGTACTTGGAAGGGCAAACGCTGCAGCAGGTGGTTTCTCTATGTACGAAAATTTCTGCGGCTTGAGTTTCCTGGGCCCACCATCGCGGCGTAACATATCCCAGTGGCATCTCCCGGATACTTTCAAATTCAGATTCGTACAATCTGCTGCCCCGGGTTCACAGGCTCATTGGGCGGGGGGTCAGTTTGGAGGTGGACCTGGATTGAGTGAGCCACCAGTGAGCATTGCAAGCACCTTGTTATCTTGCTTGCACTGGGCCAAGGTTTCTTCCGACCCGCAGTCCGTCTCACCGACTCTCACGAATGGACGGGTACTGTATTGGTAATCTGTAAGTCCAAAATCGACCTGATATCTCTCATTTGCAATAATAATTAATAATCCAGCGGGCTGCGATGTATATCATTTATCTCCTTCAAATTTACTTTTGGGAACAGTGGCTCAACACGAGCCATGCCTAGCCCTACAGAAAATTGGAATTCCCCTTGAGCTCTGGACCCTATTAGACGTCCCGCTCCGCTGCTTCGCCTTGTCCGCATCAACTCATTATAAGTGGCGCTATCGCAAACCAGGGGATTTATCCTCTCGGAATAGTTTCCTTCCCCGTCTCCCAAATGTCTTCCACAGCCATTAATCTGGCCATGTCTTCATCCCCAGGTTCTGTCAGCAACGACCATGACTCATCATGATTTCTAACACATTACGGCAATTTCCCTGGATAAGTGACATCGTCACACCACGCTCCAAATATACACAACTCTATCTCGTTCTTGCAACTCCATTGACCCCAACACCTTGGATCGTCACCGCACACTCGACGTACAGCCAAGGTCATCCACCTCTCGCACGCCCGTTAGGGATCGTGTCCGTTTTCCCTGTCATTTCCGCGCTTGCCGTCTCGGGACGCAATGAACGCGAGTCCACGACGTTCCTGACCTTATTCTTACAGGAGGAACGGGAAGACTTGTACATGGGATAATTCCCAGTCGAGTGCCCAACGACGAATGTCCTTCCTCCCTTCTCTGCCCGGGATGCGAGGTGCATGCAAGCGTAATTGTGCCACCCTTTTTTTTTCATTCTAATCAAATAGATAGCTTTAAAACTGCGAACGTCCGCCCCTCACCAAGTAGGTTAATTTGTCTAGGGTGGGTGCCATACTGTCCAGTCTGTTAGTAGATTAAGGACCGTGGCATCTTGACCCTGACGGTGTTATCACTTACTGCTTGACACAAGGTGGCGTTCAAGTTACTTATATCATAGGCGCGATCTCTAGGTGACTTCGGCGGCTGTCGAGATTCGTAGTCAGCGCCCCTGTGGAGCTTGGCTCTTGCGATGAACGCGGAAACTGGCGCCAAAGGGATACCCTGTAAAGTGCAGGCTCTAGGCGTCTTCAGCGGCCGTCGAGATTCGTAGTCGGCATCCCTGTGAAGTTTGGTCCTCGCGATGAAAACGGAAACCCATGCCGAAGGGATACCCTGTAGAGAGAGGGCTGCAGCGGCCCAACAACGCCTCCCTTCACCGTGAATCCTCTAACCGCGTGTGGTGAGCATGTCACGCGGCTAACTTAGGTGGCTTAGGCGGTCCAACAGATATCTCAGCCTAGAGCGCCTCCGTTTTCTCTTCGGAGCTGCTGTTTGCAAGAATTGAAACTGAGGAGCAGCTTGTTTCCATATATCGCATCATCCGCCATGTGCTGCCTATATTCTGGAAAGTTTCAGAAGCTATAGAGGCATTTGGCGGGCTGCCGGCGTCCATGTATAGGACCAGGGTGGCGTGCTGTTGATATCTCGTCCCTTCTGATGGACACGATGTTATGAAAGGCATGCGAGTTGCACGCAAAAGACACATCCCAAGCACCGTCTGCGCGTTTTCGCTTTGACCCACACTCATCTCCGACACTCGATGCCCAGAATTGATCGCCCTCAAACAGCCGCAACCACACGCCTCCTGCTGTCGCTTTGTAGCCAGTTCTCGTGTCTCGCATTGTTAAGTACCTATCCTACCCTATTGTGTTCATTCAGTGTGATTTCTAAAGCTTCCTCCGATCTCGAAAGCCTCTAGCGATTCTGAAAGCCTGCTTTTGCCGTTATTAGCCTAGGTACAGTCTCAATCGAGACGTGTTTGTACTGGCCCTTATTACTGCCATTCTTCCGACTCTTTTCTCTGCCCCACCTTTGCGACATCAGACATCTACTTTCCCCGGGCCATGGAATGGCGCTAGCAAACTTCACATTGCTTGCTGTCTTCGAGGACAATACCAATATCTAGAAACTGTTGATCCTCGGATCGATAGTAGTTTGCCTACTTCTGGCTGCTAATCGGTTCGGGTATGTTTTGCATGCGAAATGGCGATGCAAGTGAGCCGATTTCTATCATCCGGGACGAGCGACAGGAGGGTGATTGGTGGATCTATAATAGAATCGGAACCCCTCACAACTTGACGGGGGGCTTCAGTCTAGTGATTGGGGTCTAGTGGTAAGTTCCATGCCCATCACCAAGTCTGGGCCAAACCAAGTGAGGTGACGAGTAGACAATGACAAGGCTTCCAAAAAAACAAGCGAAAAGATCAGTGATTGAATTTGCTTCCTTGAAAATTCTCGCGTTTCCCTCTTCCTGGTTCCGTTGCAACCAATCGACGGCACTCGTATCTCTGCAATGGACCGAGCTGAGATTGGTTAGCAGCTTGGTCGGCATCTCGAGTCCACTCCGGGCTTCTCCTACGGCTACAATATGCTAGCAGAACGGCAATAGAACACCGGTTGAAAGGAGCCTGCACCGTCTGGTGTGCTGCCCTCCCCGTCACGGTTCCCTGGTGTCGAACAAAGGTTTTTTTTTCAGCCAAATCCTTACTTCATCTGTCCCCAAGTTTGATGTTACCAGTCCTTCGGTAGCATATGTAAATAGGTGCGGTGTTTGAACTCGACGATCTTGTGACTTGCGATGTATTTGTCCAGCCAGGAGCGCCTCGGCCCTAGGGTTTTCGTTTTCGTGGAGATTCGCTTGTCCGCTTCCGCTTGTAATCTTGTCCATGACTTTCCTCCACCGTCTACTCGGACTGCAGGATATGCACTGCCACGCAAGGTGCTAAGTACAATTGCGCCCCACGTTCTTTCGTTCTCACACAGCCTGAGATCGCGTATAACTGCGTACGGCTGCCGTCCGCCCACTGGAGAGAAAGGTCGCGGCGGCGTCCCACTGGCAACTGAACTGAAGGAGTCATCGTAACTCTGCTTACATGATCCACCACCCTCTTGTGTCCCATGACTCTTGTGTCCCATGAGTTACTCATCATGTGACTGTTGTCCCCTATTCCACCGTTCGTTACCAGTAATCACCACCTCGGACCTCGACGTGGGATAACAGCGACCACGACATGGATATCATGGAAATCACACAGCGACCAGGCTCACCACCACCACCACCACTGGGACTGGAACCACCGGACCACATCGCCACGACCGCAATACAAGTTATTTACACAACCGACTCGATGGTGACGGTGACCCCCCGGAGACCATACGTGACCACCTGACCATGATGGCGGCCATGACAGTGACCGCAATATGATCACGACTGTGATAATAAATATGTTCAGGCCTCAGCCTCCTGACCAAGGGAAAATGAAAATGCGCGTCCTTGCAGTGCCCCATTCTCTCTAAGGCACAACACGCACAATTGGGGGAGAGCAGAGCGGATTGCCGCGGCGCTGATATTCATTGGTAAACGTTGCGAAGGGAAAATGGGCCCTCTCATATAATGGGTAATATACGCAATGATTCCACTGTGGGAAGAACAGGAAGGGTGGTATGCATGGGGTCCCCGGCCCAATATGGTAACTCGTAACTCGAAAAAGCATACAATTTGCAGCCGTGCTGGTTTTTTTTTTTTTTTGGAATCTGCATTTATAACGCGCAACATGTATGTAATTACAAAGACGCGCGCGGGGTGGCGATGCGCCCCGGTTGATCGGAGTTGGTTATGGACTGGTATATACGCATGGTGATGTGGAATGGGTGATTGTGTGTGGGATGGAGTGATGGTGGCCGCTGCGGCCTGTATGACTATCCGAAGTCCTCCGGCGGTGGCTCGCGCCGCCTCGGGCGTAAGCACGCCTGCGTCTCTGCCAGGAATGCTCCCAGGGCGGCTCCTCCCTCCTTGGTGCCGAAGATGGTGGAAAGTGATAGTGATGCGGAAAGGGGGTGGAGTATGCGCCGCCTTGCGGCAGCGTATAGTGGGCAAGATGTGATGACGTGGTGCGCCGTTTGGAGGGCCGCGCCACATTGGCAGTGGTGGGGGTCGTTGGATTGGGGGCGGTGGCGGGCGTTGTATTCGCCGGTGAAGGCGTGGCCCGTGAGGAGTCGGATGCCCGTGGTGAAAATGGGCCGCGGAAAGTTAGTCAACCCTTGCACGAATGGGGCGGGCTTACCATCCGGAGGGGATGTGAGGGCAAGGTATGTTGGTTGGCGTTTGGGAGCCTCCCGCCAGCTGTTTTGCCATTGGGATATGGCTTCTTTGCGCATGGTGGCGCGTAGGTGGGCTTTGGTTGGCGGGGGCGGTGGGAGGGTGGGGAGTAGGCGGGCGCGGTCCGCCGCGATGGCTTTCAGCCGGCGTATCGGGCGGAGGCCCTTGGCGATGGGGGTCCAGCTGATGTGTATTTGGGGGGGAGAGGGCCTATTAAGTAGGTCAGCGATGGTGTGGAAGAGGGTGGCGAGACGGGGGGAAAGATCTCTGTGGCTGCGGTTCCTGCGCAGCCGTGCTGGTCATTCCTCAGCTTGCGAATCTCCAGAATGTTCGAGATCCAGCGTAATAGGGCCCTCGTAAGTCACAATAAGATTGTTCTCATCAAACGATAACCATCGCTTACCCGATGCACGAAGCTTTGAAAACTAGAGTGGCATGGCAACACTCACAAGCGTCGGTTTTCATTTTTCCGTGAGACGAGATAGAGATTAGAGATGGTCCGAAGAGGTTGTTGTCATAATATGGATTATACAATTGTCCACATGGTCTGGGATGGTAGAACCGCCCTGATGACTGGGAAAGAAGTCTCCGGTGGAAATTTTCGAGAGGATGCGAGGCACCAGTTGTGAATTCGATGAAGGCAACGTCAATATTTTCGCAGCTGTTTTTTACTGTAATTGCCTTGTCAAATTTTGCGCTTACGAATTTTGTGCCTACATAGTACGAGTTACCAATGGGAGAGATTCACCAACCGAGAACCAGACTTATGTCCAACGGCTTCTGCAAAATTCCCACAATGCAAATTGCCTACAAGGATTTTAACTAAACGTACGTCACTGTCCGACAAAGCAGGACAAAAGTACATATATGCATATCTTGCTGGGAACTCAGCGTGCAAAATGGAGATATTAATACCCGTGATAGACTGATAGTAGTGTGGATCCTGCGATATGTTCTCCTCATTGATCACAGATCTATGACCTGGGAGCACAAAGGAAGTCCAAATAAGAATCTCTAAGGGCCAAGGAAGGTTGGGGATGGCATGGTGGTAGCAGCGAGAGAGGGAATCTCTTGTCGTAGCACCCACGGTGGCCTCTCCCGGGCCACTGCTGAGGGTGCGGTCGGCCCAGACCCATGCAGTGGTTGATCCTCTGCCAGTGTCTTGTCTGAACCTGAACTTTTTCTGTTCGCCGTTCGTCAACTTCAAGTTGGCCCGACCGTGACAGTCATTAGTATCCTCAGGCTTTGTCCGTTATCCTTTCCTATCGCTGTCTGAGTGTATGAAATGTGTGGTTTATCTGGCTCTCGGCCAGAGTCTGAGCTCAGTGTCCGCCCCTTCCTTTCACTCTCATGTCCTTTTCCAGGTCGGCCCATCCCATCGCAAAACAACGAATATCCGTACCAGCAATCTTTACGCAGGAGTTATCCACTGGCAGTGCGCCTACAACCCTCGTATTTTCCAGACGGGGCTCGGGCTCGCAGCTCGATAGCATCCATGTCTTGCTTCTTAATTCCACGGAGTTTGATGACCGATGTTACTAGACGACACGGCAGTATCCCCTTTCATTAGCTCCTGTGATGGCCCCTTTGCACCCCACATTGAATAGGTAATCTGAAACGCCATCGTTTTCCGAGATTGCTACCTAGTGCAATAGCGGTAGCGTCTCGCCTTGTTCAGGTTCCTGTCAGTCTCACTGAATGACAAGGGTTTGCGGCAAGCTGTCGACTCTCAGGCCACGTATAAAACCAGTGTCAATGGCTGCATTTCCCTGCATCCAACGACCACAACCCATACCTCTCCTACCTTACCGCGACAGAACCATGTTCATCTTCGCACTTGTCGCTCCTTTCTTCGCTACTCTCTCTCTAGCGTCACATGTGGGGCGTCAACAGCCTGCCAGTGCGTGCCCGTCGAATGGCGTTCTAAATACTGGCAACTTTACCCTGCACGCCGTCGCCAAGTCGAATGCCAGCGTCCAGAAGTCATTGGCTATCCCGATACCTGGGGTACCTGTACCTAGCTACCTTGCGGTATTTATACCTTCCTTCATCCAAAGTGACCGTGGTAACGAGCCGTATATGGATGCAGAGCCACGAAACCATTAACTCCACCACGTCTGTTGCGATGAAATTCACTCTCATTGACGGCGGGATCACGGCGTACTCCCAAGACGGCAGCGTCTTCGGCTTCTCGGGACCGCTCGTATCTGGTTGGTTGCAGTTCTTTCCCCTCCATGGGGATGGAGCAACTTCTCCCACCAAGGTGTACTGCGAACTGGTAGGTTTTCAGCCTTGGCTTCTCGTGACTCGCTTTGAATGCGTGGTATCCAAACTAGTCCAACGAGCTCGCGGTAAACGGTGACAGCGACCACTTCTCTTTATGCCAGCAAAGCACGAGCAAGGAATATTTCGTCATTCACGATGCTCAGTCAAGCTCGGGAGATGCAGGGTACATAGGGACTACCTGTTTTGGTGTCACTATCAACGTGGTTTCTGCCAATTAGTAGGGCAGAAGGCAGCTTAGGTTATGCTTCTTGTACGCAAAGCAACGAAGGACTGATCAAATCGGCTTACTTATACTATAAAATTCTGATAGTCTTTTCGCGTAGCCCCTTGTTCTTGGCTGATTCAAGAGATTAGATATCTCATCGATATTCTTTCCTGTTACAACAAATATATTGTCCTTGAGTTAAGCGATGTGTGGCAGCCCGGCCCCAGAGCTCTGTTGTCATTACAGAGATCGAACTGACATAAACTCAGCCTGTTGTGCGCATTCAAGACTACATACAGAATCTGTAATTTGCGGGCTAATCAAAGGCTTTTCAACGTCGCCAAAAACAAACATTGTTGTGGCGGCCTTGACAGAACTGGTATTGCCCAGAGACGCTGGCGGCCTGATAGTAACTAGCTGGACGCGTTCTAGTCCGAGTCTTTCCGTCCCCCCAACCAATTGCGCATACTTCTCCCTACTTACAGTAATTCTCCCCACCGCGTTTGTTTGACGAACGAATTGACGGATTCTCGCATCAAGTCAATGTCGGAACTTGATCGACCTGAAATCGGCTGATGTCGCAGTGATCTGGCTCGGAAGAGTCTCGGGCATGACGTAAGTTATTGCGGTAGTGCGAGACGATTTTCTCGGCCCCGTGCCACTTATTGTACTGTACTCGTATGCGTGCGAATAATTCTCTCTATATCATATTTGTTCGCTTCTTGCTTGATACGATTCCTATAAGTTCGTGTGCGGCGGTGCTACGTGTGGACTCTGGACCTACCTTAACGTGATGCTTAGGTTTCTCACTATGCGGGGATAAAGTTGGAGGATGGGGAAATAATGGTGTGTGAACAGCATACTACTGCCAGTGTACTAGTTCAATGCCAATCAAGATGTCTTAGCATATATGTGCCAGCTAAGTGAAAACATGCAGGCGGAGATAGAACACAACACGCGATAGCAAAAGCAAGCAATTAAGAAAATCGACCGTTGCGCGACCCTGTGGGCAGTCGCATCTGAGTAGGACTAGCGACAATCCAGCTATTCATGTTCTCGACTAGGTGCTTGGATCCAGACCCAACCCTGCTCCTTCTCATCGACAAGCCTGGAAGCATCTCCTTGACCATCCATGCAGAAGTCATCCTGATTTCCGGTCTCCAGGTCGAGCTGCGCGAGTTGCCGGCTCTCTTGGACATACATCCATGGGTCCCGCACGCACCTGAACCCAAGTTCCTTGCCTCGCCTCCCGGCCGGCATGGAACCCCTCACGCCATCAATCCTGCAGAAACGCGGTCCCCTGCCACGACGACTCGGACAATGCCCGTGGCCCGGACTTCCACTGACAGGCCGCGGGCACCAGATCCTTGTCCTCATACTCCGAGTCGTCGACGGGCCCCACGGCGGACGGACAACGTCCCACGCTTTGCGCTCGACTAGCGAGTATGTGCCGTGTTTTCCTGGGCGCGGCGGCCCTCCTGCGTGCCGACCACGGCGTGAAACGCGTCAAAGTTACTACAATTCCTGCACTGGGCCGGGCCACTTCCGCACTAAGCGCGAACGTGCGTGAAATGGCGCGGGCCGCGCGCGACGCCGGGTCTACACACTTGGGTGGCCAGGGGCGCCCTCGGCGTGCTCGCCCGCTACGACAATGCTTAACACGTACGCCGTCGTGGACGCGATCCCAGTGGTCCATTTTTGTTGTCGGCGCGGCGTTGCGGTGATGCCGCTTTCCGGGTATTCGGATGAAGTGCTCGTTGCTGACGGGGCGAATCTGGAGAGCTTGCCGACGGGAGGTCGAGGAGGGCGTTTAGGAGAGTGTGTCATGCTACTAAGACTAAGGGCGGGAGGGACATGGATCCAAACTACAAGTACGAAGCAGTATATTACTGCCACCGAGCACCGCAAGACGAAGAATAGCGAGCATAAGGAGATGACCTGGGAACACTGGAATAATGACATAGATCCACAGGCTAACAAAGAAACTTGTTGGGCGTATGTGTCCGTTTCGATACTTCACCATGCGAGATCTCGAGGGCCAGCGAAGCGAGGCGCCCGTACTATCATGCCCCGAATACGCACGTGAGCGGGTTCCTCTGAGAAAATTGCATCGTGCGGTCATGCTGGCTGCTTCGACGCGACGCGAAAGCCGAGAGCGAGACTTGCGTGTACGCGCGTTCAGGTAAATGTGGGGCTGCCGCTCGGGTCCTCAACATCGTCAAGGGCAACACACTCGGAGTAGACTATTGCGATTGCGATAGGAGAGGGAAAGCAAGTTGGGATGAAAATAGCAAAAATCATCTTGATCAGGTATGTAGATACGGTACCTGACTTTTTGGTTGCAGAAAACGCATCCCGTCGGACAAGCGCGTTCTTATCTTCGTTCAATCCCCGGTCTCATCAAGAAGGCTACGTAAGCGCTCACTGGCACGAATGGTCCGGTTCCTTGAGATCGAGGGCTCCACCGCGCAGAAGAGCGGGAATCTGGAGAAGTTCCAAAACAACAGTGAGGAACGCGTGATCATGCTGAACGTGAAGGATGAAAGTGCTTCTAGCACGAATCTGACGTCTGCTAATCGTGCTATCTTTCTTTCGCCCCTGCTCACACCCACACAGGGGATCTGATTTATCAGGTGAGTGAGTGCTTCGCTGTTATGGCTAGAACAAAATGGCTTATACTTGGCGATTTCTGACGAGGGTCACTATTGATATCGATATCTAGTACGAGGCAAGAACTGGAAGGAAACTTGACGACGTCCCGCGGTTCCGTATCTATGCTACAATATCTTACAGGGCTTTCCAATGAATTTAGTCTGTTGTCTTGCTTTTTTTTTTACCGTCCTCATACTGTCCGTAACGCTGCATAGACTAGTTCAATACATACGAATGGACGCTTGACCGTCCTTTCAACGCCTACTCTCCGCCCCGAACGTTTCTAACTTACACGTGAAAAATACATCCATGAACACGTGACCACTCTCGGACGAATTAACGAAACATTGCTCACAGTTGTTAACGGACGGGTCCATCAGCAGAGCCTTACCCTCCGTGTTGTAACAGCAACTGCGTGATATTGTGATGACCAGCCGTTGAAGCTTCCTGGGACGGTGTCCGCCCCTCGTAGTTCCGCACATGGATATTATCGATGCCCTGCGCGAGAAGAGACTGTACGAAATGGAGGTGCCCTTCTCGCGACGCTAGATGCAATGCAGTCTGGCCACTGTCATTCTGGGCATTCACATCTGCGCCTCGCTTGAAAAGGAGCTGAGCAACTTCGAGACGACCGTCTTGCGATGCTAGATGTAGCGGAGTTCGGCCCGCCACATCCCGGGTATCCGCATCTGCGCCGCGGTCGAGAAGGAGCTGAACAACTTCGAGACATCCTGCTTGTGATGCCAAATGCAATGGAGTCCGGTCGCTCCCATCCCAGGTATCCCCATATGCGCCGCGTTCGAGGAGGAGCCGAGCCACTTCAAGACGACCTTCTCTGGACGCCAAATGCAGCGGAGTCTGGCCACTGGCGTCCGGGGTGTTCGTATATGCGCCACGCTCGAGGAGAAGCTGAGCAATGTCGAGACGTCCTCCCCGCGACGCCCAGTGCAAGGGAGTCCGCTTGTTCTCATCCCGGGCATTCAGATATGCACCATTCTCCAGGAGGAGCTCAGTGGCTTCGAGATGTCCTTGTTGTGACGCCCTATGCAATGGTGTCCGCTTGCTCCCGTCCGGGGCGTTCACATATGCGCCACAGTTGAGAAGGAGCTGAGCAACTTGGACGCGTCCTTCTTGCGATGCCAGATGCAATGGAGTCTGGCCACTGTCATCCTGGGTATTCGCATATGCGCCACGCTCGAGAAGGAGCTCAGCAGCTTCAAGACGCCCTTCTTGCGACGCACAATGCAATGGAGTTCGGTCGCTCCCATCCCGGGTATCCACATTTTCGCCACGCTCGAGAAGGAGTTGAACAACGTCGAGACGTCCTTCTTGCAACGCCCAATGCAATGGCGTCCGGTGGCTCTTATCCCGGGTATCCACATTTTCGCCGCGCCCGAGAAGGAGCTGAACAACGTCGATAAGTCCTTCTTGCAATGCCCAACCAAATGGAGTACGGCCACTCCCGTCCCGAGCATTCGCATCTGCGCCGCGCTCGAGAAGAAGCTGAGCAGCTTCGAGACGTCCTTCTTGCAACGCCCAATGCAATGGAGTCCGTTGGCTCCCGTCCCAGGCATTTGCATCTACGCCACGCTCGAGAAGGAGCTGAGCAACATCAAGACGTCCCTCTTGCAATGCCCAATGCAATGGAGTCCGTTTGCTCCCGTCTCTGGCATTCGGATCTGCGCCGCGCTCAAGAAGGATCTGAGCAGCCTCGAGACGTCCCTCTTGCAACGCCCAATGTAGTGGAGTACGACCGAGAGCATCCCGGGGATCGCGTCAGCCCCGCGCTCGAGAAGGAGCTGAGCAATTTCGAGACGTCCTTCTTGCAACGCCCAATGCAATGGAGTTCGGTCATTCCCATCCCGGACATTCGCATCTGCGCCACACTCGAGAAGGAGCTGAGCAACTTCGAGACGTCCTTCTTGTAACGCCCAATGCAATAGTGTCTGGCCACCCCCGTCCCGGGCATTCGCATCTCCGCTACGGTGGAGGAGCTGAATAACTTGACGATGTCCTTCTTGCAATGCCAAACGCAACGGAGTCCGGCCACTGTCATCCAGGGTTTTCGAGTCTGAGCCACGGTCAAGAAGGAGCTGAGCAATTTCGACATGTCCCTCTTGCGACGCCCAGTGCAATGGAGTCTGGTTGCTCGTGTCCTGGAAATTCGCATCCGCGCCCTTCTCGAGAAGGAGGCGAGCAACTTCGAGATGTCCTTCTCGCGATGCCAGATGCAACGGATTCTGGTAGCTCACGTCTTTCGCGTTCGTGTTTGCATGGTGCTGGAGAAGGAGCTGAGCGACTTCGAGATGTCCTTCTTGCGATGCCCAATGCAACGGAGTCCGCATGTTCTGGTACTGGGGATTCGCGTTTGCGCCATGTGAGAGCAAAAGCCGTACAATTTCGATATGTCCCAATGCCGATGCCACAGACAACGGGGGGTAAGTCTCGCGGTTGAGTAACTGGTAGATGCCACGGCCGTAGCCGTCATAGCTGTAGCCGTTATAGGCGGATATATTCTGCAGGAACACTGCTACGTCACGGTAGCCATACATAGTCGCATGATGTAAGGCGGTTCCGTTGATTTGCGACGGGCTTTTGGCGCGTGGGTGGGGGGTCAGGTATTCATCTAGATTGTATATGGAGACCCAGACCGCAAAATGTGGTTTGTTCCAAGCAAGGAGAAGTCGGACAGCACTTTGGATGTCGTTTGGTACATTCCCGGACGGGACATGGTCCACCCAGTGCCGGGCAGCATAGTTAGCGAGAGGGAAGTTTCTGGCACTATACCTGCTGATTTCCCCGTCGAAGGATAATAAGACACCCAGACAAGCTTGCATGACGATGGTGTGCGCGCGTGTCACGTCAATGTAGTAACGGGAACTTCTGCCCCCCGCTTGGGCGAGGCCGTTGGATGTCAAGAACCCCTTCACTGAGGAATGGGAAAATTGAACGATCCTTGAACCATTTACGTCGACAACGGCGAGCAAACCAGGGCACGTAGACAATACAGCATCTTCTGGGTCTGTCGGGCGCCAACCTGCTTGAACCTTCGGCATGGATCCTGCGCTGAAGTCAAGTGCGAGAATATCCGCAAACTCCTCAACAAGAAGGGGGCGGGCAGATACCAGAACCCATTGCAGGACAAGACGGGCACATTCCCACTTGACATCAGGGATTCCTTGTAGGGCCTGCTCATATGTCATACTGAGGCTCGCCGGGAATTCATCCAGGGCTTGTCGAATATGTCGCGGGAGGCAGTTCGGGAGGATGTCCAACTGGCATGCAACCCATCTGAACCTGAATTACAAGTATGAGCGAGCATCGTGAGGCATCTGCGGTCGATCATCTTACATCCCGTCAGCATTTTGCGAAAGCTCATCAATCACCAGTTCCTTGTCCTCCACTGTCCAGTTTCGCATCCCCGGATTTGAGCCAACAAACGACCTGACATAGTCGACGACGTCCTGGATTTGTCCTTTCTCGTCATGAAGCGAAATGGAATAAAATGCTAAAGGATGAATGATAGTTTTGATGTCGACTTCGGCACGGCTACTGATGCACACGTGCAGATTCGGAAGGTGTAAACCGACAAGCTCCTCGATAAGCATCAGGACATCCTCCCGGGGGACAGTCTGCCAGAGGTTCTTGGACATCCGTCGACTCCATCTACAAGAATATAGATTGGGGCCTGTCCCGGGCAATTCAACATATCCTTCAAACATTGTGTGAGTGCGGCGTCACTAGGATATTGTGAACCACGACGGTGTGCCGAATAGAAATTGGAGAAAATGTTCAAGTAGGAGTCAGACTGGTCATAAAGTTGGTAAAGGAGGGAGGAGAGTAAGTTGCGGAGGTCCTTCTTCTTGTCATCCATAAGGTCAAAATAGAAGAAGGCTAATGAAGCTAGTCCAGCCTTGCGCATGCGGTCGATGTCCTCGATGATCGTAGAACTTGTTGATGGATGAGTTCCCGTGACGGAAAATATAGGAAACCTGACATACCAAAGGATTGTCTTCCCTGAGCCGGCTACGACACGGTGGTGATTAACTCCTCGCTCAGATTAGGAAAATCAGAATGAGGGACACAAACGTTTTCCGTGAATCCATAGGAGTGAACCAGACGATTTCCATTCAGCGTAAGTGTCACCTTGGATGAACCATGCCGCGGTTCCATTACGGTGAGATTTTAACGCGATGCCGTGATTTTCCCACGGATCAGGGGCAGACAGCCAGGTTTGAGCCGGAACGCTTTCCTGGAACTGGTCACCTGTGGGACAGTCTCGGCGTTACGAGTCGGGACTGTGAACACTGGGAAATAACCGACGATTAGAATTGTCCGTAGATGCCTTACAGTCTGATAAGACAATCAGTCAGAAGAGTATGAGCAGCAACCCAGTGAGATTTTGCTCACGCTCCATTACCACGCCCATATTCTGCATAAGTCGGTAGACAACATCAAGGGTCTGCGCTGTAGCCGTCCGGGCCTCATCCTGCGTGAGCCTATCTAGCCTCTTTAGCACTGCCTCAACCTCGCCCTCTTCCGAGAGCTTCTTTCCGACTTTCTCTGCGCCGCATTCAGTCAAGTGATGTACCAGCGAGGAGGAACTCACCCGGTCGTCCCTGCTTCATTTGTTTATCTGCCAGAGCAAGGGTGAAGAGCAGCTCGACCATTATCTTAACTACTATTTCTGTCATAGCCGCCGTAGGAGGGATCTTGATATAGATATCAAGTCGGTGAAGGAAGATAGTGATCGCCTCGAACAGGTTGACGAGCACATCGAATCTCGCACCGCCGTCGACGATAGCCTGACAGGCTTCTATGTCACAACGACACGTACATATTATTGAGAGAAACCATCACCTTGTCGTCGCCTCCTCGGAATTCATAGACGGCTCGTCCTTGCTCTTGGAGAAGGACAATGAGTGACCCGAAAGAGCGACATGTCTGGAGTTGGATGCTGAGTGGATGCTGAATGAGTTCTGTCCCTGTCCGGTCTTCGTATTCCTTGCAGGCAGCCTGAAAAAGTGCTTGAAAAACAGAGGATTCCGAAGGGGCACTCATACTACGGAAACCAGATGGCGGGTCGTAGTGATGGTAGTTAGAGCGAGGTAGTGCACTGCCACCCCGTTATGCATCGATATCGATAACCGCCCGAATGGACATTGCGCCGTTGACTTCCACACGTGCATACACGTATCGAGATGGCTGCTGAGAAGCGCCTCGTCGGAAGTTTGGAAACGTAGCACAGTGTCCCCGTTCTGTCGGTATCAAGTCTACATGAGAGAGGCGAGCGCTGACAACGGGAAGTAACATGTCAATGGGCCTTTGAGCGAGCCGCTCACCTACAGACCATCATGATAGAAGCTAACTAGCCTCGCTCGATGATACGGCCACTGCCAGTGAAACCCGGGCGCGTTGTCGCCGACCGACGGCCCCGGGCCGGGGACGCAACTGAATGCCAGTGACCCAGTGTGCACTGAAGGCGCTCCGGGTGGGGGCGGGGTGGCACAGTGGGGATAGCTTGATAAAGGGGGTAAAGCCACACCCTGCTGCTGTTTCGATCCCCCCCCTCCCCTAATAATGGCTTTGCAAGCCATAGCCCTGGCAAGGGTCTGCCAAGATTGGCTAAAGATAAGGGATCAGATAAGACCAGGAATGCTAAATAAAAACCAGCCGACTGACCCTCAGAGGGGCACCGTGGGAGATGGACAGACAGGCCACCTGGCACCCTAGAGAAATCTTCGGACCTAGGGTTGGTTAGTCATAGCAGACTCCGGAGTTCCCCCCCTCCGGTCAAGCATGGCAAGGCTGAGACCTGGGACACCATTGCGAATCTGCAGGGATTAACCCACGCCTTCAGGCAAAGCAAAGCAGGTGCCCAGGGACGGGAAAGGGGATCTCCCCCCGGACCGTAGCAGGATGGGGCAGTCCCCCTACCCTGGCTCGATCGACCTAACTCCTCAGTCGGTTATCAGGGGAATAAGACCCCTGGTAGCTTAAGTTGAAGCAGGCCCGCCTAAGGTAGTGCCGCACCGAAGGTTGGACCCTCGCAAGAGAAGTCCTTAGGGAATTTTTAGCTAGCCGGGAACCTCATAGCGGCAAGAGCCATCGAATCTGCAGCAGCCATGGCGCAACTCATCCTCGTGGAATGGCAAGCCAGCGGGAAACCCATCCCAAACCACCTCGTCATCCTCACAAATGACGCAGGGTCCATCAACCGAATGACCAATTTCGGCCCTCACCCCACACAGCCAGTTTCCATTGCTTTCAGGAACATCGCTGACCAACTACTTTCTGCCTTCACCAGGTTAAAGATCACCGTCTGTTGGGCACCAGCCACGTGCCACCCCCCGGGCTTCACCCGAGGACGCTCCCTCGCCAAGTTCTTTGCGGCGACCCCCCCGCCCCCAAACTTCACGGACACGACCTCTATCGATGCTGTCCGAGCCACGTCGCGGCAAGCAGCCATCTCAGCCTGGGCTGAGAGCTGGCATGCCGCGGAACGAACCTCCCATGCATACACCGAGGTCCTCAGAGGACCGCCCGATGGCAAACTAAGCCGTGGCCTCAGAGCCATGGCCAAAGCTAAACCAAACAAAAAGCCGACGAGGGAAACCAAGTCGAAGCTTTTCCGCTTCCTCACCAGACACGCCTTCACCGGCAAATATGCTCAACGCTTCCACGCAGAGCGCGCCATTTCCTCTGCGTGCGAATGCGGTTTCGACCCACAAACAGTCAACCATGTCGTGTTTGACTGCCCTCGCTACAACGCGGCGCGCTTGGCCACCCCACGCTTCGACTTCGACGACCGAACTGGTCGACCGATCAAGCGTTTGTGTGGAGTACTGCAGAACGCTGGACGCACCAACGCGCTGCTCCGGTTTTTAGAGAACACAAAGGCCTGCTTTAAGCCCAGACCACTGAGAGACCCAGGATAAATCTGGCACCTCCCTCACTTGTCCACCTTTCTGAGCGCGAGTCGCTGCGAGGGCTTGGTTGATATCAGCCCGGTTCTTGTTGTTTAAATCCCCCCTCCCACCGTCACTTCACTCCATACCACGCGCTAGACCCTGCTAGCCAGTTACAGCCCACTTTGTCTTTAGTTTAAAACCGGCCCGATCCGGGACCGCGTCTTTACCATTGTGTATGTTGCGGAATACAAATGCTGACTCAAAAAAAAAAAAAAAAAAAAAAAAAAAAACTGAAGGCGCTCCGGGATGCCGTTCAGAAGCTAATGAAGAGAATCACGTGGGCCTGGAACGCCGGGTTAACTTTGTACATTATGATTTCTTATCTGGTGAGTGAGTCCCGCTGCGCGTAACTCGCACGAACTTAGCAGTCATGTGAACGGGATGTGTTAGGTGTGAAATAAGGCACAGTGACACTGTTATCCGGGTTCAGAGGTTTATTGATAGGCTATCTGGATTGTGCCAGTGGGCGTGGATGGTCTGTGGTTAACTGAGATTCCCGGGGCATGTCCTAGGTATACTTACTGTAGATGCCATGCACAGAAAGTGCCAGTGTGGAATTCACGTGTGTCAAAGTCTTCCAAAGCCTTACCCAATCGTTAGTATTTGTCAACCCTCGTTCCCGATGCCCATTGGAGAGGGCCTCGATAAGGCCTCCAGCGCGCCAGCATCTGTATCCCAGCAGTTGAGGGTCACCTCAGGCCATAACAGCTGGAAGCGAGCACTACATATCTCTCTCTGACACTCGCGACATTGCGGGTTGCAAGTTCGGAAGAGCTATGTGACACAAGTCTGGTGAAACTTTAATTGAATGCACTGTACCATCCGGGCGCTCTGCCACGTATCTAACAGTGCTCCGAACAATATAACGTTTTCAAAGGCCCGGGAGGTGATGCCTGTGAGGTTTGGTAGGTATCACGCGAACATGAGGGTGAAAGCTCGAGCCGCGTGCAGTCGCCAGATCTGCGGAGGTTAACTCTCCAACTAGCGAGTCCAAGTGCATCGCCGGCATCGTCATGGCCTCAGTCACATGTTCTACAAGGTCATCGTGTAGATAGTGAGATCCTGTACTACACGTTGCGCACGGCTGCGTTAATCAGCTCGCCAGCTTGAAGAACGGGCGCGACGGCTCGGGCGAGTCGCCTCGCAAAGTCCGTGGCAGGGAAGGCAGCCTGCAGCTTTCGAAGCCCCACCAGTGGTGCACTCTCGACACCCCACGCACGAGAGAAGAAGTGCTAGACTACAGTACTGTATGCGGTGGGCGGTGGTGATGGCTAATACCGTGGGGATGTATCACGTGAGTGGCGAGTACCACTACGTCATCAAAGCCTCGTTCTGCGATTTCATGCCCACAGTGCCGGCAGCCCACGTATCTGTGTTCCTGGTACGCCCTTACGTGCGCACCGTCCTGACCGGCACTTACTGGCAGCGCACTTGCATGCCACTAGACGCGGAGAGCCAATCAGAGTTGACCTACCCACCCCTCAAAATATTCTCAGCACTCTATTACCTACTTTACTAAGTAGACAACTGCATCCGACCGAGTACATCTAAACCGAGCAGGGTCTTCCCAGGTTCGCAGTCGGCATCCGGCGCTGGCCCGAGCATCTAGGCCTTATCACATCGATTTGACCGTCATGGCACTATTAGATATTGCCGTGTCATCTGTGATGCACAAATTTGATGACACTCACAGCGGAATTTAGACACAGCTGCCGTCATTCGACTTGATTTGAGTCATCACTGTCAGCTTATCGGAGTTGGCACCATTTCTGCTGGGAAAAGAAGTGCCAGCATTTGAACGAAAAAGAGAGCTGATCGGCCGAGCGAGTAGTCCAAGTGTCAAGGTGTCGTCACGTTTTGACGACCATCCTTGCGTACTGTACCACATAAATAGAAAGACAGCCAGTCATGCCGATTCAAATAACTGTGACGTCTGAGTTCCTAGCATAGGCTTCTCCGAGTCCTGATCGTTTGATCCGCTTGAGCTACAGTCGACCGCACACTGCTTCAGACTATTTCAGAGCCTGCCACCGCAGGTGCCATTACCATGCCCGTGAACGCAGCAGCAGAGAACGTATTTGGAACTATGGGTATGTTTCTTTGCGAGTATCTTTTTTTTGGCAACGGCTCACCTCCCCCGTGACGTCATTTCCAACTTGAATCGGCAGGGGCAATCTTCTGGACCGTGCAGCTCATCCCACAGCTCCACAAAACCTGGCGTACCAAGTCCACCGAGGGCCTTTCACCCTGGCTCGTGTACGTCCACCACAGTTACTCCCCCCTGGCCTTTAGCATTTACAACTGCCTATCGGGCTGTGCGACAATAGATTCCTCTGGGGCATCTCGTCGCTCCCGCTCGGCGTCTACGTGATCGTGCAGGACCTAAACATCCCTCTGATCGTGCAGCCGCAGCTCTTCGGGCTCTTCTCGCTGCTCTCATGGGGCCAGTGCATGTACTATGGCGCCACGCGCTCGCGCGTGTGGTGTGCTGCCGTGCTGGGCGGCACCCTCGCCCTGTGGGGCGTGCTTGAGGCCACACTGGTATTTGTTCTCCGCGTGCGTGTGGTTTTTCTCTGGGAGGGGGGGAGGGTCTCCCTTTCATTTTGTGTTGTACTGAATGAGCGGCTGGGGATGGGCTTCAGCCCTCGTACAGACACGGAGTGCCCGCTGACAAGACAGGCGTGCGCTTTCTCGGGAGCTTGGGTTCGGCCCTACTCGCCATCGCTCTCCTGTAAGTGCCGCAGTAGTCAGTCGTACCTAACTGCGCCTGTATCGACCTCCGGTCCCACCCTTTTTTTTTCGATGAGGCCGCAGTTCTACGAGATCTACAAGCATGGCGCGGTCCTCGGCATCTCGCTCACCTTCATGGCCATCGACCTCCTCGGCGGCGTCTTCTCCATTCTCTCGCTCGTCTTTAAGCACCGCGTCGACGCCATCGCGGCAGTCGCGTACTCCCTCGTCGTGGTTCGTCTCGCGCCTGCTTGGGCTGCCCGGTTAAAACATTTCTCGCTGACGGTCGGTTGTTGGCATGTTAATCTGGACAGGTCTTGGACGGTCTCGTGCTCGTGTTGGCTATGATTCTCAACCCACGCGCCAAGAAGCGTACGAGCCGGCGCGGGCATGACCGGCCGAACGGCGGTGATGGTGACGGCATCACCATAACAGTCATCACGCCCGCGACCAGCGTCCAGGAGACGGCGCTCTCGCCCGTCTCGACGAACCACGGAGTCTGATATTATTTTAAGCAGTCGCTTACTATCCTTGACCCATCCTTCGGACACTTCAAATATCTTCACCAAGATGGGCCCAATTGGGCTCAAACTTTGTAATATATGCTCTAGTAGACTTTTTTCTGTATGAAGTTGTGAGGAAACCGAGATTGAAAAAAGGGCCTCTGTCACGCAGGCTGATGGATGCCGTGTCGGAGCTTTAACCGGCAAACGCAATAACACAACGCATCTCGTGCCATGCTGAGTTTGAATTCGAGCCTTTTTTGGACTGTGACAGGGCGTGACTGTCCGAAAGATGGGTGTGGCCGAAGGAGATGGGTACCGTGACAGTACCCCTTGGTCATGCATGGTTCGTGGCCACTCGTGCCTGAATACGTTTTGTACGGACACTTCTTTTTTTCTTTTTCCTAAATTAATGTGGCTGTGCTTATTACGGACAGGCTATGGACGGCCTCGTGCTCTTGTTGGCCACGATTTTCAACCCCCGCGCCACGAGATGTACACAGCATGGGGAAGACAGGGCACGCGATAATGGCGGTGATAACGGTGATGGTAGCATGCTGACAGTGACAGTCGTCATGCCCGCAATTAGGGACCAGGAGAGCAATAAGAAGGATCCTGGGAAGGATCATCCTGCATACAATGGCGTGACTGGCTATTAGTAGTAGCTATCGAATTTGCAGTTGTCGCGGAGTTGAGCCACCGTCACGGAGGTCGCTTTGACAGCTGATGGACTGTATTATAGAGCACACTGCAACCTCGTTATAATCAATCACTGTTCTTCCTTCATTAATCCGGTGCTGTCCGTGCTGGTATATTATTGGCTTCCCGGTACAATAGGACCACCAATGTGACCTGTGAGAAAGGGAAAGTTGCAAGTGCAAGTGAGAACCAAGAATCCCGTGATGATACACGCGCGCCCCTCTATGTCCGACCACTCCCCTAAGGCTCTCGAGCGTGACACAATTATGTGCGTGCGCGACTCGTCCCAGTCCCGACGCTGCTCGCCTCATCCTCTTCACCCTCGCTCGGCCCCGTACTGCTGCTCCCCGCTACACTCCCTGAGGTGCTACCGCTCTTTGTTGCCCCACCAGCAAGTAAGCTCCCACGCGTGCGCCGTGAGCGCCGGGGTGGTGGCGCGCTGACAAAGTCGGCAAAGGAACCGGCGCTCCCTGCGCTTGCGCGATGGGCCGAGGTTGCGTTGTTGCTGGTGACGGCCGAGGGGGAAGGGATGCCGTGCACAGGCAGCGCAGGTGACGCAGTGAAGCCAAGATCTATGTCCGTATCGATGACGTCATCGCCGTTCTCAGCATCGAGGGCGGGGAGTGGTGAGAAAGAATCCTTAATGAGCGGCGTGCCGCCTGAGCTCATGCCATTCATATGGGTGCGTGAGAGGGGAAGGGAGCGGTAACTGCCTCGACGAAGGTGGTGCGCGAAGGAGTATAGAAGAGCGGCGAAATAAAACTTTGAATCCCCCGGGGCAAGGAGCGAGCGAATAAGAGGGGGAGAGAGGTTTGAATCAAGTAGCGGAACGGACCTTAATGAGCCAACCAAGGATGATGATTGTCAGTGCCTGTGCTTTCTCGGCGCGCCACACACGCTCAGCCGCAGCAGCGCGTTCATCCTCTGACATGCTCTGATGCTCGCCAATGTAAGCATCAATAAGCGCTTGCTGCGCCGGGGAGTTTGCATTGTGCCGGCCATCATGTGGGGTATACAGCCACCAGTGGACGGCAAAATAAACGGTCCAGATGGTGTTGAGGACATGATCGGCGAAGAATATGTGGGCAAAGTAGAGCATATGTTTCGGGTTCTCCTGTGTGGAGCGAGAAACAGGACGTGAGTACGGCAGAAATAGGAAACGAAAGACGGGTGGGGTAGCGAACGTCATTGACGGCACGAATTCCCCACGTGAGAGCGACAAGGGCGAGCACGGAATAGATGTAAAGGGTAAGTTGAGCAGCGTTGCCGCCTGCACCTGTGAGGAGGGCTATAAGGCCGTATACGCCAGCGACCTTGTTAAGCACCTGAAAGCGGATGTCAGCACCGAAGGGAGAAACTGGATTTTGGGTGGGAGACGCACAGCAAACAGAACAACAAGAGTGACGCCCGTCTTGAGATCGAGGAAACCGAGCATAGAGGCAAAAGGCCGTGGCCTAAGTTCTTGCTTTAGGGTCAGTTTCATTGAGTGCACATGTAAACGCAAAAGGCAAAAGGAGTGGAAAGAGAAGAGACTGCGGTGCGGTACGTGTGGCGTGTGGGTCCGATGACTGAGCCTTGGCCGATGTTAATTGCCACGCGACGACGGCACGGTTGTCTGAGTTTTATTTTACCCGGCAATTTCCGATTTCTATTTACCGCCGCGCGTTGACGTTGATTTGATTTGTAAATTGACTGACTAAGTTATGGCCGGGTATTTCTCGAACCTCTCATCAACTTCTACTCAGTCTCGCTTTCTTTCAAACAAGGACAAAGACTCTTCATCAGTATCATCAACAACTGTAGTATCAACAACGGCTGGCTCCTCGTCCTCTGGCGCCACTCCACCCCCTTCACGCGTACCATCAAAACACTTCTCCACAACACTTTCAGACGAGCAGAAAGGCACAGCCGTGAAAGAAAAAAGTCCCGCAGCATCATCTGCAGGGCTTCCCGCAGTGTCTGTCCATCCCCTCCGCAGCACGTACGTACGTCCCTCCGCACTCTGACAACGACCGAGACCTGCGCGTGCGACGCCGTGATGACTCCCCTGCACACACAGATGGGTCTTCTGGTTCCGCCAGCAGCGCGCGCCGGGAAATAAAATTACCAACTACGAGGAGGGCATCAAGAAAATCTCCGCCTTTGCCTCGGTCGAGTCCTTCTGGTCCCTCTGGACGCACCTCCACCCGCCCTCAGCCCTCCTCCCGACGACGGACTACCTCCTCTTCCACCAGGGCATCCGTCGCCCCGTCTGGGAGGACCCCCTCAACCTCCCCGGCGGCAAGTGGATCCTCCGCCTCCGTAAGGGCGTCGCGGATCGCGTCTGGGAGGACCTCGTCCTCGCCCTCATCGGCGACCAGTTCGCTGGCGTCGCGCCGCCGCACGAGGACGAGTGGCCAGAGATTTGCGGGTGCACGATTAGCGTGCGCCAGAACGAGGATATACTCAGCGTCTGGAACCGTCTTGATGAACCCAAGCTGCGCGAGCGCATCAGGTGCGTCTGCCTAGGCAATTTCTTCCCGCGTGTGTTGATGTACGCATTACAGGGATAGGATACGGGTAGTGCTACATCTCCCGCCTTCAACGATCATGGAGTACAAATCCAACAACGGTGCGTCCCACCCACGCTCGTCGTCTATTTCCTTACCTCTGAACTGGATGAGTAGACTCCATGGCCGATAAGTCCTCCTTCCGTAATTCGATGATCGATCGCACACCACTTTCATAGCGACAATTATTATCGTTCTTTTCTTTTCTTGTATTCGGGTGCTGCGATGTCCCGTACATTTTCTTGTCTACACGCATTACTCGACGTACTGGATCATGTACGTCATGTAAGAAAAGGGAGCAAAATCTCCAAAATGTTAGCGAGGACCATCGACAACAACAACAGAGCAAGCAACACATTGTAAGGTATATATTATACATGACGCGGTCACGGCGGCACCCCGACGACGACCTCGCCTTCGCCATCCGCGTCCGCATCGCCATCGCCGTCAACGTCGTCTTCTCCCTCAGCGTCGGCCGAATGTAACAAATACATCGGATCGCGCACCTCCGCAAGCGCCTCGGCGCGTTCCTCGGCCTCTTCTTGGCTCGGCGGAACGTGCGCGACACGCACAAGCGCCCATTTATCGCGGAAGCGCTCGATTGGCTAAAAAAAAATAAGTCCTTATATGAGCGGGAGTGCCCACAGGGATACGTCAGTGGCAACGCTACCTCGGTCCGCTTTTTCTTGAGCAACATCTTGCGCTCGATAAGTTTGTAGTATGCCCCGCGCGCCTGGTTTCTCCAGAGGGGAAGGCGCCGGGTGAGGGTGAGGGCGAAAGCGAAGAGGAATCGCCGTCGTCAAAGACGAGGAGGAACTCGTTTGGTACTTCTTGTTCGACCTTGACCACTTCGTAATCGCGCACAAAGTGGAACTCGGTCGCCTGTCCGATAAAGAATCAGCGTGTGCGCGCGCAAGGGCGAGAGGAGACGCCCCGGGGGGCGGGGAGGGGGGGGATGCGTACCTCTTCCTCCTCTTGCAGAGCGTCGATCCCGCGCGGGTCGGCGCGCGACTCTTTGAATTCTTCGGCGGCGTCGTCATCCTTGGTGAGATAGTACGTGAGGAAGTGGTCGCCGTCCGATTCCATCGGCCGCATGATGGCGCAATCCAAGCGGGGGTCGTCCAACTACACCCAGTAATCAGTCATTCGCCACACATAACTGTGATGTGGAAGAAAAAAAAAGGAAGGGGGGGGGGGGGGGGGGGGTAAGGGCAAGCGTACCTCGGGTCCACGCTCGCCAGGCCGCTCGCTGAACCGGAACAGGTCGTACGCGTTCGCCCACACGTCCACGTCTGGCAGCACCTCGTACGTCGCGACGGCGCGCAGCCGCGGCTTGATCGGGTGTCGCAGGGTACCGAGCTGTTCTGCGCTGCGCGCCGCAGCAAAGGAGCTCTCGATGGACGTGAGCTGCGCCTCGCGTGATATGTCCACTGCATCGTTCTGCAAGTTCGTTCTGCGGGCGAGTTCCCGGACAAAAAGATATAAACGCGAGGAGTGAAGGGAGGTGAAGGGACGAACATGTCAGTGGCTGCAGCGCGCGGCGTAGGCGCTGAGCCGTCCCGCGATATGTACTCCGTCTTGCGCAGCCACGAGACGTTCGGCGTCGCGGGGGTCGTTCCCCCCGCGTGGTGACCATGGCCGTGGTGCCGTCCAAAGTCGGCCGTGCTGGCTGCCGGATCGAGTAGCAGCGCCTGATCTTTTAGGTCGAGCAGTGGTGGGTATTGCGGGTCTGGATTCAATGCTGGCAGGGAATAGAGGAGGGAGGTGAGGACGTATGAGGACAGGACAGAGAGTAATGCGCACCGCGGTCGTCCGCACCGTCTTCCCAGAGTGCCTCCCACTTGCCGAGATCGAGTGGCATACCGCACTCGGCGTCGACTACCATGGGGAGCAGCGCCTCATTCGTGGCGGCATCGAGGAATTCGGGTCGCGTGTAGCGTTTTGGGTTGGTTGGGATGTCCAAGAGTTTAGGTGGACATGGTGGGGCGGGTAGTGGGTTCTGGTAGCGGACCTTGGCCAAGAGGTCGAGTTTGCTGTTTGTATACAAGTCAATAGTCAATAAACTCTGATAGATATTGGGTTTTCTTTTCTGCACGCGCACCTCTTTCGCGAGCTCATCGTGTCTTGCCCGACTTGTAACCACCGGGCCGGGGCCGTGTTGTTATTTGCCCACAGCATCACGTGGTGTAAGATTCAGCTTTATCAGATAAGCGATGTAGTAAGGCGGCGGTACTGCGCGGCCTCGCCTCGTGCAACTTTGGTTCCCTTCCCACCACCATGTCTACCACCGCGCCCGCCACTTCTGACCCTGCACCGAAGGCTGCTGAGGAAACGACAGCAGCCGGTGCTAATGATGACGAGCCGCAGAATGCTCTCACGCAAAAGTTCACGGAGAAAGAGTGGGCTGCACTCAAAGAATTCCGCGTATGTGCCGCTGCAGATCTTCCTTTTGTTCCGCACGCTAACAGCCGCTTCTTTGTTCAGCCTCTCCTCCCGGACATACTAGAAAAGGCGTATGACAGCAAGGAGGGCGTGCGGACTACGCCTATCGTCATATGGGGTGTTACGCTGGACCCCAACGGCAAGAAGGATGCGCGTGCCAGTGTCGTGCTTATGAAGTGGCTGCGCGCGAGGTGCGTTCCACCAATGTATATACACATGTTTTTGCACATTTTCTCACATGCGCGTGGACAAGAAATTTGAATGTGAACGACGCAAAGACGATGATGATCGCTACGCTCCGCTGGCGCGACGAGTTCAAGATTGATGAAGCCATGAAGGAGACATATCCCGACGTGTTGAATAGTTTTGGTCACTTGTATGGGCGGGACAAGCAAGGGCGACCTCTCATGTACCATCCTCTTTCTTTCCCAATCACTTGCTCCCAAACCTGATTGCGCTCGCAGGTATAACATATATGGTGGGAAAAATGATTTAACAGCTGCCTTCAGCGACGTCCAGCGGTTCATTCGGTGCGCAATTAGACCTTACTCTATCGCATTCGTTTGCTGACCAGCCTTCGACCGTAGATGGCGTGTCGCATTGATGGAAGAAGGGATCAAACTAATTGATTTTGAAACCGTTGATCAAATGATTCAAGTTCATGGTAGGGTCTGCTCCTCCGAGGTAACATCTGAGCATGGGAATGAATAACTCCCATTTAATAGACTACGAGGGTGCCAGCCTCAGCAGCCGCACCGCAAACTCGAAAGCGGCAGCCTCTGAGATCTCAAGCATATTCCAAGGCCACTACCCCGAGTTCCTCGTGCGTCTCCCATCTTTTCCATGGCCTGTTACCCTGACACACTCTGCCAGGCGCACAAGTTTTTCGTAAATGTGCCCTCGATTATGACATGGATTTTCTGGCTCTTCAAGCCCGTCTTGTCTCCTGCCACGCTCGCCAAGATGAAAGTCGTCGGCCATGGCCCGCGCACGATCGGCAAGGAGCTTCTTCCCCTCATCGACGTCAAGGAACTGCCAGTTCAGTACGGTGGCGTGGTGACAGACGCGTGGTGAATTCATCTCCATTGCTGCTCCCCGTGCTTGTGTAGGCCTATGCGAACATCCATTTCGATCTTTCACTTCTGATTCCCTCAAACATCTTTTCCTTGCTATACCCGGAACACGTACCTCATCCTGAATATCACCACTCTTAAATGCGAGATTGATCAACAGAGCCATTTCTGGTGTACGGAGGGTGGTTTTCATTATCCTACTCTGGAGAACAAACTCAGCCCAACAGTAAAGCCGAATGCGCCTGCGCTGCTAATCCCGATACCATCTTAAACACTTGGCCTGTCATCGGTCTGTCTCAACGCCCAGTTAAGAGCAGCTAGACGATGCTACACCTTGATACCCATCTGCTTGAGGCCGTTTGTTAGATCCGAAATCAGTGGACTTGATTGCTACTACTCAGCACGTGGAATCGGGGCGCACGACGTGCGACGTACAGTGCCACTTTACCCAGCGTCATGAACGACGCGCTCCGTACACCTCCAGCAAGCGAGCTGAGCTGCTGTCAAATAGCCCTTGCTTTATGGGATCCGCCTTCCGTGACGCACGTATTACAATCTTCCTGAACCCATCCGTCAGGACTAGAGAGCTGATCGTGGCGCTGCCGCTGAAGAAGAGTGCGCTATATAAGAATTTGCCGTGCGGCACGTGTGTGCGGATGAGTGTAATGCACGAGGTCTTTGGAAGGTTAGGAGTACGGCGAGTCCAGACTAGCACAAATTTCAGTATAACTACCAGACGCCACATGGAGATTCGGTTAGTGACACATACAGCAGTCCTCGTTAAGAGACTTTACAGCCGAGGGTAACTCTGGTCAACCGATGTAACGGAATCTACATGTGACGTTTGTTCTCGGGGGTGCGACTCATGTAATGGTGGAAGCGCCCCAGAACTACCACACATCGCGTGTTGGGCCAAGGATAGGCTCGGACCTTTTGTTCTGCATCCATCTCTGCCGGCGGAGTGTTTGTGTCCCTCCTACAGAGCTGCTGAAGTAAGTACAATAGTCCCATTGAAAGAGTGAAGACACACCGGACCTCTTTCTGCTTGCTGCTAAACCTTGCGGGGAATTTTCGGGGTGGATGTTGAGGCCCTTTGGGGCTCTTTCATGTCAACTGTACCGGGGACACGGGGCGGTTACAACCACAGCCGGCTAAGGAGTTGCCTCGGTAGCTTGCCGGGCCAGGAACAGCATAGTCAAAGCTCAATGGGCGCCTCGGCCTCGCGAAGGCCATGTGTGGTTATACTTGATCGCTGCTGTGGACGCTAATTCGTGAGCGAGGTCGTCCCCTGGAAGCCGCGGTGCCTCATAAAAGACCAGGGTCCGCATTTTCTCTCCACAAAAAGTTCACCATCCTCATATCTGTATCCACGACTACCAGAACCACTCCTATCACAGCATGAATCCTCTCCACACAGCTCCTCAGCTCAATCACTTCTCGTGGTCAAATTTTTTGCCCGCGGAGGAGAAACCTACCGCGATATGGTCCGAATCCGCGGACTACCTCGAGCCATCGCAGATGCATGACTTGTTTCTGGGCGGTCTCGTGAGCGCGGCGTCCTCCTGGGTCTGAAAGGTTACTCACGTTTCAATGTCACAGGACATCGACGCCGGGGCTCTATTTGGCAACCTGCACAACAGCGGTGCCAGTCTCGCAAATGTCGATACCGCAAGCACCGTGGCGCTGGCATCTGACATGGCCCCCTCTAATATTTATCTAGAAGACTTAGCGAACGACTGCAACGACTTGGATCCAGTGAGCACACAACGCTTGATAGTCGACTAAGGGCATTGACTTACCTTGTCGTGCTACAGGATTTCCTCGGCCCTTGGCTCATGTCAACGCCCCGTAGGCCCTAGTCTTCCTTATATCTTGTTCTTTTGTGTTCACCTTGCGCAAAGCTCTGATGGACTCGAGTTCCATTTCATCGCCGTTTGGCGACACACCATGGGCCGAGGACATACTCTCGCTCACATGCCCAACCACTCCCACGTACAACGTGAGTGCTATGACATCAGTTAAGGGCGCTGCCTACCTTGACACCTAGCAGGGTCCCATCCCAACTAGCTCCACGACGGAGGTCGCCACTCAGGCCGGGTTGACTTGGCTATCTAGTCAACTATCTTGCCTTGCCGGGGATGGGAGCCTTAGCGTACCGATCGCACAGGATTACGGTCCGAATTTTCTCGACAATGCCAAGCTTTCTGGGGCCTCATCGTGAGTATCTTTTTCTGCTACTCCCTGTTTATGGGAGCGACACTTCACCTTCGCTCACTCTGGCGATTGCAGGTATCCGGCGGAGTGGGTATCCGCTGAGTCGTTAGTACCCATTCATGACGCGGCAATGAATGCGGTGCCAGGCCCAGCGATGTTGTCCACCGCCCACATGCCGGCGGTGCTGGGGACTATCCTCGGCAAACGCCCTCGTGGGGCAGAGGATACCTACGACAATTGGGGCCTAGGCTCTATCAATGACCATCAACCACGCCCGCGCAAGAAGGGAAAAGGGAAGATGGCAGAGAACGGGGTTTTGGAGGCGGCAGGGTCCTCGAGTAGGGCCCGCCACCAGGACCCCAACACAGTCTAATGACAAATCCAAGACGGCGGGACGCGGAGCGGGGAGGCTCGCGGCCACGAACGCACAGGAAGTTTATCATCAATACATGCTGGGACCCAAGTGTCCAGCAGGTGTTGGTGGGGACTGTGCCGGGACAGCTGACTTGGGTTGAGGGGGTGTGGAAGGAGGAACGTGGCACTACAACAGCAGCGTGGTGCAGCTGGAGGTGGAGATACACAGCACGGAGGGCAACGAGCATGAGGAACAAGCGGGGGACGAGCTCTTCAGGATCCCTAGGAGAATGAAGGAGCGGCACCGTGCGCTGTTGGCAGCCACACCGGCCGACTAGAAGCGCGGGACAGTCGCCGTACTCAAGTGCCGTCTCTGCCCGGGAGCAGACTTCAGTGACTGGGAAAACTTCAAGCGCCACTGCGACACAGCAGAGGCGCACCCATTGAAAATCACCTTCTGCAATCGCTGCGGGGATTTCTTCGCGCGCCCGGACGCACTCAAGCGGCACGGCGACAACCAGTGTATCTGTGTCTCAGCGGAAGTGGCTGCCTTCAAGCGCCAAGAGACCAACCGCGTCCACGAAGGCTCAAGGCGATACAGAGGCGCTGCATGAAGATAGGTGAGAAGCTCAGCATGCCGTTCTCGAATATCAAGGCAATGTTCCCCGAGTCTTCTAAAAAGGGAGTAAGGAGCAGAGCCGGCTCTCAGTCGTGAGCAAGTCGAAGTCCCGGAAGCCTAGACGTTAGTAGTGTTATTTATTACCTTCTTTTTTTTCTTCTCTTTCGCCGGTCCTACTGTGATGCGAGTGTTCGCAGTGTAGCACCACGAACAATTTTCCTATTTGCTTTCTCGACATGTCTTTGCCCCCTCCATATATACTGTATACTGCAGGATTTCTCGATCGGCTTTGAATTGGTGTCCTGATTACGCACCGTGTTTCCCCATATTTCCAGCAACCCTTGCCCAACTGCTGCTGAGACCCTGCACACGAAACTGCGGGAGTGGTGAGTAGGCGAAAAACAAGACGAAGCGAACAGATATAGAAACAAACAATCGATGGATTATGGCCGGATCGGATAACTCTTATAAAACCCACGTCGACTTAGCATGGCTGACTTTTTTTCTTGCCACGCTGCCGCATCGTGAGCAAGTCAAGTGCGCACCAGACCGTCAAAGACTTGCTTTCTCTTCCACACAAATCACCAGGAGATGACTCGGAAGATCCACATGGCTGCACGTGGTCACCACTTGAGCGAATGGTGTGTGCACAAACACACTTTCGCCACAAGCCCTGTCGGATCAACAGACGTTATTGGAGGCTTTTCAGAGGCCATCCTGACACAAGAATCCAGACAGCGCGTTCTTTGAGGGGAGGAGGGGGTGTCCGGGCCATCGATCCGAAACCATAGACCCGTCAGCGTCACGGTCACTTCCCTTTAGTCGCTTCTTTCTGATTCCGATTCTTTCTTTCTTTCGGGGGTTCTCCCTCCATTTGTTCCTCAGCAACTAGCTACAACAACCCTTGCCGAACATGATGGCGAGGAATATTTGTGTCGTTGATTGAAAAATCGCGTAGGCCTTTCTGTGAAGAGACATAGACACGCTAGCGTCAACACGCGTCGCGCGTGATATGCGCGTGTCAACGATGCTCCGCATGTTGGACGTACCCTGCACGTGGCGACATAGGCAAAGTCGATTAAACCCGCACCGCCTTGCTAGGCCATTCCCCTACACCCTTCGAGAGGGACGCGCATAGAACTGGGGCGTATTCACATGACTGGGGAACATCAAGGTAGTCACGATGTTATGGTGCGACCCGTCCCATCCGTTCTAACTTCAGAGATGAATGTTTGCTGCCCAAGTAGTAGGCTTCAACAAAGCGATTAACTAGCTCCCATCTTTCACGCCTACCATGACAGTCGTAGAAGAATAACTTATCCCTTAAACGAAGGCAATCCACCGAATAACCCGAACGTCATGTACAACGGCACTGCACTCGGGCCTCGCGTATCTCGTGTGGCCGCCGCAACCGTCCAGAGGCCCCGAGTCTACGCTTGCATGCCCGCTGCGGTTCGCCCGCACCCAACGCGCGCGACGACTGGACCAGACCGAAAAGTCACGGCCCCAAAAGGGCTGGAATGACACGAGGCTCTATATTGGCGGCGGGCTGGCCGCCATAGGGGCCATCTGGTACTACTACACCATGGTGGAGAACGCACACATCGAAAGGGAGGTGGAGATGGCGCCCTCGCCAGCGATGGCGAGTTCCGGAGGAGGCAGCCCGCGGGTTGCTGATGATGCGAGTGAAGGAGCGTCGATCTGGTGCGAAATATGAGCGCATTCGGAGGCGAAAGAAGCCAGAGATTGGGCCGGCCAAGGCATCGAACGCGGTGAGCCACGTTACGAGGACGAAAAGGAAGGTGTATCTGAGGTTCGGTCTACTGCCATTGTAAGTGATTTTCGGGACTGATGTCCTCAGAGCGTCTTTTTCTCTTCAGGGAAAAAAGGTAGACGCGACGAAGAGCAGCTGACGGGGGTGGCTCAGCTAGGGGAAATCGCAGACCCAGGAGACGGCCAACGACCTGAAACGCCGTGCGAATGAGACGCTAGAGGCATGGGACGCCCAATTCAAGAAGGCAAGGCAAAAGGTCGCGGAGAAGGACGAGGATATCAAGCGGCGTGCGGGTGAGACAAGGGAAGACTTTCGCTTTCGGGACCAGATTGGGAAAGCCATTCGGAGGCGTTGAGAACAAAGAATAGCCTGGCGGTTCACGAGCAGAGCATGTAATGTTGACTTCCTTGAGTGTATGGTAGATTGGAGTCGAATAATTGAGTATCGGAAAGCTGCCGCCTGCGACGCGTAGAGAAGGCGACAAGAAAATCTTTTTACGTAGTGTCGCGTAGCCCGCCGGCCGTGCATTGAGTTGTCGAAGACACCGCGGGGAGGCAGACGCACCGGGTCGAGCGCAAGGCGCGAGATGCTGCTTACCCACGCTGTGAGGCACGTCAGCAAGCAGAACAAAAACGGAGACCGGGATCTTGTACCCGCGGCCGGTGGCGGTGGGGTCGCTAGGGTCGTCGTGGCAGGGGGAGCCTTGCTACAGGGGCTGCGAAATGCAGGACCGCGCCTGCTGGGGGAGAAGGGTGTTCGGCTGCTCGCGGGGCTGTGGATGCGCGAGCGACAGCAGTCAACTCGAGCAGCTTCTGCGTGATGAAGACGGCCTGGAGCGGGCCTCGGCATCCGGTTATGGTACATGATGCCCGGAGGATGGCCAGCGGCGCAAGTAGCATCCAGGCGATGTCGAGAGCGACTTTGCTTTGTTGATCACGGACACCGTGATGTGCATCGTCCTGGGTATGGGGTGGAGCGGAGCGTGACGAGTGTGGGGCCTATCGATGGGCGAGCAATAATGCGGGGATGACTCGGTCAGAGGGTAACAGAGCAGGGTTCAAAGTTGAAATTGTACGACTGATGGAGAAGAGAAGATTAGTGGTGTGGGACTTTAGGGATGAGAGATGTACTGGATGGATGACTCAGGATGAGTGGACGGGCTGGGGATCGCTAGGTGAGGACATCTGGCACCAACCTGGACATTTTCAAAGGACTGTAGGAAAGGGTTTTCAGCAGCGTGATCAGACTTGTGTGCGATTCTGCGGGTACTGTACTGTACAATAAACAATTTTGGGAAGGATAAAATGCAGGTCTCAAGGCCCATGGCAGTGGTCTATTGGTGAGCGCGAGTGGCGGCCCCTGGCCGTTCTGCGGGAATTTGAACGGTGACAACTTGAAGAGACGACTCGGATGGGCGACAGCCTGAGCCTGAGCCTAGTCAGAGTCACTACTGTGTGATGGCCAACCTGAACTTGACTCGGAGAGGCGCCATTCACGCGCTACTGTACCTCGTCAACCAGCAGTCGAACCTTTCAGGTCGACTTGACATCACCGGAACGCGAACGACTCGGAGGTACATATTACCTTAGACCCTGTCCTAAGTTTCTCATCCCGCCACACTGGTTGTTTCGGTCAGTCCAAGCCTAGGCGAGGCAATTCCTGGCGTCCATCTCAATGCAGCACGTGTTACACACATGGGAAGCTCAATTACGCCATGTCTCTGCTCATCTGGGTGGCTATCGATAACGATATACAACGAGGTAGTGTACATACTTCCAAGTCGCCCTAACCTCTCCCACCATAAACCATCATCCGATTTATCTCGACTCCTGTTATGAGTGCCCCTTCTGAAGTCTCAGTGTTTCAAGCACTTTTTCAGGCAGCCTGCAAGGAATACGAAGACCGGACGGGGACAAATCTCATAGAACATCCACTCGCCATCCAACTCCAGACATGCCACTCTTTCGAGTCTCTCATTGCTCTTCTCCAAGAGCAAGCACGAGCCTTCCATGAATTCCGAAGAGGCGACGACAAGGTGATGATATCGCTCAATTATACGTACGTGTTGTTGCGATATTCACGTCCGTCAGGGTGTCACGAATGACGATGGGAGTTTGGATGTACTCGTAAACCTATTCGAGTCTATCACAATCTTCCTTCATCGGCTTGAAATTTATATCAAGATACCTCCTTCGGCAGCGATGACAGAGATAGTTGTGAAAATAATAGTCGAGCTGCTCTCCACGCTCGCTGTGGCAGCCAAACAAATGAGGCAGGGACAACCTGGTGAGTCTCTCCTGGCTGATACATTATCTGATTGAATCCAGCGCAGAGAAAGTTGACAGAAAGTTCCAGGAGGGAATGAGATCGAGCCGGTACTGCAGAGGCTCGATAGGCTGACCCAGGACGAGGCTCGGACGACCGCAGCGCAGACCTTTCAGGTCGTCTACACTCTTCTCCAGAATGTGAGGGCGGTTATGGACGGTGAGCAATGCTCACACTGTTTGTCACTCACAGTTCCCTGAACGTCTGTCGGATTAGAATGCAAGGCATCCACAGACAGTGTCCGGGAGGCTCTCAGTATGTTTGCCTAGTAGGCATACACGGCAAGTGCTAGATCTGACTGGTGTCAGTGATCATGCAACAACTTGCGATCGGCACAAACAATTCAAAACGTCGGTTATTTCACAATGTTGACAGTCTTGACTAGTAACGTTGAGACGGCCCTACAGGTGATCAATTCCAGCAAGACGTTAAAAACTGGCTGTCTCCCTCTGATCCGTGGGAAAATCACGGCATCGCATTAAAATCTCACCGTAATAGAACCGCGGCATGGTTCATCCAAGGTGACACTTACGCCGAATGGAAATCGTCAGAATCCCTCTTATGGATTCACGGAAAACGTTTGTGTCTCTCATTCCTATTTTCTCGATCAAAGAGAGAAACTGATTATCTCGTTTCGTAGCCGGCTCAGGGAAGACCATTCTTTGGTATGTCAGGTTTCCTATATTTTCCGTCACGGAAACTCATCTATCAACAAGTTCTGCGATCATCGAGGACATCGACCGCATGCGCAAGGCTGGATTAGCTTCATTAGCCTTCTTCTATTTTGACCTTATGGATGACAAGAAGAAGGACCTCCGCAACTTACTCTCCTCCCTCCTTTACCAACTTTATGACCAGTCCGACTCCTACTTGAACATTTTTTCGCATTTCTATTCGGCACACCGTCGTGGTTCACAATATCCTAGTGACGCCGCACTCACACAATGTTTAAAGGATATCCTGAATTGCCCGGGACAGGCCCCAATCTACATTCTTGTAGATGGCGTCGACGAATGTCCAGAACCTCTGGAAGGCTGTCTCCCCGCGAGGATGTCCTGATGCTTATCGAGGAGCTTGTCGGGTTATACCTTCCAAATCTGCACGTCTGTATCAGTGGTCGTCCTGAAATCGACATCAAAACTATCATCCGTCCTTTAGCTTTTCATTCCATTTCGCTTCATGATGAGAGAGGACAAATCCAGGAAATCATCGACTATGTCACGTTGTTTGTTGGCTCGAACCCAGGGATGCGAAACTGGACGATGGAGGACAAGGAACTGGTGATTGACGAGCTTTCGCAAAATGCTGACGGGATGTAAGACGATCGACCGCGGATGCCCCATGATGCTCGCTCACGCTTGTAATGCAGGTTCAGATGGGTTGCATGTCAGTTGGATGTCCTCCCCGACTGTCTCTCGCGACATATCCGAAGCACTCTGGATAAAATTCCGGTGGCCCTCTGTGGATGTATGAGCGGGCCCTAGAAGCAATCCCTGATGCCAAGTGGGAAGATGCCCATCTTCTCCTGCAATGCGTTCTGGTGTACTCTCGCCCGCTTCTTGTTGAGAACCTTGCGGAGTTTCTCGCGCTTGACTTCGGCACTGGATCGATTCCGAAGCTTCAGGCAGGTTGGCGCCCGACAGACCCAGAAGATGCTGTATTGTCTACGTGCCCTGGTTTTCTCGCCGTCGTCGACGTAAATGGCTCGAGGATCGTTCAATTTTCCCATCCTCAATGAAGGAGTTCTTGACATCCAGCGGCCTCGCCAATGCAGGAGGCAGAAGTTCCCGTTACCACATTGATATTGCACGTGCGCACACCACCGTCGCGCAAGCTTGTCTAGGTGTCCTGCTATCCGTCGACGGGGAAATCAGCGCCAGAAAATTCCCTCTCACCCACTATGCTGCCCGGCACTGGGTGGACCATGTCCCGTCCAAGAATGTACCAAACGACATCCAAAGCGCTGTCCAACTTCTCCTTCATTGGAGCAAACCCCATTTTGCGGACTGGGTCTCCATATATAATCTAGATGAATCCCTGCCCCCTCACCCACGCACCAAAAGCCCGTCGCAAACCAATGGAACCCCCTTACATTATGCGACTATGTATGGCTGCAATGATGCAGCAGTGTTCCTGCAGAATGTATCCAACTATGACGACCACCACGGCTGGGTCTATCACGGCTCCGGCTGTAGCTCCTACCAGTTAATCGTCCCCGAGAGTCAAACCCCGTTGTCTGTGGCATCTGCATTGGGACATATCGAAATTGTACGGCTTTTGCTCTCACATGGCGCAAACGCGAATCCCCAGTACCAGAACAGGCGGACTCCGTTGCATTGGGCATCGCAAGAAGGACATCTCGAAGTTGCTCGCCTCCTTCTTGAGAAGGGCGTGAATGCGAATGCCCCCGACGGGAGCAAGCGGACCCCGTTGCATTGGGCGTCGCAAGAGGGACGTCTCGAAATTGCTCAGCTCCTTCTGCAGCATGGTGCAGACACGAAAACCCTGGACGAAAAGGGCCGGACTCCATTGTATTGTGCGCTGCAGGAAGGATGTCTCAAAGTTGCTCAGCTCCTTCTCGACCGCGGCGCAGATGCGAATGCCCGGGCGGGAGTGACCGAACTCCATTGCATTGGGCGCTACAAGAAGGACATCTCGAAGTTGCTCAGCTCCTTCTCGATCGTGGCGCAGATGCGAATGCCCGTGATGGGAATGACCGAACTCCGTTGCATTGGGCGTTGCAAGAAGGACGTCTCGAAGTTGCTCAGCTCCTTCTCGAGCGGGGGGCGGATGTAGATCCCCGAGATGCTCTCGGCCAGACTCCATTGCATGGGGCGTTGCAAGAAGGATGTCTCGAAGTTGCTCAGCTCCTTCTCGACCGCGGCGCAGATGCGAATGCCAGGGACGGCGGCAAGCGGACTCCTTTGCATTGGGCGTTACAGGAGGGACGACTCGAAATCGCTCAGCTCCTTCTCAAGCGTGGAGTAGATGCAAATGCCCGGGACGGGAGTAACCGGACTCCATTGCATTGGGCGTTGCAAGAAGGACGTCTCGAAGTTGCTCAACTCCTCCTCGAGTGCGGCGCAGATGCGAATGCCCCGGACGGGAGCGGCCGGACTCCATTCGGTTGGGCGTTGCAAGATGGACGTCTAGACGTTGTCCAGCTCCTTCTCGAGCGCGGCGAAAATGTGGATACCCGGGATAGGAACGACCGGACACCGTTGCACTGGGCGTTACAAGAAGGACGTCTCGACGTTGGTCAGCTCCTTATCGAGCGCGGCGAAAATGTTGATACCCGGGATGGGAGCGGCCGAACTCCATTGCATTTTGCATCGCAAGAAGGACGTCTCGAAGCTGCTCAGTTCCTCCTCAAATATGGCGCATCTCCAAATACCCAGGACGATAGTGGCCGGACTCCATTGCATATGGCATCGCAAGAAGGACGTCTCGAAGTTGCTCAGCTCCTTCTCGAGCGTGGCGCATATGTGAATTCCCGGGACGAGAGCAAGTGGACCCCATTGTATCGAGCGTCACAAGAGGGACGTCTCGAAGTTACTGAGCTCCTTCTCGACCACGGCGCATATCCGAATGTCCGCGACGAGAGCAAGCGGACACCATTGCACTGGGTATCGCAAGGAGGATGTTGTGACGTTATTCAGCTCCTCCTCGAACGCGGGGCATATACGAATACCCCGGACGCCAGTGGCCAGACACCGTTGCATTTGGCGTCCAGAGAAGGACACCTTGAAGCTGCTCAGCTCCTCCTCGAACGCGGTGCACATGGGGATACCTGGGATGGGAGTGATCGGACTCCATTGCATTTGGCATCGCAGGTAGGATGTCTCGGAGTCGTTCAGCTCCTTCTCGACCGCGGCGCAGACGCGGATGCCCGAGATGTCAGCGGCCGGACACCATTGCATTGGGCGTCGCAAGAAGGCCGTCTCGAAGTTACTCAGCTCCTTCTCGAGCGAGGTGCAAATGCGAATGCCCAGAATGACAGTGGCCAAACTCCATTACATCTGGCCTCGCGAGAAGGGCACCTCCATTTCGTACAGTCTCTCCTCGCGCAGGGCATCGGTAATATCCATGCGCGGAACTATGAGGGGCGGACACCGTCCCAGGAAGCGTCAGCAGTTGGTAATCACAATATCACGCAGTTGCTGTTGCAACACGGAGGATAAAGTTTTTGGGGCTGCTGTATGGGCTTTCAGAGATCATGATCATCCGTTTATAAGTGAGAGCAATATTTCATCCGAGAGTGGACACGTGCTCATAATTGTCTTTTTTAATAGTATTTTTTTCACATGTATGTTAGACCCATTCGCGGGTAGGGGTTGAAAGAAGGGTCAAGCGTTCATTATGGTAACAACCTTGTCTATGCGTAGATACTGAACCGCGGGGACGTCAGTCAAGTTTCTTTCCTGTTCTCGCCCCGTACCACATATCGATATCAATAGCGAACTTCATCAGAAACCGCCGAATATAAACCCTTTTCGTCTGAACATAACGGCGAAGGCGCTCGATCTTCTAGATTCTTGTTCGTCTGATATATCAGATCTCCTGTGGGCGCGGGTAGGGGCGAAAGAAAGATAGCATGATTAATTCGCACCAGCCAGAAGCACTCTCATCCATCACGTGCAGCAGCAGCACGTGCTCCTCACTGCTCTTCTGCGCTTAGGAGCCCTCTACCTCAAGGAACCGGACCTTGTCAGCGTTGAGCACGAGACCGGAGATCTGAATGAAGATGAGAGCGCGCTCGACCGATGGGGTATGTTTTCTGCAACCAAAAGTCAGACACCGTATCTACACCATGGAAAACGTGGCACTTACCTGATCAAGAGGATGACCTTTTCTATTTTCATCCCGACGTGCTTTCCCTTTCCCATCGCAGTCGCAATCATCTACTCCGAGTGTGTTGCCCTTGATGATGTTAAGGACCCGAGCAGCAGCCTCGCATTTACTTGAACGCACGTACACGCAAGTCTCGCTCTCGGCTTTCGCGTCGCGTCGAAGCAGCCAGCATGACCGCACAATGCAATTTTTCTGAGAGGAACCCGCTCGCGTGCGTATTCAGGGCATGATGGTACGGGCGCCTCGCTTCGCTGGTCCTCAAGATCTCACGTGGTGAAGTATCGAAACGAACGCACACGTCCAACAACTTGAGGTTCCTTTTTGTCAGCCTGTGGACCGTATGTCATTGTTCCGGTGTTCCCAGGCCATCTCCTTGCGCTCGCCATTCTTCTTGTGGTGCTCGGTGGCGGTAATACACTGGCACTGCTTCGTACTTGTAGTTCGGATCCATGTCCCTCCTGTCCGTACCCTGGTATGGTTTGAGACACAGAGATCAACGGTGACATCTACGCCTGTCAAGACTGCAGCGTACCCTGAAGGTAGAAACGAAGCGATGAGCTGAACCACTTTTGAGGGCGATGCGGCGCAAGGAGCATCGTGTCGCTGAGCTCTAGTCCCTCGAACTGACTTACAGTACTACAGTAGTATGCGGTCGCATCAGCATTATGTAAAATAGATTCCGGGTTTTCGCTTGTTCCGGGTTTCCGGTCTGTAGTGGTGCGATCAAGTGCGTGAACTAAATAAAACCCTTGTATTCCTCGCACGCTGATTTCTTTTTTATTAATTTTTTCGTCAGGACCTTGCTAGCGTCAACACGCGTCGCGCGTGAAATGCGCATGCTCCGCATGTTGGACGTACCCTGCACGTTAGGAGCAAGGGACATGAGTCACGTGATGAGGAAGTCACGGGACAAGTAGTCCATAACTGCAGCTATGTACCCTCTACAGTAGTACAGTGCCGTGAGGACAATGATACAATCTGAGCCATGAAACCATGGTTCTAGAGGAACGTTGTCTACACGTGTTGGGATTGTCATCCTATCTCCACACGTCTAGGTTCGTCACCTACTACGTTCATAGGTTAGTCCAGACTGTCGCTGATTGCCAACGTCGCCCAGTGTATGCTTACCGTCGCGGCAGATTCCTCCGCTCCGAAAGTCTGTGAATCTACATTCTGGCTAGGACGAGATCTATGACTCGGGGATCCCAACTGAGCGTCCGCATCTACATTCGCCATAGGCTCGACGATGTTTGCTGCAAGATCGGGAGCCTCGCGAGGCGAGGACGGTTCACCAGCTTTGTCAACGGCCATCGCGCCTTCCGACTCGTCGCCACCCGGGCTCTCATCAGTACTTGCCTTCACGCTCTCGCTTTCGTCACCGTCGCCATACGGGCCCCCACCTCCGCCTCCGCCTATGCTGCCCGCATCGCCATCGTCCCTGCCTAGCTCGGCTCTACTCCCTGAATGTGGAGCCTCCAAGGCGAGGCCATCCACAGATGGCGAATCCCGTTCTCCATGATCTTGATCGCCCGCCGTGCGGGTCTGCACAGATTTCTGCTCAACGGGGCCAGAAGCCTGTGCGTTGCTCGACTCAGCGGTCGAGTTTTCGATGGGCGTGTAGAAAGGCGTGCTCGGGCTATGAAGGGGTACCGGGCCCAATTCTCCCGGGATATACAGCCCAAGGCCTTGATCCTCCCTCGCGGGTGGGGGTGTCCTCCCAGGTGGCGAGCGGTTCGACCGGCGTGGCGGAGTAGGAGGCGACTCGGAGGCCCGCGGAGGCCCTGGACCAAAAAGGCCTCGGGGCGAAGGTGGTTGTTCGAGATGAACGATAGGGGGAGAAGGATGCAAAGAAGGGCGAGAGGTACGGGAGCCTCCTTCCTGAGGTGATGGCGCCGGCTTGCTAACAGGTGACGGCTCCGTCTCCGCGGCGGTGATTGTTGTTCCAATACTCGTGCTGATCTGAAGTCGGCGTGCGGGCGTCCAGAGCTTGATGGATGACGCAGACTCGTATTCGAGGCTGTCATTGGATGAGTCAGAAGGCGACTCGGGTTGGATCTCCGGAGTCGCGTTGCCATCAGAAGGTTGCCACGTCTGCCACGAAGCTGCGGCGGGCTCCCGTCGGGAGTGCTGAGGCATATCAATAAAGCCTCCCACTTCTAGTTCAGCCGGCATGTCGATGTAGCTTTCCTTCACGTGACCACCCAGTGAATACAGAGGAGCCTTGTCCCCCCTATCCAGAAAACAAAAGTCAGCCCTTGTTCTATTTGTCGGGTAATCGAACGTACTTCCTTGTCGTGTCACTTGGTAACAGCTTGTACTGAGCAGTTTTCAAGATCCTTGTTTGTGGGTCTCGCTCTGGTTCCGGTTCAGGAGGGGGTGGGCCTTTCCGAGGAGTGCTTGATTCGGACTGCGGGCGCCTTGCAAAAGCAGGGACGAGGGCTGTACGAGGCTCAGAAGGGCCGGGCAGCAGCAGCAGAGGCTTCCGAGACTGAGGACGGGAAAGCTGGTAATGGACTAGTTTCCCTGTAATCCATGTCTGTGCGCTGCTGAGTGTATTGGCCAGATCCGGGCACGCGTCCTCGTATTCAAGGAGTGCCGACTGTGCCGACTGCCACAGGTCAGGTGTGCCCAGTCCATGAATGACTAGAGGTATGATCGCCTTGCCGATCTTAACGAGTAATTGATAGGTGGAGCCTGCGAGATTGTCGATATCTCGGAAAACCACGTCGAGGTGCTGTTCCTGTAGGAATTTCAGCAGTCCCAATAAACTTTTCTGGGTGGTTTCATTGAGCTTTCCCTGAAGGGAGCGTATCGGCTCGACGATAGACTCCAAAGTCTCTAGGATCATGACTTGATCCGCCTCGCTTCTCCTTGGGCCCAGGACAGCGTGCTTTATGAGCTGAATGACATTAGCCACATGTCCCGACACGATAATCCTTGGTATAAGTTCCTTCATTGCGGTTGAGCTCCATTGATGAAGGCATTCTGTGGCCTCGTCGACATAGTCACTGAGAGGCTGCTGAGAGGACTCCAAAGGTTTGAGTGTCCTGTGCAAGAGTTTGGCGTGCAAGGAGAGATAGGCCAGGACCGAATCGAGCATCGATGACTCCCCGCTATCCGTTTCGTTGTGTTGCAATACCGCATCATCGTGGAGCCAAGCCTCGGGAGGTTGATGGCTTTGTTCCCATAGATATCTCATCATCCTCAGGTCCGCTTTTTCGGCGTCCCAATTCTGCATGTGAACGGGCTTGCTCTGCGAATGAGGTGAATTCATCCTCAGCGTCTCGATATGCTTTTGCGTAGACTGGGCCCAAACTGCCAAGAGATCGTGGGTGATTTTGTCCCGAATGTTATTCCTGACCCTAGTCCTCCGCGTGCCTCTATGCTTCTTGTCTCTTGTACTTTCAAGGTGGGCGAGTAGTCGCTCCACTGTCACAAGTTTCTGTTTTGTATATGCGCCAAGTTCATCGTAGTCTATCAAAAGTCTCCAAACGGCGACAGCTATGGTGCAACGCGCATGCATAGAAATCACTGAATCCTCCGCGGACCGAAGGCTTATAGTCACGTCGATCATCCTCGCCGGAAAGCTGTAGCTCCATTTCCAGACGTCGTGTGGATCGTCGTCCTGTAAGGTCACCCCAGCATCGTCGGAGAACCAATTCGTAGTCAGAGCGCGAAGCGCACTCAGCCCAGAAATCGCCCTGCGGCGGCGGATCTCCGTGGCATCGTGAACAGGTTCGACGCAGTTGACCAGCAACTCCAAGACGTGGCGTACTAGGTCCTCGCGCTTGACGAGTTCGTGCATGATGATTGGGGCCTCGACGGCCTTTTCAGAACGCATGAAACCTGCGATCCCCTCGATGAACGGCTCGCAGTCGTCGCGATCTATGAGTGATGAGAGCGCCCATGAAAGTGAGGCGAGGTCTCGTTCCCGGGTCCCGTCGGCCGTTGCGGCTGCGTATTCTTCCCGCCCATGGGTGAGACTGCTCGAGTTGACGGTGACGGACGAGCCCTCCAGATTGATATATTTGAGCGGGCGAACAGCTTGCTTGACGTACCACAGCGCGCTGGAGAGCGGCGTGCGATACGGGCTTTGCAAATTGTGCAGAGGGAAGCAGCTGAGGGCGAGGTAGAAGACAGCGGTGCTGATCAGGACGCCGAGTGATAAAAGTGAGATCGTGCGGCTTGCCAATCCAGTGAAGTCAATCAGGCCAGCCATGAATAAGAACATGGCCAGATGCAGGAGCGCCGGTGCCCCCTCGACTAGTGCTTTTGCACCGGAACGCTCAATTCCTTGCAGTAAAAATGCGCGCACACGGGCACGCTGATACGCCGCTGTGCGCCTTCCGAGGGCTTGGGTATACTGACGCGCCCATTGTTGGACCAAGGTCGCGCATAGCGCAGATAACAGGCTGGAGAGCAGACTCGAGCACCATAATGCGCTGGCGCGCGACAGGGATGAAAGATTAATGGGGGTGGGGGTGGATCCAGGCGCTTGATTCGATTGGGTCATTTGTTGCAGACTCCCGACAAGAAATGCCGTAACCACGGCGGAGAAGAGGCCAGCCTAGCGTGGCACCAAGACGTGCATCAGCATTGCATTTCAAGATGTTGAGTGACTTACGAAGATCAGGAGCCCATCCATGTCACTTTTCCAACTCTCTGCTAGCGCCTTGTCATGGCGTTCGCTCTCTGTTAGATAAACAGACCATAACTTGCTGGAGCTCTCCACAGCATACTCAGCGGTTTGCAGACCAGGTGGGGCGACTAGAAAGGCATGCGTGTGTCAATGGCTCGATTTGGCATCGTCTTGGGAACTTGGACAGACATACTGTTCGGACCCTCAACGCGATCTTTCGCAGCTTCCACATCCACTGAGCGGACCATGCTATAGTAGGCGAAGGTCACAGTGACAAGGAGACCCGTACCTGGGCCGTAATTGGACAAGGGGCTTCTGTATCATGATAGGGCGCCTATAATGCTCGGAGCAATGATAAATACGTCCCCTTGATTTCGTGCCTATCGTATACCGTGACCGCGGCGCCCATGGGGATGATAACCACCTGCATAGTGTACCCAAGGTTCCCCGCCATTGGAAAGGGAGAAATACAATGGTGCCCGTCTCATTGTTTGTACTGTACAGTTCCCCCATAACGTTTACGAAATTGCCGGCTTTTCAGACCTGATGATGAGGATGATAAGGATCGTAGAGCGGCTTGATCATGCCTGGATCACTGGGTGTGGGGTGACGCGGCAGACCCGGCCGCCGACACGCTTCCTTCACACGCGGCCACATGGGAGTTCTACAGTGCGACTGCTAGTGGTGCAACCCTCTTGCAAGGTTCCATCATGTCTTCACTCTATGGGTTTGTAAAGCGTATCTACCTCGTGCGTTCTTCGTCCCTGTTCTCCATCGCGTATCTACTTTGCTAAGACCATCCTGCCACTAGGTGTTCAACCCTCCCGCACCGGAGGCACCCACCGGGTCTCCCTTGCGTTTCGGCATCCTCGGCGCAGCGAACATTGCGCCTATTGCGCTCATCCTCCCGGCAAAGAATCACCCTGACGCCGTTGTGAAGGCTGTCGCTGCGCGGGATCAAGGGCGCGCGGACGCATTCGCGAAGAAGCAAGGTATCCCGAAGGCGTATGGAGGTCCGGGCGCATATCAAAGTCCGCGGGTGACGTATTCCATTGATACTAGCATGCTGATTATGCGCATAGAATTACTCGACGATCCCGAGATCGATGTAGTGTACAACCCGGTGAGTTGCATGTCTCCTAGTTCTGAATAAGCAACTTAAAGTCTGTCCTGCTACAGCTGCCTAATGGCCTTCACTATGAGTGGACTATGAAAGCACTGGCAGCAGGAAAACATGTTCTCCTTGAGAAACCAAGTGCGGATACCGCTGAAGAGACACGCAAGATGTTCGCGTTTGCTCAAGAGAAAGGTCTAGTGCTTATGGAGGCATTCCACTACCGGTAGACCACGTAGATCTCCTTGTGGATAAGGTCCAGCGCTTACACTAGACAGGTTCCACCCCGCAATGCGTCGTATGAAGGAGATTGTCGAGAGCGGCGAGCTTGGCACCCTAACGAAGATCGAGGCCTGTCTTGCTCTTCCAAGTGGCTTCATCAAGGATAGCGACATTCGTATGGTATACGATCTAGGTGGCGGTGCTATGATGGACATGGGATGTGAGTCTAGCAGCGCAGTCTCCCGCGAGTCTCACCGTGCCGTTTCTCGTAGGCTATCCCTTGTCCATCTCGCGGTACCTAGCAGGCGCTGATCCTACGAGGGTCATCAGTGCCAAAGCTGATATACATCCGAAGTTCCCTCAGATTGATATTGGCACCACCGCTACGCTTGCTTTTCCCAACGCTAGGGGAAGTACGGAGTCCACCGAGGAGTCCACCGATGGTCTGACTGCGACGCTATATGTGCACTTCCGACTCCCTCCACTGTTCGGAATTCTTCCGAGGTGGCCGAGGGTGTTTGTGCGTGTAACTGGGACGCGGGGTACTGCTAAGCTCAGCAACTTCCCTGGGCCCTGGCTGTATCACTCCATTACTGTTGAGAGTTCGCAACAGGAGGGTGGGCCATCGCGGAAGCGCACCGAGAAGCGGTATGGGAACCTCGGGTGGACCACGCAAGTATTTCTGTGCCTTGTCATTTTCCCATTCTGATGTCGGCGCTGTGCGTACAGATATCGCTATCAGCTGGAGGCATTCATTGACAAACTTCGTGGCCGCACTCCCGAGCACTGGTTTGACGCGCAAGACTCCATCACCAACATGGAGTGGATCGAAGCTATTTACAAAGAGGTTAGGGTCATGGTGTCTTTTGGGGTGCCCTGCTTCTAACGGTTTTCTCGTTGGCAGACAGGTCTGGGATCCCGGCCCCCATCGACTGCCGACATTCCTGCGTCATGAGTCTTGTAGGCCGTACTAGTACAGGACAAGGCGATGATTTCTGCTCAAAAAATAAATAAATATAAATATGTGACTTTGCTGTGTCCGATTTGATAATTAATTAATGGATGACATAATGCGGGGTGTTACTGCACGACAACCGATCACATCACGGCCACATTGCAGTTCGCTTTGCCGGTTTTTACCCCTGTTCCCTCTCCTCCTCTCCTTCCAATCGCTGTGGCTTTCTTTACCTCGTTTTGTGGGAGTGAGAACTTGCCCCTGGTCGAATGACGTCCCATGCACCGCCTCGACTTTCTTCACACCCACCTTATCAATCATGGCGTCAATTCGACGAAAAGTCGATGGCACTGAGCTCCCTTAGCTCAACTCTCAAGATGGCCCCTACTCGCGGCTGGCTGGCCGGCACTCCCCGAGACACTATTCCTATGCACCATCATCAAACGAACAGTAACGACACGGGCGAATGGAGGGGTTCACAACAACACAATTTCGTTACCGACTTCAGGAAAGCGATTCGTAACATCCTCCGATCTTCAGAAGCTCTCCCTAACTCTACAACAATGTCACGCCGCGCTAATAGCCTTTCTATTGGGCGACCGCCACCCCTGGCCTCCCTTTCATCCTTCGGTCTACCTGACCCCCCTTCGGTATCAACAGTACGCTTTGTGCTCCTCTGTGGGCTCTGGTATGCTTCATCAGCATTATCATCCAACACGGGGAAAGCGATCCTGACCCAATTCCGCTACCCTGTCACCCTCACCTTCGTGCAGTTTGGCTTTGTGGCAGCGTACTGCCTACTCTTCATGTCTCCTATCATCCGGTTTACGCGGATGCGCCGCCCAACCCGAGCTATCTTGAGGGATACGTTACCAATGGGCTGCTTTCAAGTTGGTGGTCACATCTTCTCGAGTATTGCAATTTCGCGCATTCCTGTCAGCACCACACACACTATTAAGGTATGCATTCATTTATGTTGCATCATGCTAAAAATAAACGTGCTTCTTTATCCAGGCGTTGTCACCCTTGTTCACCGTTGCCGCTTATGCCCTCCTATTCGGAGTGCGATATTCTGCTAAAACGTACATATCCTTATTACCGCTCACGCTGGGCGTAATGCTGGCCTGTTCATTTGACGTGTCCGGTCCCAACACTGTCGGTTTGTTATGCGCGTTTGGATCAGCCATCGTATTCGTATCATCGAACATTTTCTTCAAGAAGATCATGCCTACTGGTTCCTCGTCTTCCCATCACAAACTCGACAAGTTGAACCTACTCTTCTATTCATCGTCGACGGCATTTCTCCTTATGATCCCAATCTGGGTCTTCACCGACCTTCCACTGCTCACGGCTGCCCAGGCGGCAGAACCTGGGCACATCGTTCATCCTGCCCAGGGACACGCTGCTGCCCACTCGGTCACATACTACACTTTCCTTAACGGGATAGTTCACTTTGCGCAAAACATCATCGCGTTCATCATCCTCGCTTCCGTATCACCCGTTACCTACTCGATTGCATCCCTCTTCAAACGGGTGGCCGTAATATGTATTGCGCTAGTTTGGTTCAATCAACACCTTCACCCTCTCCAGGGCATCGGTATTGGGCTCACCTTCTTGGGGCTTTGGATGTACAACAATGCCAAGGGTGATATCGCTCGCGGGGAGACGCGCCGACGCGGTGTTGAGGCGATACGGGAAGGCGCACTACCATCTACGCGCTCAGAGGAACGCATCCTTGATGCAGTTGCGAATATTCCACCCCCGCCAGCGTACGAACGGCCGACAACAGAGTTGAGCCTGGCAGTGTCGAGCGCGCGTTCTCCAGACACATTGGCACCACCATTCCGCTCCAAGCAGACCATGCCGTTGCATATCGACATCGTAGCACCCCCGCCGCACACCGGCGGCTTGCCGTTGTCGCCGCCGTACCCATCGCCACCCGCGTCTTTGGACGAGCCACCACTGACGGGGGCACTAACCGCAGTCTCTGTGCACGCATAACATCGCTTGGTCACACAGCTATTCTTCCATAGCCAGTTGGCGGGACATCCGTACTACAGACTTGGAAATGGACCACCTGAATATATGAAGGATGATTATTTTTCTCTTTACTACGCATCGTCAACCATTCATTATTATGATGTCATTCATAGACTCAGACTCACTAGAGAGGCTGAATGTTTTGTAGAGAACTCGGGAGGCTATATGGGTACCTTTTTACCTTTCACTTTTCGGTGCCAGCCAGATTACTTTTGTTTTTTCTGCGCGTGCGTTATGTATATACTGCGTATAACTTATCTGATTAGTCAAACGTGATACGACCTGTTTTTTCTGCTGCTTGTTGGTGTCCCGGAACTCAGACTCAGACGTTGGCGCGCGTGATGAAACTTTGGCGTCTAGATAGACTGATCCCGGAACAAACATCGCATTCCGAACGGGGCACACTTTCTCACCCTTAACTTACGATTATTGAAACGATGCCGCCGCGTCGTGGGACGACAGCATGGACTCGAGGACCTCTTCCGTCAGACCGCATCCGCCCTCCCCAGCCAGCGCAGCCTGCACCGCCCGCAAAGTCGGACAAGGGAAAAGGAAAAGCCAAAGCGGCAGCGCCCGAGCCCCCCCGAAGCGCCGCGGTGCGCAAGCTCGACGAGCTCCTCGCTGGCCTCCGCTCCTCAAACCCTTCCCAGCACCCCAACCACGACAACAACGCCAGGGCTGCAGCTGCGGATTCAGGGGACTGCTTCTGCCAAGGTACGTGCTCCCCTAGCACAAATTAACTAAATGCCCGGACTGATGATATACGTATATGCTTTTTTTTAAATTTATGATCGTGGTTTTTTTGCGGCGCCAGCCCGCGCGCACGCGTTATCTGAATACACGCCCCTCTGCACCGCCTGCGGCCTCATCCTCTGCTCCCTACACCCCCCACACCGCCCCTGCCCACACTGCGCCAAGCCGCTCCTTGCGCCACCCGCGCGCGCCGCGCTCATCGTCCAGCTCGAGGAGCAGCGCGCACACACGCTCGCGGAGGAGGCCGCTGCGCGCGAAAGAGAGGTGGAGGAACAGCGGGCCGCAGAGGGCGCCTTTCCCGCGTTGAACCCACAGCGCGCCGGGCCCGGGCCCGCCCCCGCTCCTGGCAGCGCGTCGCAGCATCAGGTCCTCACGGTCGACGCGCGCACGAAGCGCATCAAGGTCGAGTCGTATTCTGCGCCGACGCCGACGCCGACGCGGCTGCTGTCGGGCGGGCGCGGGACTTTGGAGGAGGAAGAGGAGGCCGTCGATGTGCTGCCGCGAGTGCCGCCACCACCGCGGGAAGTTGAGTATGTGCGTGTGCAGCGCGGGTCGGCGACGCGTTGGGCGGATTTGAAGGGTGATGGTGCCGCTGGCGGGGCGAAGTACGTCGCGCCGCCGTCGCTGCCTGCGTCGTCCCGTGCACAACCAGAACATGCGAGGGGACGCGGAAAGGGCAAGGGCAAGGGACGGCCCCCGGTGCCCGGGGCACCAGCTACGTGAATTGTTTCGTTTTCTTTTTACGAGCGCGTCATTGTGATTGTGTCATGCTGCACTGTATAAATGCAGATTTAAAGGGAAAAAAGCAATTCAGTTGGAAGGGCTAAGCTGATGCTCAAGCTCATGGGTGCCAGCGGCTCAGGCTAAGGGATATACGGGTAGGCTCAGTATCTCATGTGTTTATAATCAATGCGAGGCCGGAAGGCTGTCGCGAGTACTGTAGATTCAGACGTATGATAACAGGTTCATGGAACAGGCCAATTACAAAGGCCCTAGCCAAGCTCGCTTATATGCGGCCTCAGTTTGGTCGACTCCGTCCCACAGCCACAGAATGAGCTATCGCCCGGAGTACGAGTCCAGCCAAGTTGGTCGGGAAGAGCGGACTGCCAGGCCCAAGTGCGCAGACGACGTCATGATATGCCCCACTGCTTGCGTTCGGGGCCGCATAGCTCCGCCTCCACGAGCTGGCTATCGAATTTCTCGGCGGCAAAGCTCGATCCTCCTCCAAACTAAGGCGAACAACATCTGCGAAACAGGTGTTTAGAACCGTTTATGACTATTTGGGAACTCGTCCTTGACGGTTCTAAACACATTGGGTTTTACAGATACGGGTGACAGTAGGTATTCATGTCTGATAAGGGTTACGCCTGGGCCACAACAAACCAGCTTCAGTGCTACAAGGACGGCGAGCTGGCTGTGGCCTCTCCAGGCGAAGATTGCACAGCGGAGGACGATCCGCTGTCATTTAAGGCCTCGTGGAGCAGGTTTCGACTTCAGTTGTGGTTGGGCGACATTCTCCCAAAGGTGATCGCATGGTTTCGAGAAAACGAACCCAAGATTGCGGCTGATCATGCAAGTGATGATGACTCCTCGGATTCGGAATATCCATGGGTGCTTCTCGTCCGTGAGCGAAACAGACTGCTTGAGTTCAAAAAGGAGGGATCGACCAATGGAAGAGATCTTCAAACTGTGAGAGGCCCACAAGGAAAACGTTGGATGGAACAAACACTGTATTTTGGTGAGTTAGTAATACGTTGACAAACAAGCATTCCCGGATTAACCCACACTGCAGCATCGAAATACACCATCCCTGACTCTATCTGGCGAGACGGATGCTGGGAGGGCAACGAAGACACAAATGCGGTCGGCAACATCGAAGAGCAGTCGGATGCGATTGGTCCCAAGCCACATTCGTCTACCGTGACCACCGGAAAGGGAAAAGAACGTGCCACGACCCCTAGCATGGCACCAAGTGTGTTTGCAGATGAAGGAAACTTGCTGGGTCTTAAGCTTGAGGACATGCCGAACGATGGCAAGCCCAAAGCTAGAGGTAAGTAATGTTTGAAATATGAAATCATTGTGGGCACCTCCGAGTCTGCCAGTGACTACTCAACGTTCAAAAGGCACAAACACTTTTGACACGAGTGGGACCCCAGTGGATTGTGCTACCGATGGACCAAGCACCCGCCAACCACACGCCTTGCCAGAAGGAGACAAGCAGGGTGACATCTCAGCTGTTGATGGTCAGTTATTGAATTCGGTGTGCCGATTTTCTGACATCACCACCGCATGTGTAGACACTCCGACTGTGGGACACCCAGCCTAGAGCTAGCCAACCTTCCCGACTGGTTTACCCCAACAGTCGATGCTGCTCCGGCATTCCTGTCTATCCACCTGTGATGCCCATTCCGAGTCGCATATCCCGAATCGTCATCATCCATCGCCGGGCCATCGTCATCTGCATCTCCTGCTCCTTTTCCCATGTCATGGTCAACTGGTAGCGCTTTGACAAACTTCCCTTCGACTTCCTATGGAAAAAAACGTGCTAGATCTGAGTTATCTACTGATCTCGCCTTTTCTGACCCTGGGCGCCCAAAGAATAATCCCTGGAAGAAGAGAAAGGTTTAGTATACCCTGTTGTCGCATCAAGAAAACTTCTATGATCGGCTCGTGGAGAGCTCTTAATCCCCCGTTGTTTCAAACACTTGTTCTGGACTCTTTCAACTGTTCGAATACTTTTACAATCACTTGACAACTCCTTAAAGGGTTTCTCTCGTTTCCAACACTCATTTTAGATACCCAGCACCCTCCTGTCGTTACATGGTTATAGTAGTGGCTAATGTCATTTGCTCATATATTCACATCGGAAACCATCAAGGCAAAGTAGGAGTTCGCCTATAAGGGTGTCAAACGGTAAAGAGAGGACCGAATATGCAACCTTCCATGCAGCGCGCGGGCCAGGTACCAATGAGCGCGGGGCATAAATATTTGTACAAACGAACCGCCATAGTGTTGGGTCTGTATACTAGGGCAAGTGAACAGTGTATGTTCTCGCCCAAACTTAGAGGGAAGGATTCTCAGAGAAGGGGAAGAATCCGTCTCGCAACTTATTAGGAGGCGACAGCGTTGGAACATAAGTAGACTCGATTATCTGTATTTGATATCTGGTAGGAGGTATTCCCATCCCAGTAATCGTATCACCACTGGCAGCCCATCACGCAATTCTAACTTCCATCTGGCAGCGTGGGTCATATGAAGGGGAACCCATCTACATCAGGAGACTTCCCAGAATCACTGCGATGAGCGGTAGAGATAGTGATGTTGAAAGACAACTTGCACCTTCTGCCAGTCGCCGTACGGGTTTGGCACGGTGACAAACTCAACTTCGCCGACCCCCAAAAGCCCTTTGATCTCGGATGCCTTTTCGCTCACCTGGAATGCCTCGAACTCGCCGGGCGTTCCATTTCCGTCAATTTTCCTGTTGGTAACTACCAAATAAATAGGCCCTCCGTCGTAATCGCAGGCCAGTAGGCGAGTTTTGATGCCTTGCGTACGGAGCCATCGATTGGCGACAAGTGTGGTGTTTCCGACATCTGGTGGGTCAATATTGCGACGGCGGCACCACTCAAGAACTTGGTCGCGTGTGAGTTTGTAACCGCCAACAAGGTAGACCATCTTAGGGTTTAAGATCGTTAGCGTGTTCAAACCAACCGAGTAGCGCACACTTGTGGAGATTGAGAAGGAAGGTCGAGGCGATTGTAAAGCGACACGTGTGTGATGCGATGCAAGAGATTGCATAATCCAGACTCCGATCGCTACCATCGATCTGTTTCCTCTCCTGCCAGAACATCTGAGCTTCGAGGTTGCAGCTGGCACGTCCTTGTTTCTTCATTCTACCTGAATGACCTCTAATAGCATCTTGACAGCGAAAGCTTTAATTTCGACCTTGATCGCATTGTAAAAGCGTCGACTGGACAGGTACTGACAGGGTTACCCATACCCATGCCGATTCCTAGTTGTAAAGATAACATTTGAAAAAAAAATACCAGTGAAAGAAGTAAGGAGATTGAGGCAGAATTGAGCCCGCTAGACGGAATTGCAAAAAGGTGGCTTGGTGATAGTACGTGGAGAAGAGGGTTACACGACTGCCGAGCGAGCGACACCAGTTGATCCGCGGACAGGTCAATCAATGTCAATGGTTGCGTCGGAAAACAATTGTTACGTCAGGTGACACCGTTCACCAAGCACCTTTTACCCCGCGTCTTCTGCTCTCTCCCGTGCCCGCACCCACACTATATTACACAACACTAGAACCGGGTCATAGGCCTCTCTTACAGCCCATAGACGACACAGAACTATACAATATCCGTCTTTCTTTGTTTTCTCTGCATCAGCCAAGACACTCGTTCCCGCTCCGTTGCGGAAGTCGCTCACCCTGAACATACTCATAGTCCTAATTAACACCCCCAATGCGTTGCCTGTGATGCACGCGGATTCCTTAATACCGACGGAAATACTGCTTCGCGCGTCGTTCAGAGCGTCAAGGGCGCAGTGCGCCCACAAGAACCGGAGATAAAGCGCTGGCGTCGGGCCTTCGACGCCAGGACCAAGGCCGTCGTCAACGGTGAAAAGTGCCTCCTTACGTGTGTTCCTCTAGGTTATAAACCTGACTAAACGTGGTGGCAGATTCTTGGATCGCGACCAATTTGTTAACGCAATCGCACCCAATGGTCACCTGACGCGTATCGTATCGGCCGTGCGCAGTTTGCCGTTCTCTTTCGCGTCGTGGACGTCGCGAAACGCGGCCTTTTATCCTGGGACGACTTTATAATCTTTCAGACCCTGTTCAAGTGGCCGGACGCCGACTATTACATAGCGTTCCAACACTTCGACGTGTATGCACTTGCCTACTTTCTACAACCGGCCGGATAGCTGACGCCCGCGCCGTGGTACATAGGGATGACTCTGGTATTATTGACCTTAACGAGTTCAAAACTGTGTTTTCGGCCAATATTGATCCTGACGCGATCCCGTTCAATTTCGACTGGTCCGTGTTCACGTCTGTGCAAAGGCAATCGCTGTGATGCATTATGGGTGTATATAGCGACTGGGTCAAGCTTTACCTGGGGTAGAAGAACGGGGCTTATGTTCTTGGATGTATGTGCGCTCTCCACGATTGTTCTCGACGGCAGCCCTGACGGGTTCCACAGACAATGAATTTACGCAACTCATGAAAGGCCTACAGGGCGAGAGGTTGCGTCAAGCGTTCCAGTACTTTGATGACAACCAGGACGGGTTCATTCTGCCAGACCAGTTCAAACGTATTATCCTTGTGCGTTATCAGATATCTCCCGGCCAACAGTTTCAATGATCTTGTATCCGCAAAAACTCGCAGGGCACAAACTCTCGGATGCAGTAATTGAACTCTTGCCAACCCTCACGGCGCTTTCTCCCGGTGGTCGTATCTCGTTCTCGGAAGTCGTCGCGTGTCATAATGTTATTAGAGGCACGTACGCTGTATTGACCTTATACCAACAACTAATGACATGAGATCCACTTACGCAATCCTGCAGAGATGGACATCATCGAGCGCGTGCTGCACGAGGCCACCGTAAAGTCCAGAGATGGGCGCATTGACCAGACGGAGTTCTTGAATCACGCGGCGTCCACTTCACGCTATCCGCTCTTCACTCCGATGGAGGCATCCACCATCTTCCACTTTGCTGAGCTCTCGCATTAACTTACTCGTTTCCGCTACTGTTCTGTTCCTTTGCCCGATACCCTTCCTCTTGCAGCACAACACCGTATTGCGTCCACTCGTTCCGCATTGAACCCACAGCGCGCCGCCCCCGCCCCCGCTCCTAGCAGCGCGTCGCAGCATCAGGTCCTCATGGTCGACGCGCGTACGAGGCGCATCAAGGTCGAGTCATATACTGCGCTGACGCCGACGCCGACACGGCTACCGTCGGGCGGGCGTGAGACTTTGGAGGAGGAAGAGGAGGCTATCGTGTGCTGCCGCGAGTGCCGCCATCACCGCGAGAAGTTGAGTATGTGCGTGTGCACCACGGGTCGGCGACGCGTTGGGTGGATTTGAAGGGTGATGGTGCCGCTGGCGGGGCGAAGTACGTCGCGCCGCCGTCGCTGCCTGCGTCGTCCCGTGCACAACCAGAACATGCGAGGGGACGCGGAAAGGGCAAGGGACGGCCCTCGGTGCCCGGGGCACCAGCTACGTGAATTGTTTCGTTTTCTTTTTACGAGCGCGTCATTGTGATTGTGTCATGCTGCGCTATATAAATGCAGATTTAAAGGGAAAAAAGAAATTCAGTTGGAAGGGCTGAGCTGATGATACCTCAAGCTCAAGCTCGTGGATACCAGCGGCTCAGGCTAAGTGATGTACTGGTAGGTTCAGTATCTCATGTGTTTATCATCAATGCGCCACGAAATGGCACAACAGAAAGCAAATGGCGGACAGACAAGGTTGCAAACGACGACCTGACAGGCCGGAAGGCTGTCGCGAGTACTGTAGATTCAGACGTACGATAACTTGAACAGGTTCATGGAAACAGGCCAATTACAAAAGCCCTAGCCAAACTCGCTCATAGGCGGCCTCAGTTTGGTCGACTCGGTCCCACAGCCACAGTATGGCACCTATCGCCCAGAGTACGAGCCCAGCCAAGCTGGTCGGGAAGAGCGGACTGCCAGGCCCAAGTGCGCAGACGACGTCATGATACTGCTTGCGCTCGGGGCCGCGTAGCTCCGCCTCCACGAGCTAGCTATCGAATTTCTCGGCGGCTCAGCTCGTACCTCCTCCAAACTAAGGCGAACCACATCTGCGAAACAGGTGTTTAGAACCTTTTATGACCATTTGGGAACTTGTCCTTGACGGTTCTAAACAGATTGGGTTTTACAGATACAGATGCGGGTGACAGTAGGTATTTATGTCTGACAAGGGTTACGCCTGGGCCTGCACCAAGAGGGAAGGCGAGAGAGAAACAACCTCCCTTATGTTTTACCAGCTCGACGGGCCGAACATTCCGCCCTCTGGGATCGTCTTGTACGACAGGCCAATGTAGTCGGCAGTTTTGGTGTAGACAGTATTGCCCCACCATGTCTGAATATTGTTCAGGCCGATCGCACCATTCTTCGGGTATTGCAGGGCAAAGAAGAGGACGAGATTACTGATGGAATAACTGGCATCCAAAGCAGCGGACGAGATATCTATAGAAGCCAAGCGCGCGGTCAGAAACCATGGGCTTCGTCAAGTATAGAGAAATCCAATCACAATTATACTTCAACCACCAATAAACGTGACGGCGACGGATGATGTAGTTGAACAGGAAGCAGATGAACACCCAAGGCACGAAGTTCAACGGCGTCGCAGGTGGCAAGGTGCCCGTGCCGCTGAAGATAAGGGGGAAATTGAGGTATTTCAGGAAACTAATCCTAAATTTCTTGTGCAGAGTCCACTGGATGAGCGGGGCGATGGCACCGACCAGGAAGAAGAAGACAAGACCGTAGTAGCGTTGACCATGCGAGAAGAGCCGTTGAGGTCCAATGACACCCCACTAGGGTTATAACCTCAGTAAATGAAACAGAATGCCAACAAGAACAGCGATTCACAATGATAGACGCGGTACCGAACACGGTAGTATCAGGACAGATGAAGCCGTCTTTTTGATTAGGGAAGCAAATGTCTTCGATGTTGGAGAACATCCATGACTGCACAGCGAGCTGCACAGTGCCGGCCACGACGGTCGCAACGACCTGGCAGATAAACATCGGGCGGTGTGGTATCTTCATGTAATGACCAAGTTTGAGGTCACCAGTGAAACTTAATGCCTGAGTCATGGTAATGTAACCCCATGTCTTGAATACCATCATCGTGATTGGGTGGCCAGGCAGAGCAAATCCAATAATGAGCTCCGTGATTACGTCAAGCCCAATTCGTAGATTTGTGTTAGCCCGGACCACACCAATGGGGATAGTGTACACGAACGCTGGACGTAGGAATGTCAATAGGCAAGCAAACATTCAAGATCTAGCAGACGCACAAATGAGGAGGGCAAGCACGAAAGCCCAGACAGGGGACTGTGTTTTCCACACCTCGATGGCAACGATACCGAACAAGAACGTGGTCACTGCGAAGGACGTTAGCATACAGACCTCAACGGTTGATCCACGGACAGAAGATGGTGAGATACCACCAATCAGGGACCTCCTTGTACACGGACATGAGACGAGCATGGATATCAGGCTGATCGGAAAGCGAGCGACGGGCATGAGTCCAGATCTTCTTGCGATAGTAGAGGAAGGTATGCGTGAGGACGGCGGTGATCGATGCGAACGAGAGACCGTAAGAAATAGCAAAGCTCGCAGAAAGGAAGAGAGGGCTGTAAGCCTTATATTCCTGGAGGTTGAACGAGCCATCGGCATTGATGATCCGAGAGACATTGTATGTCCTCCCCCTATTATCGAAGGAGTACGAGGACACCAAGGGCACGTAGGCACTGTACCATACGTTGGTGTACTGCGTGCGTATTCTCAAAAAAGAAGTGTGGGATGAAAGAAGAAAATAGGGACTAACGTAGAGAATAGGGACGAGGATCCAGTAGAAGAACACGATAGTGATGCCAATATTGGCAGCAGCCCACCATGGCATGACAAGCGGTGAGCCTTTGAAGGCAATTTGGCCCCAGTCGAAGGTTAGGAGACCCATAGCTAAGCCGTGAGTGACGCCGAACATTTGGTTGACCTTGACATTGTTGGGGACGATCCAGCAGACCCATGAAAAGCTGGAGAGGGCGGTAAAAAGATAGGATGGAAAGAAATCTGACATGAAACGAATCGTAAGAAAAAGAGTAAAAGTCGCCAGGACGGAGAGAGAAAGCTGACTGTAGAAGAAGAAGCCGGTGAAGACGTAGATCAGGAAACGCTTGCAGGAAATACCATCGCGGCCATGAGTACCTGTTGTCTCGAGTGCATGCAACGTGTTGAAGAGCGCGGCAACGGGGAGGTTGCCGGGCCAAATCATAGACGGTGGTGCGACGAGAATGCGCTTGCAAATGCCACCGATAGAGAAGCCAATCAGCTGGGTCGACATGACCAACAGCCATTGGTCTGATTTGGAGAATGAAACGATCAATCGATGGAAGTTTAAGGGCGTCTGCAGGTAAACGTACATGCAAAATTGGGACGCTGATTATAGAAGATCCTCTGGACAGCAATAATGTTGGTCTGAAGGTCACGGTGGTGTAAGCAATTGCCGCGAGTAGAGTTAACATAATTTACGCCCACAGCATATGCATATCCACTGCCAGGACTGGCCATGATCGTGATGATAACGTGCTCCTTGATTGTGAATGGTCCAGGATTGAGGGAGAGACCAAAGAGTGAGACATTGGGTAAGTAGCGAGCCCAGGCCTTGCAGATGGGGAAAGTCAAGAGCAGCGGGACGAACTGTCGGAAGGACTTGATTCAGCACGAGGGACAAACCCGATTCAACAGCGTGGAAGACTAGCCCCGGAAATGCCGACGGAAGGGTATCTGAAGAAGAAGAATTGATTGACACCGGGGATAATGACGGCCCAAATGAGACCAACTACCCAAGCGCGGAATGTTGATGAAGGCATTGTGGGATCATCCGTGTTGGCAACCGCAGACCTGACTTCGGGATAAGGAGATTCATTGTCTAGTACCCACTGGCACTCCAAGGGATCGAAGTTGGGATCGTCGTAGTTGTCGTTGTCTGAAGAAATGTCCTTGTCATGGCCGAGCTGGTGGCTTCGAGTCAATCCACGAGAGAAAGAAAACGGCAAGCGAACTGACCGTGACATCGACCACCCCGAGGTCCTCTGGATCACACCTCTCGACATCGACAGGCCTCTTCTCATCTTCTGGGAGCCCCATGGTAAGCTTGTGGGAGGTCGCAGCGGGGAATAGGTACAACTAGCAGTCTTATCTGGCTTGAATTTGAAAGCAAGAAAGTGAGGGAAAATTGCAGATGAGCTGGTTGTCTGAACCAGGTGCTAAAATAACCCCCCACTCTCGCAGGCGCAGCTGCGGACCTATGACTAGAGATAAGTATGGCACAGTCGGAGGAGTTTGTTCGGTGAAACGTGAGAAGTCAAAGAGGATGCCCAGGTCCGTATGAAGATGGTAGCACTCCTCCGGTTGAAAGCCCAGGCCAAAGTGGTAGCTTATCCCCTTCTTCTATGGTGACCTGTCCCTCAGCAAGGATATCCACTGGCATCGATCAAGAGAGCAATGACATCACGGGAGTAGAAATGGGACGCTCCGTTGGGTTGCCAACTTGAAGTGGACAGACCAACAAAGTCTGGAATTCCGTAAGCCTGAATTCACGGTACTCCTTTTCCACCGCAGTTGGCTAGAATTAGCGTGCACAGTGGAGGTTTTTTATCCCAGAGTTTGATGTCACTAATTTGATCTTTTGTCGTCAAAAGGCACGGAGGGTTACACATTGGGCTCTTCGGCTACAGTACCATATGATGATGCAGCGGCGGCAGCGGCGCACAATAAAGAAGGCACGTGAACAATTCGGCAGTGAGCCTTGCTTTGGCTGCATTGGGGCCACTGGCAGTTCCTAGAATACCGTGACGCCCCATTCTTATCCGATTTTCTACCGGCGTGACCCCTTCAGTTATGTTGTGCACTTACGTTCGTTGGGGATGACGGTCTCGTGCCCAGGCTTGAGGAGATGCCAGTGCGCTTTGTCCTGTGTATCATGGTTGTTCTACATTCTCTGTAAGGACAATGGCTAGTCAGTCTACTATCAATCGGTGCCCCGTTTATCTGCCAAAGAGTCATGCCGTAGCGGAGACAGCACCCAAAGTCTGACTCAGACGTACAACTTGAAACAACCCCTCTTGTTCTTTTTAAACCCTCACCTTATAGTTGCATCCCTCTGCCAACTTGAATGCAAAGTCTCTCTACAGTTTACAGAACCTGCGGGCGTGAGCTGCCGTATCGTCCGGGATGCCTGAGGAAGGAGGTGAATTGGCATGGATCCTCTTTGTGTCCTCTATATCCTGAGGTATTCCCTTGACTCAATAGAGGCCCCATGTACTGTTTAATGTCCACGCCCCATACGGATCATTGGGGACGTCATATGCGTTCTGCTGAACAGAATTGAATAAAAACGTCGATATGGCCCTGGCTTACACACGAACCGGGATGATAGGGTCCATTATGCATAACTGATGTCAGGAAGAACCGGTACTGCACAATATTTTTCCAAGAACGAGCTTACTAGGCGGCGCCTCACTCACAGTATGATGTAGAACATGCCCCGCAGCAGCCCGTGGCGCATCTGACGGCGTTAGTACCGTGGTAAGCAAGCTCGACGAGCCGCTCGCCAGCCTTCATACTCTCCACGAATCACTCAAAGCCCCAAAGGGAATAAAAAGTAGGCGCAAGAGGATGAGCGCAGCTTGCGAGCACGCGCCGCCAGAATGTCCCCTCGGCCCCTGCACGACCTTCGGTCTCTCCCTCTGTACCATCCACACCAAGCACCTCCCCTGCCCGGCCCACGGCATGTCGTAGCCCTGGGAAGATCAGAAAACTGATGCAGATACAGCGAGCACAGTATGTTGCCTTGTACCGCGAAAGTACCGTGAATGCACATATCCGTGACAGCTTCTTAGGCCAATCCTTCGGTTCGTTCTCTACGTGTTACCGTTACATGCCAGCAGCTCAAAAGAAGGATGGTCAGTGGTTCAATGTCGTGTTTGTGTATCAATTGGGGCCCAAAAATAGTACAGTAGGAAGCCTAACTGCGGACAAGATCATCATCAACATGACAGACCGGAAGCTGTCATGGATAATTTAATTTCGGAGATACTGTAAACGAGAAATGCCAAGGGGAAATCGGTTGTGAGGGAGTGCCACATTTCGGTCTCGCGCCGACGTCCCCAGGGCGCCAAGTTTGTTCCTTAAGTTCTTTCCGTAAGAGGACGGCGACTTGCAAAGGTTCAATGACCTCCAACGCTACCCTCGCTCGCCGTTACTGCATACTCATGCTTCGTCGGATCCCAATCATCAGCCCAGCTCGGTTTACCGCGCCGACCGCGTAGCACATCCGCGCGGATTGCGTGCGGGTTAGAAAACGCCGGTGCCGGAGGCAGACCACGCGAACGTAATGCAGGGTTGCTGTAAGAGCGGAACAATAAAGACATCAGAAAATGTACACCGAACACTGGCAGGGTCAGAGACGTACTTTGCCGTAAGCGTCGGCCCGAGTGCGAGCTTAGCAAAGTTAGTCGGGAAGAGCGGGTTGCCAGGCCCACGCTCGCCAACTACATCGTACACCTCACTGCTTGCGCTCGATGCCGCATAGCTCCACCTCCTGCCCAAGCTACCCATCGAACGTCTCCTCTCGGACGGCGAAGGATGCTCGTCGACGACTTGGGTGGGCTGCTGCTGAGTCACACACGACATGGAAGAGGCGCGCAATATGGGCACGTGACCAGACTCCGTCGCGAACAGTCCGGGTGTGACAGGTGCGGTTGAAATACGCAAACCCTGGATGATCTCGCGCGGAGGCGGTGAAGCGGGTTCAGCAGGGTCGGCGCCTCCCTCAGCTTCGTTCTCGCTAGATTCGCCTTGGACGTCCTCAGAAATGTCATGCATGCGTTGACCGCCTGGGCGAGTCGGTGGATGTTCGTGTTCGGCCGTAGCCATGAGTAAGGGCTCAATGGACAACGCTGAGACGACAGAATCGTCCCCGGCAGAAGCCGATGCATTGGATTCCGATACATTGTCAGGTGTCGGCTGGGGCGTCGTATCAGGGTTGGGCGGGCGAGTTTCAGCAGGTTGTGCCACGGAATCCGACGAAGGGCCCAAGTTCAAGTCGTTGAATGTGAGCGGGTTGTTGAGGGTAAAAGGGTCCTCCTCGAAGCCATCAGGCTCAAGTTCAGGTGGAGCTCCAAGGGCGCCCTTGATTCGCTCCCAGATGAGCTCGCTGTGATATAGAACGCAGCGACGGATGAGGCCAACCCAGACCTCGTCTGAGGCAATGTCCCGATCGACTTGTTTCACCCAATACTCGAGTTGGGTGGATGACCATTGTCTAGGGTCTGTACTGAACACTGCTTCATCTGTCACCGGGGAATCAGACGACGCCGGCTGGGGTGTAAACGTCTGCGCGAGGAGAGCAAACAGCCGTGCACCGGGTTGCGGAGAAGTGAAGAGCGCCTTGACTTCATCTGCACGATCCACAAAAGGAAGAAATACGTCATCGGGAATTGCGGTGAACGAAGTGCGGTTGGGGCCGGCTACTGCCGTAAGTGAGCCCCCGGGCGTACGTGGAGAAGAGGGGGCAGATTGTGGGTTGCACGACTGCCGAGCGAGCGACACGAGTTGATCCGCGGACAGGCGAGGCTTTGGCACTGAGGAATGTCGATGCAAGCCGTGACCGTGACCATGAGTAGGACTTCCTGGTCGCGGTCCAGGCCCCGAGGACGACCCCGGCGGCGCAAAGAGGCCGAAGCAAAGCTCATACGTGTGTTCTCGTTCTTCGTTGCGCTACCGTGTCCATGGCTTCCATGGCGTCTGTGGGAACTCTGGGAATGAGCGCCAAGGGCGAAAGGTCGACGGTGTTGGGGAGAGGGTGGCTGCTCATCGAGCTGAACTTGAGGCATCGGGTTGACGCGCACGATGGTCAGTTTACACGACGTTGTTCGACCGGGATTCATGTTGAGCTCGAGGTGTGCGCCCAATGGGTCCGCTGCACTGGAAGATCCCCTGCGGTGCTGTACACGGCGAGACTGGATTGGGCTGGATGCCCCATTGAGCGGCGGGGAAAGGGGTGGACTGACAGTGGGAGATGCAACTGTCCGAGACATGATGGCCGTTGGGAAAGAAATTGAGCATGGTTGCGATCATCAGCTTGGGACTGGATCTGAATGTCAGAACCAGAACGTTGACCAAAGGTCGTCCGGTCCGCGTATTCACCATCTTAGGTAACTATTCGGTCCCTTATGGAGGTGTCAGGCGATCAGAGTTGCCTCTCAAGGGGAATCTAGGCCCTTTGATCCTAGGGATCCGATCTTTTTGGTCATAAGGTTCTTGTTTTCTCAGTTGCATTTATGACCGGCGCTACAACTTGATTCAGCGCGCGACTCTTATCTTACGTTTAGCGCGGCTAAAATAACGAAACTATTCGCGTGTATTCAAACGTGCGCCATCTTCATTACGAGTATGGCATAGTGGGCCATAGCTGTGGGTAAATTGACCCTTTTGGCACTTAATCTTCGGAAACCTCTTCATCCCCGACAGATGAGGCAAGTCTCATCAATCGGTCCTCGTGACGCAGGTCTGGGCCTCAACTTTTGGTATCTACTGTGAGATTCGGCCGCCTCTAGGAATAGAGTATCAGAGTTAACTCCGAGAAAACACAAAGGTAACATGTACAGCGAAATGAGTAAACCGCGCGAGTGCGTATCGAACTCGCTCTGCCTGGGCGTTGAAATTTTGATGATACGAGTGAGATGACAAAATTTCGTACGTCATGATCGTAGCGATTTATCTCACATATTAGGCCGACCATGCAAAGTATCCCACTTGAGGTGTCTCTCCCGTTTTCACGCTCCGATTCGTTAAACAGAAGGGCAACACCCACCCACCGCGGGGAAGGCGAGGTACTGCTCACTGTTCATGTTTCTGGTTTCTCATCCTACCATTGAGCCAGCTTCTGCGCGGCCTACTTACCAATAGACTTCTGATCCGAGCGCGAAGCACAGATTAACCCTGTAGAGTACGTGAGGCTGAGCTACGTGCCGCTCTGTTCAGAAGTTTCGAGCCTCGCAGGGTTTGTGTGGCGGTAATCCCCTGGGAAGAGAGCTTGGTTGTAGCTCCATCAACGTTCAAATTACTCCCATTGATCCGCCGTTCCGCGAGAAGTTGTCAAGGATCTATGGATAAGAATTGTCTTTTGCCCGAACTAGAAGAGGGAGAACTATGTACATACCCTTGTCTCTCGTTCCATCTCTGTACCGAAGTACTGTACAGGGTAATCATCTCTATGGCTATATGGGCTATCAAATTCCTTTTCCTATTCTATCACGAGGAAAAGCAAATCAAAAAAAAGATTCAACTTGCGTCCTCTGCTACAGCAAGACGGCAACGGCCGTCGATGCACAAGGATGTTATTGAGAAACATCGTTGGGCACGCCGGCTGGGTATCTAGACACGGGTGGAAAGTTGAAGAGATGTTCGATCTCAGGAGACTTGTCATTTGGAGGGAATCAAGGCGCAGTGTATTGCGTGGCTGTCTTTAGCTAGTGGCCGAGGCGGGCCGGGGTGTTCACCGATAAACTTCCATAAAAGGAAATGTGGGACCGAAGATGACAGGACACCTTGCGCGTCGCCTGGGACTGTGAGTCCGAGAGTCAGCCAAACCAAGGGGGCGAGCGTCAAGTTGAAATGTCTTCATTCGAAAAGGTTGTCAAGAACGCGTGCAAACCAAAGCCTTCACCTCCCAAAGCAAAGGTCAGCACTCATTTCTGATACGTCTAGTCCAGTCTTAACCCTCTCTCTCGGGACAGTACATCGACCCCATCATCGCTGCAACATGGTCTGAAGACGGCGCCATACATGACGTCTGCAAAGCCCTCTCTCCCCGCTTTAGAGAGCCAAATACCATCGTCAGTCTGCTCCTCTGGTCTCATCAACTATCAAAACCGCTGTTGGGCTGACAACTCTTAAGGTGGTGTTCAAGGCCCTTATTGTCCTCCATACCATGATTCGGAACGGTGCGACGGACAATGTATTACAATACTTGTCCTCTTCAGAAGTTCTTCGGTTAAAGAATGTGTCTGCCGGGCAATGGGAAGGTATGTGGCTGTGCGCTTGCTCTTAATGCCAGATCTCTCCCTAGGTCACACCTAACTTGCTCACCCACTCTGTCCAGGTTACAATACACCCAAAAATCTCCAGCATTACGCTCTGTACCTTGATACGCGCATACGCTCATACCGTGACCTGAAGCACGACGCTATCCGCGTCCAGTCCGAAACAAACCGTGACCTGCGCTTATCCATGTCTCTCGAGGAGGACGCGCGGCGCAGCAGCAAATACCCTCCTGAAGAGGATATGAACAGGTTTCAACCTCCTGGCGGGCCAGCGAGGCGTAAGACAATCATGGGCCGTAAACTCCGAGTTATGACAGTGGAGAAGGGCCTGCTGAGAGAGACCAAGGTAGTCCAGAAGTTGCTGGACGCACTTGTGGAATGCAGAGTAGGCTCCAACATCTGCCTCAACAAACGATTCTCTTGAGCTCACACAAATACGCTCAGTTTTACCTCGATGAGTTGGAAGATGAGCTGACTGTTACAGCTCTCCGGATCCTTGTCAAGGATCTTCTCATCCTTTTCCAGGCTGTTAACGAGGGTGTTATCAATGTTCTAGGTAAGAGCCATGAACCAACTTGCCGAGGGCACTTGCTGACACCTGAATTGTTCAGAGCATTACTTCGAGATGTCTCATGTTGACGCCGAACAGGCCCTCGCCATCTATCGACACTTTTGCAAGCAGGCGGAGCACGCAGTCGAGTTTCTCGGCGTCGCAAAGAAGCTTCAAAACCTCCTCAATGTACCCATCCCAAGTTTGAAACACGTAATGTCCCCAGCTCTTATTCGAAGCCCCACTCACAGTGTTTCTCGCAGGCTCCGGTCTCTCTCGTAGGAGCTTTGGAAGAGTATTTGAACGATCCAAATTTTGAGCAGAATAGGATCGAGTACAAGGCAAACAGAGACGCTGCGGATAAGAGTCTAAGGAATGGTCGGTCCACTGCAAACAAGGCAGCGAAAGGTGAGCACTTCAACACGAGCCGTCAAGATTAACCACCCACGCGGTACTGCCTACGCAAGCGTCACCTACCTCGGCGGCGGCGGCAGCCCCTGGAGGACCGTCTTCGAAGGAAACGCCAAAAGCCGAAACGACAAAGGCCTTGACGGACTTCTTCACAGCAATGGAGGATGAACAGACGACTATCTTCAATCCTCAAAGCGGAACGTATGCACTTTTTCCAAGTCGTTTCTCCCGTATCTTACTGGTTTTTTTTACCAGCCCGACATCCGGCCAATTCCAACATGCAACCTACAACCCCTTCAGCGCCGTGGGTGCCTCCGGCTCATCTACGAACCCCTTCCCACAGGTTCAAGTCCAGGTCCAACCAACAGGTTTCATGCAACCTCAGTTCATAGCTGTACCTGGAGCCGTCCAGCAGCCAAGCAACCCTTTCCCAGGGCTTCAAGCAACGACCACTGGCTTTCTTCAACCGCAGATGACAAGTGCAAATCCTTTCCGCGCATCCACCATACAGCTACAAGCCACCGGGCTTTCGCCGTTCGGTCAAACGAACCCACTACAACAGGTGCCAACAGGCGCCAACCCGTTCCTGGCGCAGAATGGTTTCCCTGGAACAAACCCCTTCCCGACAATAAATTCAACGAATCCTTTCCCTGCAGCCGCACAGACAACGAATCCATTCCCTGCTGCAGTGAATGCTAATCCTTTCGCAGCGCTAAGAAACAGTTCAGTTCCAAACGCTGCAGGTTCAAACCCATTCCCATCTTCAAATTTGAATCCATTCCCTGTGCAATCCCGGTCCGTCTCCCAACCGTTTTCCCTCGCTTCTCCCAGCCAGCCCCCTTCCACAAACCTTTCCACTACAATTGCACCTGCGCCCACGTCTATGTTTAACACCCCCGCCCCTGTATCTTCTATGCCTCCACGCCCAGCCTCGACACCTCTTACTCAAAAGAAGCCCTCATCCCCTCCACCGCAGCCACTCAAACCGCATCAAACCGGTTCGCGCAACCCGTTCGGTGTGCCCAAGGCCCCATCACCTCCATCTGTCCCCCGCGCGCCTACACTTTTCGAGCTTGTGAACGGCGTGGCTCAACCTCAGTTGCAGTCACAGAACCAGGTGCAGGTCAAGCCGCAACCAACAGGCTTGCCTACAACCACCTTCACGAGTGTTGCATCCTCGTTCATTACTGGTGGCCCTGGCAACGTACAGACACCTCAACTCACGACGTCACCGACTACTGCGACACCCACGAGCTTTACGACGGCGTCGATGATGGGCTCTTCTTTCTCTGATTCGGTTTTCAGCTCCCTTGGCGGTCAGCCCATAGGAAGCACCGCATTGTCCAGCCAGCCGACCGGCGCACCACTACGCCCACAGGCGACAGGCTTCAATGGAGGGGTCAAGCCGTTCAAGCCGACGACATCGTTCGGCGTGTCACTGCTCGAGTCGCTGCCGCCGATCCCCCAGTCCACGCCGGGGACGCCTACGCCCGAGGGAGCTTCATCCGCCGGGTCACCCCCCGTCGGTACTACTGCCAGTGCGATTGGTATGCCCGCAGGAGCAGGGCTCGGCGCGAGTCTCAGCGGCGTATCATTGCCCGCGCCCGGGGTAGGGACAGGGGCAAGTGTTGGTGGTAATAGTTTTAGTTTTGGTCTTGGCGCGCAGCCGACCGGTTTCCCTGCCACCGGCGCGGGATCGGGTGGGTTCGCAGTACCCGGCGGTGGTTCCTCGCTCGGCGTCGGCCTGCGTCCACAGGCGACGGGTGCTGGTGTCGGTGCGGTGAACCCGTTCCGTGCATCGGTCCTGGCACCGACCTCTGGTGCCGGTGTCGGGCCGTTCCCTGCGTTCGGCACCGCCAACAATAATGCCAACCCGGGCACCGGCTTGTTCTTGCAGCCCGCCGGGGTGTCGCCGTTTGGGCAGAGCATGTTTGTTGGAGCGCAGACGAACGGGTCGGGGCAGCCCAACGGCACGGCGTCGTTGATTTAGGCTTAGCTTTAATGTACTTTTATTTTCTCGGGTTCTTGTCTTTCCCCACTTGCGGCCATGCATATGCGCACTTTCTTACTTGGGTCGCTCCTTATCTCGCGCGGAGGAACATTTCACGCTTCTTGTTTCGAGTCGTTTGGCCGTCACGCTCCTTATAGTTGTAAGGTGGTTGCGCCGAATATGATAACCATGTTCCATTTTCTTTAATTGGGCGTCAAAGTTTGACTGCGGCGCGGGAAGATTTTATCCTTTGTTGATTCAATCAGCGGCGCGCCGCACGAGGGACGCGCCGAGGGCAGTCGAGCCATCTTCTACCACCACGATATTCACCGTTATGTCCGCGTAAGTCTTCCATCGTGTTGTCGTTTGGAATCATTCCTCAGATTTCGTCTGCAGTCAGCAACAAACCATCACTAATTTACCCGCGACCGTGAGTGACGCGCTCGATCACGCGAAAAGGGCCTTCGCGTTGCGCAGATACGAACAGGCGGTCGAACACTATGCCACCGCGCTTGAGCTCTTGTTCGTCATGTCCCACATTCCTCTGGTTCCACTCCGTGTGTTTTTTCCCCAACGCCAACTATCCTGACACAGGTCAAAGACGCACGCGGAAGACGCGCCGGAGATGGCAGACGTCTACTTTGCGTACGGAAAGGCGCTGCTCGAGAACGCTGTCGCGCAAAACTCGGTTCTCGGCAAGGAACAACAGCAGGACGGCGCGGTGGCAGAAGGTACGCGGTCCTCCCATATCCGCTATCGGCCTCATCTGACGAGTTGCTCCACCGGTACGCGTGGGCGCGCGCAGAACCCGCGCCGAACGGAAATAAGATCTTGTCGTTCTCCGGGGACGCAGAAGACGTGGAGGACGACGACCCCGCCGTCGACTTGTTTGCCGAGGCGTCCAAGCCGGACGCGGAGGGCGAGGAAGACGCTGCTGGCGATGAGGGCGCGGACGAGGCGGAGCCTGAAGACGACTTCAACGCCGCGTGGGAGGTGCTCGACCTCGCGCGCGCAATATACGAGAAGCGAATGGACGAGGATGACGAGATGCGGCTCAAAGTCGCTGACACGTTCATCGCGCTGGGTGACATTTCACTCGAAACGGGTGCGTTCTACTACTGCTACTGTCTGATCTGCCTCCCCTCTCGCTTCATGCTGAAACCCTTAACAATTTCCTGCTAGAGAAATTTGACCAGGCTATCACGGATTATAGCTCTGGGCTCGCGCTAAAAACAGAGCTGCTCCCGCTGTCGTCGCGCCAGCTTGCCGAGGCGCACTACAAACTCAGCATCGCGCTCGATCTCACAGCCGGTCGGCTTGCAGACGCTATCTACCATGCACAGCGTGCGCTCGAGAGCATAGAGGCACGCCTTACCGAGTTGCATGCGGGCCTCGCAGGCACGCTACCGCCCTTACCCGAACCTTCCGACGCAAAAGGCAAGGGTAAGAGTGAAGGCAAGCAAAGTGCACTTGCTCCGGAGGAGCTACTCCAAAACTGGAGTAAAGCGCAAATCGAAGCCGAGATAAAAGAGCTGGGCGACCTTAAGCAGGATCTTGCACTCAAGGTATGCTTACTCGTCTCACTCTCCGCTCATGACTGACATCGCGTTGCTTAGGTGGAGGAGTTGAAGTCGGCGCCCAACGATGAGCGTGACGGCGGGCTGTCTGCGCCAGAGCTGGCACAGCGCGCACTTGACCGCGAGCTCAACGCCGCGCCCGTAGTGGGCCAGAACCTGCCAGTGAACGATCTCACGTCGATGGTCGTAAAGAAGAAAAAGAAGGCGCCTATGCCCGAGGCGAGCAGCACCGTCGAGAAGCGCAAAGCCGAGGATGAGGAGGCGCAAACACCACCGGACAAGAAAGCTCGTCTGGAGGAAAGCTCTGCGCCATGATCACGATCAGACTGAATCTCTTGTACTTTACTTGACATACACGCCCCCGATATATACATACATTATACTGCGCTATTTCTTTTGCACGATGACGAAGATCTTTTTCAAAAAGGCAGCTCGTCCGCTTGGATAGGCTGATGTGTGTATTGCTTCTTGCCGGGTCCCCGCCCAAACTCCCCGACGATGTGCCCATCCTCGCCCTTGCTTCTTAGAACGTACTTGTACGTCACGAGTCCGTCGAGCCCGACAGGTCCGCGCGCGTGGATCCGCCCCGTGCTGATCCCCACCTCGGCACCGAAGCCGTAGCGGAAGCCGTCCGCGAAGCGCGTGCTCGCGTTCACAAACACGCCCGCCGAGTCGACGCCGCGCACGAAGGTGCTGCCAGCCGCGGCCGACTCGGTGACGATGCAGTCGGTGTGGTGCGAGCCGTGCTCGTTGACGTGCGCGATGGCGGCGGCGAGGGAGGGCACGGCGCGCACGGCGAGCGTGAGCGAGAGGTGCTCGGTCGTGTAGGCTTCGGGCGGCGCTGGGCACACGTGGGTCGGGAGGTTGGGGTTGGCGGACGGGGAGGACGTCGTCAGTGCGGACAGCGTCGGCTCGTCGCAGAGGAGCTTCACGTCGGCCGCGAGCAATGCGCTCGCCACCTCGAGCCAGATCGTCTCGAGCAGGCTTTCGTGGACTAGGAGCGTCTCCACCGCGTTGCACGCCGCCGGGTAATCGATCTGCGTTGGAGGGAGCCGTGAGCAACTGGGACCTCCACCTCCCCGCTGTCCATTTGGCAGAACGGGTTTACGACACCTTTGCGTCCACCACGATGCGCGTCGCCTTTTCGCGGTCGGCGGACTCGTCCAGGTAGATCGCGCAGAGCCCGTCTGCGTGTCCCATCACCGCTATCCGCGTGCTCTGCTGGATCGACCGCACGAGCGCATTGCTCCCCCGCGGGATGACCAGGTCGATGTACCGGTCCTGGGAGAGCAGCGCCGCGACCTCCGCGCGCGTCTCGACGGTCTGTACGAACGTCTCGGGGAGCGCCGTGCGCGCCAGGGCGGCCTGGATGGTGCGCGTCAGCTCCGCGGCAGTGCGCGCGGACTCCTTGCCGCCTTTGAGGATAGCAGCATTACCTGGCCCCCATCGCGCGTGAGCTGCGAGAGAGGAAGGAGAGAGGGAGAGAGGGAGGGAGGGGCGTACCTGATTTGAGCGCGAGCGCCGCGATGTTGACGACGACCTCGGGGCGCGCCTCGAAGATGACGAGGAGCACGCCAATCGGGCAGGAGACGCGGTAGAGCTCCAGGCCGTCGTGCAGCTCGCGCGCGTAGGAGACCGCGCCGGTGGGGTCCGGGAGCGTGGCGATGTCCGTCACGCCCTGCAGCATGGTGTCCCATTTGTCGCCCGTGCGCAGGTCGAGCCGTTTCACGAGCGAGGACGCGAGTCGCCCCGCAGCAACCTCCACCTCTGCGCGCTGCTCTCTGCACCGTTCAGTCGCGACTCTTTTCTACACGCGCGCTAAGGGGGGGAGGGAGGGGAAAGGGAACGCACGGCCATGTCCTCGCCATTCGCCTTCAGAATGGCATCCCTGTTCGCGTCGAGTTCCTTTCGAATTTCGTGCAAGGCGCGAGTTCGCTCCGCGGTGCTGACGAGCTGGGAAGCCTCGAACGCTGCTTTGGCTGTTTGGGCGATAGCTTCTGCGCTCGTCGACATGCTCTCTCGTGCGCAAGCGGAGGTGCAAGGCAGCGTCAGGAAGATGAAAATACTCGGCCGAGATTAGATTAGAATATCGGTCGTATCGGATCTCTGTGGATCTCCGCTGGCACGTTCTCATGTTCACTCAGGACCAGGAATGTTCAACCATGTACTCTTTGCCTTCCTTCTGGGACATCTACCTAATTCACGGGGCAGGGTATGGGACGTGGTTGGACAATGTGTACAGGAGCAGGTTTTTCTGCCTAATTCGCTGCAATGAATCGGGACTATCAACTCTACCGCGTTCTTCGCAGCAAGTTCGAAGCATCATGGCAGTGCGCATACATAACCTAGAAAACACGTCACAGCGTACAACAATCCCAGATATGGCGTGAATCCATAAAGTCCTAAGCTGCAACTCCATTCTGGCGCCAAGTCATTGAGCGTATGCTGCTGATCTCCAGAAGGGTGGCGGGTTTTCCGGGAATACTACGATTATTATTTTCCTTTCAGGGTCCAAGCTTGCACTGCCTCAAGCCAGCCAACGCACGGACCGGCTGGTATAGCCATAGACATCATGCTTGTGCTACGTCCCTCAGGGCATACAAACGCATCCGAGTCTAGCTCCGAGTCAGTCCCAAGTTGTCTCATTCAAACTGCCCTCCTATGATAGGTTCCATTCAAACTTTAGATGCCTCTCGGAGTCGAATCTACGAATTCAGAATCTATCTACGCCTCCCTGTTATTTCTCCAGGAGTTGTACGGGTCATGCCGTATTTGCCCCCTTTCCTATAACTGACTCCACACATTGGGGTGACCTCTGCAACGGGTATTGAAAGACCTTTCTGAGAAGAATCGCATACTGATTTCGCTCTTATCTCTTTGCTGAAACGATCGCTCTGTTCCACCCTGCAGCGGTGATGACAGGCTAATAGCAAGAATAGGTGTCTTAAGAAACTCGAGTGTGAGCCCGAGTGTGAGCCCCCCCCGTTGTCCCACCACCACCTTAGTCAGCGACGTGAGTTTCTTGTAGACCCCACAATTGGTGCAACGTCGATGCTCCTCGACGTTGATTACTACCAAGATTGTAAGAGTTTAACTTGTGCGTTAGGGAATTCTTCAGTTTTGTGTACATGTCTCTATGATACAATTGAATCTGGTGGGGGCGGACGAACAATCGTACGTCTGTATAAGTAGCGTAATGCACATCAAAGCTCAGGGCGAATTGAACAGAAAACGAGAGTAATATCGTACATAAGCACCGTTCCGAATCACGACTGAGGGCAAAGAAAACGAAACGCAACGTATGATCGTAACAAACCCAGACTATGCATGCAATCACTCCGGCCAGTCCCACTGCTCCGAGTCGTCGCTATCAGAACCGTCTGCTGCATTCTCCGGTGTAGCAGCACTCGTCGAGGACGCGTCCACCATCACCCACGGAACTTCTCTTCTGCTCTCCACGTTGGAGTCTACGAGCACAACATATGAATCGCCCTCGTCGCCAGAACCATCGATAGGAGGGGCGATAACAGCTTTGGCTTCCTCTTTGGCCTGAGCAGCCCGAGCATCGAGTTCTTGCTTCGCCTTCTCGGCTGCGGCCTTCGCCTCGGCTTCAGCATCAGCAATTGCTTTGGCCTCAGACTCAGCCTTTGCCTTTGCTTCAGCTTCCGCTTTGGCATCCGCTTCTTCCTTGGCCTTAGCCTCCGCCTTCGCTTTCGCCTCTGCTGCGCGCCGTGCGTACTCGGCCTCTGCTTCAGCCTTAGCCTTAGCCTCCGCTTCGGCTTCGGCTTCGGCATCGCGTTTCGCCTTCTTGGCCTCAGCCTCAGCCTTGGCGTCAGTTTCGGCTTTAGCCTCTGCCTCCCGTCTCGCCCGAGCGTTAGCTTCCGCATCAGCCTTAGCCTTAGCCTCAGCCTCAGCAATGGCTTTGGCCCTAGCCTCTGCCTCCCGTCGTCTCGCTCGAGCGTTAGCCTCCGCATCAGCTTTAGCCTTAGCCTCGGCCTCAGCAATGGCTTTGGCCCTGGCCTCTGCTTCCCGTCGTCTCGCCCGAGCGTTAGCCTCCGCATCAGCCTTAGCCTTAGCCTCAGCCTCAGCCTCAGCAATGGCTTTGGCCCTGGCCTCTGCCTCCCTTCGTCTTTCCCGAGCGTTAGCCTCCGCATCAGTCTTAGCCTTAGCCTCAGCCTCAGCCTCAGCAATGGCCTCTGCCTCCCGTCGTCTTGCGCGAGCATCAGCCTCTGCATCTGCCTTGGCCCTAGCCTCAGCCTCAGCAACAGCTTTGGCCCTGGCCTCTGCCTCCCGTCGTCTCGCCCGAGCGTTAGCATCAGCCTTAGCCTTAGCCTCAGCAACGGCTTTGGCCCTGGCCTCTGCAGCAGCTTTTTTGGCCTTGGCCACAGCTATGGCTGCCATCGCACGGGATGCCTCTTCCGCCTCTTTGCGCGCCTTCTCCTCAGCGTCCGCCAGTGCCTTGGTTTCTAAACGTAGCCTGGTGTCCACTTGCGTCTGCGCCCTAGCTTCGGCGTCAGCTCGTTCCTGGCTGGACTTGCTGTCGCGCCAGCGCCGGGCGCCGGCCATGGAGGTGTCGTCCTCCGACTTGCGCGATGATGACGCGTAGCCTGGGTCGGCAGTGCTTCCCATCAAGCTAGACACGAAGTCGAATAATCCGCTAGATGAGGTGGGGATAGATGCGCTCTGCTGTTTCTGTTGAGATGAGCGGTGCGTGTGTACAGTGGGCGCGGGTTCAGGTGTAGGTGTAGGTGTAGGTGTAGTGTCGCGCTTTGGCAGCTCGGAACCAGCAACAATCGTATTTTTGTCCAGCTGCTCCTTCGTCGGCTCTGTTGTCTGTGAGCGTGCGCAATCTGGGCGTCCCTCCTGTGCAGATGCGGCGGTAGTTACTTGATCGCTTTGAGTTCCCGCACTCTCCGGGAGTACAGTACCAGAGCCCTGCTCCGCCATCTCACTCCTTGCAAGTTCCTTGCCCTTTTTCTCCACAGCACTCTTTGAACTCGACGATGCGCCTTGCGCCTGGGTGATGTTCTTCGTTTCAACAACGTCTGATCTTGCCTGCGTAGCTGCGTGCTGCGACCGATGTCCTTCTGAAACAACCTTTTTCACAATACCTCAGTTACTTGTCCAAGTGCATAACGACATCCAGTTTACTCACCTCCGCTGCTGTTGTCTCCTTCCCTTTTGGCTCCGGCTCATTTGGTGATCCTGACCCACCACTAGTCCCCTCACGCGCGCGCCCCACCGGCCCTGCCTCTCGGGTAGACTGCGGTTCTGGCGGTGGGGTCAGGACGCCGTGGATTGCGGGTCGCACGGCCGTTGACCTGGCCGTTGAGTGATCTATTTGCGTGGCTGTTGGCGACATCGTTGGGGGTGCCACCCGCGCTTGCACTGACCAGCCAGCACGGGAGTAAATAGGAGGATAGGCATTCATTACCGATCCACCTCGAAGTGGGTTAGAATCAGAGGAACTTATTCCGTTTGTCTGGATGCCGAGTTGGAGAGTATTGCGGCCACCCGTTGGGGTGCCACGTCCAGTAGGCGTTTGCAGCGTGGGGGCCGTCTACAAAGAGTGATAGAGATGATCATGAGGACTCGCAGTAAAGGAGAGCAATCGGCATTACTCACCGCAGGAAGGGCCAATGCCCTATCGACCCTGTTTGAATGGTCCAGAGGGGTGGTCAATGGCCCTGTGTAGGCTGCCCCGTTTGTGTGGGTGCGTGGAAGCTGGAAGATATCTGATATCAACAAGCGGAGATCCGGCCCTCTTAGCTGCATAGCGGAAAGACTTCGGTCTCCGCCCATGTAGGAACCGCGAGACATTTCCCGCGCGCGGGAAATTTGAAGAGTTGTTCTTAAGCCGAGCTTGGCGCCCTCTTCGACTCCAATTGGTTCGTCCCGGGTGATCAGAGATTCGTAGCAATCGAGAAGGAGTGTGTGATCGAGGTTGAATCGTTGATATATGTGGATTCTGTCCACTGGGCACAGATCGAGCCTCTCCAATTCCCTGACACACAGTTGTTCAACATCCCCGAATCCCCACCTCTGTGCTAAGTCTAAAATCGAAGACCATTGATCCGCCCCCGCATTGTAAACGGAGTATCTTCTTCAAACGTACGTTAACATTGGCTAAGATATAGGATAGAATGACGACGTACGGGTTATAAAAGACCCATAAGAAACATGCGAAGGCATCGCTAGTCGCATCATCCAAAACTAGCGGGTTTGTATCCGAAGATCCTGGCGGATCCTGGCCAGGAAGAGTGGGCGTAGAAAGTCTTAATCTGAAATACGCCGACTCGCGTAGCAAGAAATACTTGTGTATTCTGAAAATATAATTTTCGACCTGGGCATGAGATCGTCAGCTCGGGTGGCAGTCACAGGACAGGTGTAGTGTACTCTGATCGTCACATCCCCTGCAAGGATGTAATAGCTATGGTGCCGCATAATGGGAACCGTTGAAGTCGAAGGGGTTGGAGGAATGGACATGATGAGCAACGGAGATGCGAAAATGAATGGCGATAGATGGTGATGTTAACTGAGAGGCCAGCTGCCAGCACACTAATATACCGGTTTGGTGAATGATTTCTGGCGCAAGCAGAGATCCAAAAAAAGAACTAGAGCGCCTTACGAAATATGAGTTCCGTTCCCGTCAAGTTGGCGTGGGTCAGAAGGTCGGGGCCCGGCCGAGAGGAAGTCCATGCGACATTGGGTATGGGTGAAGGCATTTCCACCCCGGGTAACAGGGTTACGGCTGAGCAGGCAACGCACGCCATGACGAGTGTCAGCAGTGCTGAGCCCAGAGGTTTACGATGATACGCACGCGCATGTCACTGGACGTGAGGCAAACGCGTGGACTCGACTGGTGAGTGAGCCTACGAATACGCGGCGTCCGGAGCTGTACACTTGTAGATGCGGTTCCCATGTGTTGATGGGAACGAGGGCAGGGCTGTTGCGTTATCAGAAGCCAATTGCAAACCCTATGAACGTACCCCATACCCACACCCGTTTAAACCCGCTTGGCCTTCCTCTGATGGGCGAGCGCCGGTGCTAGCGTGGAAGAGCGTACCCCGGCAAATGGTTGCTCAACTTGGAAGGATAATAGGAGGATAATAGGATAATGAGAGATTATTGTAATTGAGAATCTCTCGCCACATCCAAGTGCGATGTCACGCGACATCAAGCAAGGGCCGCCGCGGGCTCGGAGGCGCGAAACAACTTCCCGGCCCGAGGTGCAGTATCGACGCTGCCAGCGTACAGCCAGCGGAGATTGCGACGCGTACAGTAATCGGTAACAAACGTATCACAATCCAATCCACTACCACGGAGTGGGGCTTGGTTCCGCAGCAGATCTATCCAGCTGCGTGTGCATATATGGGTTTCCGTAAGAATTCACTTTCGGGGTCCCAAACTGGCACATGCAGGCAGGTGGGCATCAATCGATAAACCTGATATATACTGTAGTGTTGCGGCACGATGCCACCTTGCACTGATTCTTAGTAAAAATGTTTTAGTCCGGCGGGTAAGCCAGAATTGATCCGTACTTGTAATTGGAAGGTCCTCGAGGGAAGAATAAGATAGGGGTTTTATGTGCGTCAATGAACTACTGTAAGTTTATCGCTACCTATGTATAAGCCGGATGTACTCGAGTACGTGCGCAGCCCACCTTCCAAGACTCCAAGTGACTCCTATATCAATTGTGATTGCGCCTATTGAGATCATCTGGTTCCGGGAAGTTACGGCGCCTGAAAACAGGAGCGTCTGCTGCGCACTGGGAGTCGAGCCAAGGAAAGAAATAGGAGGTTCGGAGAATAGTGATGGCGCAAAACTAGCATACGTAATAGTGCATTCTGTTAAATCTAAACTCAGATTGGTAGGTACTATCATGTATCATCGCACCGTGAGGACCTATCAATCGTGAGTCACGGAAGTCACATCACGCCGGCAAGCCATTTTCATTCTCCGCTCTGAGGGCAACGGTACTTGTCTGCCACGCGACGCGTCTCACGATTAGGTAAACAAGAATTGAAATTCCGCTTTCGCCCGAGCGTGACAACTCACGAAAGAGAGGCAAAGCAAAGCACTCAATGATTAATGTATCTTTTACCCTCAAACCACCTGTGATAGCATTGTATACTCTATTAGAAGTGTATTGTGGAAGAACTAATGGAGAGGGTTGCAAATAGTGGAGAAATTAGCAGACTCACGATTGATAGGTCGTCACGGTGCGATGATACGTGATAGTGTAGGTACGGCGTAGGTGGGCTGGCGGACTAATAGTCTCGTGTACCCTCAGTTGTTGTATGAACAAACGAACTGAGGGAAGAAGGACTAGTAGCTACTAGCTGACAGGTCGAACGCGTAAATACCGGTCATCACGCATCACGTGCCACTAGCAACAGATGTCATGATGCTCTCGTGACCTCCACGGCTCAACACATCGTGTTGGGAAGCCTACGTGAATGTGAATACACTGTTGGGATGTGTTCCGACAGACCGGCTAAGATAAGATAAGATAATATTTGTTTGTTATGTAACGCGTAGGATTGCTCTTAAGGAGCACGCCCTCGTATAGGGGCGAATGGTATTGTCTGGTCCCGTCCTCATTATTATCGTCCCCATATCCTCTGTATCGCAAGATGGTAAAGCTTTGGTTAAAACATCGGCGGTCTGTTCTGGATCTCGGCAACTTTCGATGCGCAGGATACTTTTTTGTACTTTGTCGCGTAGCCAATGATATCTAATATCAATGTGCTTCGACTTACACCTACAGGAAATTTGTAAGACCGGAAAGGTGTTAATCAACGTACCGTAACAACATGCGAATAGCGCAGCACGATACTCCTCTGGCCCTGCTACTCGCGCGGAGCAGCACGCGTGCGCCATGCCACGCCTACTAGTATGTCTCCCCTGGGGCTGTGGCCGCCAGTGGCCAGAATAAACCTGCATCATTGCATTCGACAAGCGCTGGCGGCGAGAAAGTCATGGCACAGAAAGGCCGCCATGGCAGTGTTGGGCCACCTCCGCATAACCCGCAGCGCATATAGCGTTAGTATGGGAGCGAGCGAAAGACACTTCCTGGGTCACGATTGGAAGAGGAATCTGCTATGAGGCTTCATTGCGGCTGCAAAACTGAGCACGCTGACACGCGTTGGCGTGAGAGAGAATATAGTGGTTCCTATGCGCCAAAACAGAAATGAGAGACGTGGACACCCAGTAGACGTTCAATTCTGTCGAGCCGGTCAGAGTCAGCTGCGCTTAAATGCTGTGGATGCTGGGCGACGGTGATCCTCTTCCACCTGCCACGCTTTACGCCAAACTCCCCTTATAAAAATTTCGAGTGAACTTGAGCGCTTGATTTGTGGTGGTATAACGATAGCAGTGACAATAGCATACCCATGATTCAGTGGAGGGATGTAATCCGTTTGTAGGTAGTACTGTAGTACAGTACAAGATGTAGGCAATACAGTATGGTCCAGGAGTAGTGACTAGTCACGGCCATTTGCCGAATCGTTGCCGGGTATTCCGGGCCGAACTCCCGCACCATTTTTTTTCCGCTTCGTCTTCCGGGACGCCTCTTTGTACTTGGTTGTGCATATCTCTCTTTACGTGCCATTCAGCGCAGAACCCTCGGTTGTACAATTTACGAGACCGCTGGCTGTGCCGCTTGCGTGCCCACTGGCAAGTCCATTAAGCCCGCCTACGGCAAGTCAGCTCTGTATCAGAATAGAGGGCAAGCACCTGTCGCCAACCCACCTTCAGGCGAGTTCGACGTGGAGGAACCCAGCCAGTTTCTCTGGGCGTCGAGTTGAGGTGAAGCGCGACCCTCCGCGGGGGTTCCACGTCCGCTACTAGGCGTTTGTAACATTGAAGTCGTGTCAGGGGGTGACAACTGGAATATCTCTCGTACGAGAGCATCTAGCTCGCCCCATGCGATATTCACGGGAGAGGGGTTTCCCGACTCCTCGCCGCCGAACACGGGAGCTCGTGCGATCTCACGGGCACGTGCCAACTGAATCACGGTCTCTAGGCCAAGCTCCCGACTCTCCTCAACCGTGATGGGCTCATCGCGCACCACGAGTGCTGTGAAAGCTGCCTGGAGATGCTTTCGATCGACCGCGTACTTCTGATAGATCACAATCTTTTGGAGAGCAGGGACCTGGAGGCTTTCGAGTTCGCGAATAGCTAGTGCCTTCACCTCAACGAAATCCCATTGGTGGGAGAGCTTTAAAATGGACGTCCACTCCTCAATATTCACATCGCGGAACGAATGTTTTCTGGAGCGGTACAATACCTCAGCTCAAGAGAGAGCGTATGACGGGAAACGTACGGATTGTAGTACACCCGCAGGAGGCGCTCGAAATCTACCTTGAGTGCATCCACGAGGTCGAGAGGGTTGCCATCTGAGGAGCCTTCGATGAGATTGCCGGGGGATAGTGGGTGGGGAAGTTTATCTCGAAAGTAAGCCGAATCACGTCTCAGGAAACACCGATGTACACGAAAAAGAGTATTCTCCACCTATGGATTCGTCGACTTAGTAAATGACACGACGCTCGGTTGTAACACACGTACGCGGATAATGAGATCTGCACCTTCAATATAATATTCATGGTGGCGCACAGCGCGATCACCATTAGTATTTGTAGTGGCCTCAGAAGTTGCGGGGATCGAAACTGGCGATGGTTGTGTTGCTAGAGCTATCAGATACACATATAATCCAAAAAGCAGAGGGGCAAGAGGGAGGAGCACTAGATGAGAACTATGGGTCGCTGTCACTTGCATAGCTGTATAGCGGGCGGGGAGTAACGTTTACTAGCCTTAACGTAGCGCTGCTTAACCCTGGTTTCGGGGGTTAAATAAGGGGAGAATACTACGCAAGTAGATTATGGTGTCCAGGGACCCTAGTCATGACTCCACCATGAGCTAAAGCAAATGGCAATTGTATTATGTATCCGCGGGAGAGCTGCACAATCTATCTATCACACAGGGTGTGTCCTGGGGCTGGGCGGCCCGGCACCTGTTCTGGATCAATATTAGTGTTAGAACTACGAGGCTTGCGGCGGTGTCGATTTCTTAGTGCAAACTCGCGCAGCTTGGGGCATCATGATCGAGTGCACCACCCAGGGTCCTAGGGAAGCCGAGACAGCGCGTGGGTGGCACCCGCTACGAACGTTACGAACAACAATCTAGGCCCGGGGCTCCCGAAATGGCTTATCGATCGAGCCTGTAACTATCCCAGGCCCAGCGTCGGGTCCGCGGAAACCGTGCTGCGCAATCAGAAATTCGCGGGCGCTGCATTCGAAGTCTAGATGCATGGCATGAATTAGCGCTCAGCTGCGCAAGAAAGGGCTCTGAGTTTGGGAGGGTGTCAGCCTGAGCGCGTGCCCGCTTCCACAGTACTACAGTAGTATGGGTCAGCCGGCGGGACTCGGAGTTTAGACGAAGTCTTTTTCTTGAAAAGCACGGCAGAGTCGGAACTCATCTGTGTGCGCCTCTAGAAGGCAGGACGGGCCACAATAGCGAGGAAAATGCAGTAGACGATTTGCGTCCAAGTACAAGTTCTCTGGACAGAACTGTATTATTGCTTCTTCGTTCTACTGCGCACTGAGCCCCAAATATTTTCAGTTCTCATGCGTGTCCGCAGCCGACCCCCTTGTTGAATTCATTCAAATTCGACCGTACGTGACTCTACAGGGAGGATATTTGACCACGATAGGGTATATGAACGGATGACACGCGCAGCAGAGACATCCCAAAACGATGGCCCAATGCGGAAACAAGATGGGTATTTTTTTTTTTGGAATCTGCATTTATAACGCGCAACATGTATGTAAATACAAAGACGCGCGCGGGGTGACGATGCGCCCCGGTTGATCGGAAATGGCTATGGACTGGTATATACGCATGGTGATGTGGAATGGGTGATTGTGGGTGGGATGGTGTGATGGTGTGGGATGGAGTGATGGTGAAACAAGATGGGTATAACCCGGACCAATAGTACCTTGCAAAACCGTAGGGTTTGAGATACCACATCACTCCACGACGCGCAACACGTTACTAGTACGTAGCATAGCACTCAGGCTTCCTGAACCCAACATGTAGGACTTTGCCCGTCGATCCGGCTCTAAAGTACAGCCTCGAATCCTTCTACAGTTCGCTTGTAGAAGATTCCGAATACAAAGCGATCGAAGAGTGCGTGGACCAAGTACTGCCCTCAGCCAGCAAATCAAACGAGATTTCCGCAACCATGCTGACATCATTGCAGAACACACCCGTGCAGAAGCTACCGAGGACGATGTTCCGAAGACCCTGCCACCCGAAGAGAAAAAGGATCTACGCCATGCGCTTGCGCCTCGTGTCTTCTATCTGTGCCGCAGTGTCCGGGCCAGGACCGTCCCCAGCACGTTCACGTATAATGCTCGCGCTGTCCGCCGCACTAGTGACCACTCGATCTGGTACGAGAGTACCCACGTCTCTGGATCGTCACGGAAGACGAGTACTGGAGGCGAGGAAAAATATGGAATGGGGGTAGAAGCAGCGATGCCGATCGCTTTTGTCAGCTTTGTGCAGCTCGTGCCAGTGGAACTGGGCCTCCCGGGCCGTTGGGGTGACGAGGGGTGTGTAGAGAATCGACGCGGGTCCGGGGAACTCTTCTTGTGCTTGCACGCCATCGAGGAATCTCCCACCGGGGTTGATGGCGCCTGCAAAGCTGAGTACACCAACTCTCACTGGGGCTGGCTGCGTTACTGGCTGAGCTTGCGTTAAGGTCACGAAATAGGGGACACGCTGGAGGGACGTGCTCCACCAGACTTGGACAGATTCGAGTAGAAAATTCCGCTGTTACTCCCTTATGTCATCCGTATGTTTACATTCTACCCCATCATTCTATGATCCCACACTCTCTGCCCCGCCTATTCCGGCTCCCCTACTCCAAAGCGCTGTGGTGTCATGACTTCGCAAAGTTCGAGCTGTGCCAGCAGCACCGAGCGGGAGGCAGGCACAGAGGTAAGCCAGGTGGCAAGGATCGACTCGGGTAGGAAGAATATAGAAATGTCCTTTGATTGTAAAACGACATCGCCAAAAGTGCAAGTTGAGCTCTAGGGCTGCATTTCGCCAACCTCGATTGTGGCGAGCGTTTCGTCAGCGATGCGGCTGCGTATCGTAAGATTGTTCTGGTGGCCGTGATTCGTGCGGGTGGAGTAGTTGATCTCACTACCCCTAGTCGTTCGTGACGTTTCTCGATGCAGGCTACGAGGCTGTGGAGCGGTAACTTCAAACGTTTCATCATGCACTGGGTATTGTCTGTACATTGTGTCACCAGGAAGTCTCTGCATAAAGGAAAACACTCATCGATCAGCTGCCTTTGGTAGTGGGTTTCAGGCATAGGCTAAGCAAGTGGTGGCACGTATGGAAATGTGAGAGCAATGTCCTGGATGATTAGAGAATTCTTTCCGCTGTAATATGGGGTGTATCGAGGGCCGCGACAACCTGGAATCAAGTCGGATAATCGAAACATGGGGCGAGTTGCAGTGATAGTTCGGAGGAGACTGAGGCACATATATGCGGACTACGAGGTCAGTGTTCTGGTCATTTGAGGTAGAGGACTTTGCTCATTAAGGATTGTACAGGCACAGGCACATGCCACGTTTTGGGGAACCGCATGGTAACTGTCCTAGTACAGTACATGAGGCGAGTATCCCTTTATCCCCTCTCACGGAGACCTCCCCGTTATCCCCCCACTACAGCTACCATGTCTCACACCCTCTCTACCACAGACCAGTACTCCCACTTTCGATCCATTCTCGATGCCGCTTTCAACGCGTACACGGAGAAGACAGGGAAAGACCTCCCTTCTCAACCACTATTTGCCAAACTTACAACCTGCGACTCCGCCGATGCCATCACCACCATGCTTCGCGATCAACTCCTCAGCTCCAGCCAACCTGGGAGCAGTGATGACAGATTGACAAAGTCCCTGGGTCCTATAGTGAAGGTACTTAACTCATTTTCCTCAACCATCGGCGCAGGTATCGGCCTGGTAGGTTTCAGGAGGAGAAGAGTGATCGTTCAGGATCTGCGCCCTGATATTGATTTTGTAGGTATATCCTCCTGCGGGGGTGATCTTTACTGGGATCGGTGTCCTCCTATCCGTGAGTGACTTCCTTGGTTCATTTGCGTAGGCCGTCGTGACGCCCTTTTCTGTCAGGCGGCTCAAGGTGTTATCGATGGCCAGGGTGCACTCACTGAGTTGTTTGAGCGTATTGGAAACTTCTTTAGACGCCTCGAGATTTATACCGATGTCCCATCAACGGCAGCAATGACAGACATCACAGTGAATATGATGATTGAAGTGCTTTCCATCCTCGCCGTTGCAACAAGGGAGCTTGAGCGGGGAAAAGCGAGTGAGTCCATCTCCGGTGACGGACGCCCGCCGTTGGCTCACCTTTTGTCAGGAACGTATCTCAATAGGCTGGTGGGGAATACTGATATCGAGGAAGCGCTACTTCGGTTAGACAAATTGACGCAAGAGGAAGCTCTGACGGTGGCTGTACGAGTTCTGAAGGCTACGCAGGGCGTCGATGACAAAGTAACAGCTGTCGGCAGCGGGGTGCGCGGTATCGACGACAGAGTGAAGGGCGTTGAACGAAAAGTAACAAGGGTCCTTAACAGTGCGTGAATCGTAATCAATTGGTCCTCAGCCCCGTCCTAATACTTTACATACTAGTAATTCAACAAAGAGCAAATGACTCTGATGGTCATGAGCGTACGTTGTCTCGTCACTACCCCGTCACAGGCTGTAATTGCTCAGACATTCGTATAGGGAACCCATTGCGAGAGGACATTAGAGAATGGCTCGCTCCCTCAGATCCTTCCATAAATTACGTCACTGCACTTGAAGCTCACCAAGAAGGCACGGCAACGTGGTTCATTCATGGCCGCACGTTCGCAGATTGGAAAGAGTCCGGCTCCCTATTATGGATCCGCGGAAATCGTACGTTCCTCTGCTCTTTGTGCCTTCGTTTTGCTAACATACCTTCTGCTTCATAGCGGGCTCCGGGAAGAGTGTTCTCAGGTACGCTCCCCTTCCCTCCCAACCCATTCTGGCCAGAGGGACTTATTGGACATCGACCAGCTCTGCGATCATTCAGAATATCGAAGGCATCTCAAATACCGGGTCGGCATATATAGCATACTTTTTCTTCGACTTTAAGGATATTGGAAAGCAGGATGCTCGTGCTCTACTCTCTTCCCTCCTTATCCAACTCTCCGATCAGTCCGATTCTTACTTCGACCTTCTTGTCGCCTTGTACAAGGCTCACCGTCCTCGTCCTGAGTTACAGCCTCGGAATCCGGCGACTACTGCACTTATGCAATGCTTCAAGGAGATGCTGATGATACCCGAGCAAGTCCCCATTTATCTTATCATGGACGCGCTTGATGAATGCCCTGACACTTCTGGGGTACCGTCCTTGCGTGGAAAGGTCCTGGACGTTGTGAAAGAACTCGTCGAGTTGCAACTCCCCAATTTGCGCCTGTGCGTTACGAGTCGTCCCGAGGCTGATATCCGGATTGCCCTTGAGCCTTTGTCATCTGTCCGCATATCGCTTCACGACGAAAGTGGCCAAAAGCAGGACATCATCGATTACATCAGCTTGGTTGTTAACTCGGACAGAAAGATGAAGATGTGGCGGGAGGATGACAGGAAGTTAGTTATCACGACGCTCTCAGCCAGAGCCGGTGGAATGTGAGGATGTCGTTGCCTACGTTGTAATTGTTTCTCATACCTTCAAGCAGGTTTCGCTGGGTTTATTGTCAACTTGAGACTCTTCGCCACTGTCTTGCACGGAATGTGCAGCGTACTCTTGGCGAGTTGCCCGAAACCCTAGACGACACTTATGAGCGCATACTACGAGAAATCCCGAGTCAAAACACAGGTGACACACATCGGCTGTTGCAATGTCTCGCCATAGCAGTTCGCCCCCTCCGTGTCGAGGAGCTCGCGGAAGTACTTCTCGTTGATGTCACCACCGGGAGAACTCCAACGCTCAAGGTGGATTCGCGCTGGGAGGATCAAGAACAAGCGATTCTGTTGGCGTGCTCCAGTCTGGTCGCAGTTGTTGAGGACAACGATTCCCGATTCGTTCAATTTTCCCATTTCTCCGTAAAGGAGTTCCTAACTTCTGATCGGTTTGCGGCATCAAAGGGGGATGTTTCGCATTACGTTATTCGGCCTGGGCCTGCGCACATGGTCATGGCGCAAGCTTGCCTCGCAGTCCTACTTCGGTTGGACTACCACGTCGACAAGGAGAGCATCAAGAGCTTTCCTCTGGCTGACTATGCCGCTTCACATTTCGGTGACCATGTCGAGTTCGGGAATGTGATACTACGCGTACGGGATGCGGTCGACTGTCTCATTGATGTGGAGAAACCGCATTTTTCTGCGTGGCTCTGGGTGCGCGGGAAGATCCCCTCAAGTACGTGGCGACAGGTCGCGAAGAGTCAGGAACGATTAGAAGTAATTCCTTTATACTACATGGTGGACTCAGGATTTTTGGGCATGGTCCAGCACGTCATTTTGAAGCGTCCACAAGATGTAAATGCCAGCCCTGGTCACCACGGTACGTCATTGCACGCTGCATTGTACAATGAATACGTCGAGGTCTCACAGCTACTACTTGGATGCTATATAGACACGGAATTTATGGGCAGATACGTCCCCACTCCACTCCATTTGGCGTCGGAGAAGGGATACCTTGATATTGGGCGGTTACTACTTGACCGCGGTGCAAATGTGAATGCCGCTAAGTCTAAGGGCAAGACCCCACTGCACCTGGCAGCTAAGTATGGACACGTCGAGTTTGCTCGAATGCTACTTGGACGCCATGCGCGTATCCGTGCCCGTGATTACCTCGGCCAAACACCCCTGCACTTTGCGGCAAAAGGTGGACATTGCGACATGATTCAGTTGATACTAGACCACGGTGGGGACGTGAACGTGCGGGATGACAATCGCTCGACTCCGCTGCACGAGGCTTTACTTCGCTACGACCCCGAGGCTGCGCAGCTGCTGCTCGAACGTGGTGCAAATGTCCGCGTACGGAACTCTAAGGGCATGACACCACTATACATTGCGTCGAAGCGCGGATATCGCGACATCATACAGTTATTGCTGGACCGGGGCGTAGATGTGGATGTGCGGAATAAGAAGGACTCGACTCCACTGCACGCGGCTTTAGAAGGCTGGAAGCCCGAGGCTGCCCAGCTGCTGATTGAAGGTGGCGCAAATGTCCACGTACGGAACAACTACGACCCGACTCCATTACATCTCGCATCACAGAATGGATACCTCGACGTCATGCGCTTGATACTGGACCAAGGTGTGGACGTGAACGCGCAGGATAAGGACCACTCAACTGCGCTGCATCTGGCATTACAAAGCAGGAAGCCCAAGGCCACGCAGCTGCTACTTGAACGTGGCGCAAATGTCCACATACGGAACAACGACGGCCTGACTCCATTACATCTCGCATCACAGAATGGATACCTCGACGTCATGCGCTTATTACTGGACCAAGGTGTGGACGTGAACGCACAGGATGAGTACCACTCAACTGCGCTGCATCTGGCATCACAACTCAGGGAGCCCAAGGCCGCGCAGCTGCTACTTGAACGTGGCGCAAATGTCCACGTACAGAACAACGACGGCCGGACTCCATTACATCTTGCATCCAGCAAAGGATATCTCGACACCATGCGCTTATTACTAGACCAAGGTGTGGATGTGAACGTGCAGGATGAGCACCACTCAACTGCGCTGCATCGGGCATCACAAAGCTGGGAGCCCGAGGCCGTGCAGCTGCTACTTGAACGTGGCGCAAATGTCCACGTGCAGAACAACGACGGCCGGACTCCATTACATCTTGCATCCAGCAAAGGACATCTTGACACCATGCGCTTATTACTAGACCAAGGTGTGGATGTGAACATGCAGGATGAGCACCACTCAACTGCGCTGCATCTGGCATCACAAAGCTGGGATCCCGAGGCTGTACAGCTGCTACTTGAATGTGGTGCAAATGTCCACGTACAGAACAACGACGGCCGGACTCCGTTACATCTTGCATCCAGCAAAGGACATCTCGACACCATGCGCTTATTACTAGACCAAGGTGTGGATGTGAACGCGCAGGATGAACACCACTCAACTGCGCTGCATCTGGCATCACAAAGCTGGGATCCCGCGGCCGCGCAGCTGCTGCTTGAATGTGGCGCAATTGTCCACGCACGGAACAACGACGGCCGGATTCCATTACATCTTGCATCCAGCGAAGGATATCTCGACATCATGCGCTTATTACTAGATCAAGGTGTGGATGTGAACGCGCAGGATGAACACCACTCAACTGCGCTGCATCTGGCATCACAAAGCTGGGATCCCGAGGCCGCGCAGCTGCTGCTTGAATGTGGCGCAAATGTCCACGCACGGAACAACGACGGCCGGATTCCATTACATCTTGCATCCAGCGAAGGATATCTCGACATCATGCGCTTATTACTAGACCAAGGTGTGGATGTGAATGCGCAGGATGAACACCACTCAACGGCGCTGCATCTGGCATCACACATCAGGGAGCCCAAGGCCGCGCAGCTGCTACTCGAACGTGGCGCAAATGTCCACGCACAGAACAACGATGGCCAGACTCCATTACATCTCGCATCAGAGGAAGGATATCTCGACGTCATGAGCTTATTACTGGACCAAGGTACTGATGTGAATGCTAAGGAAAAGGACCACCAGACCCCGTTGCATGTGGCATCATGGTGCGGGAAGCTCGAGGCCGCGCGGCTACTGCTCGAGCGTGGCGCCAATGTCCGTGCGCTGACTAAGACCGGACGGAACCCATACCAGTATGCAGAAACCAAGGAGATGAAGCGTTTGTTGTCAACTCATAAGCGCAGTAGGCAAAAAAGTGGCATCTACAATTCCTTTTTACGGCTATTTAAGTGACCTCGTATTTTTATGTGGCTTTTTTAATACTATACACGTCTCAGCTGTATATCTACCTCTCCCGTGACTTCCTCATCATGTGATCTCTCCCGTTGCTCCTACTAGTAATCCAACGAAGTCTGAAGTCTTGGATCGATCCCGGGGAGACCCTGGTGCGTGGCCCGGGGGAGATTCTGATTCTGGTAACGTTGGGACTCGGTATTGGTCGGATTCTATGCGGTATTTGACGTCGGCTGCGCATACTTTGGTCCTTCGTGAGAAGTTATCATGCAGCGGTCACCAGCGCGGCGGCGGCGCTGCGACCTCCGCCTGCAAGACGACAGTCCGTATGAACATCCCAGGGAGCCCCGTGCACCCAATGGCCTGTATTGTGCCCGTAAGCTCACGTCACTGTGCGCGGCCTTCTTGCTGTCTTTCGGGATGGCAGCATTACCTGGCCCGTCTCACGTAGTGAGCTGCAACTCCGCGAGAGGAAGGAAATATCAAGGAGAGGGCGTACCCAATTGAGTATAAGAGCCGCAAACCTCGGGGCGTGCCTCCGCCACCTCGAAGACGACGACTCGGAGGAGCACTCCAATCTAGCAGGAGATGCAGTAGAGCCCAGGCCATCGCGCAGCTCATGTGTGTATTAGACATTAGACCACCCCGTGCCAGTGTTAGATCTCGACGATCACGAGACGTCACGAGACATGTCGCTGAAGACACGTGACGGATAGTATTTACGCGTTCCTCACTCGTCAGCCTCACCTCAGTTCCTTCTCCCCTTACTAGTGCTGAGGTTACTAGTTTTTACACCCTGTGGAGTCCTGGAGCGTGGCGGTGTCCATCACGCCCTGCAGCATGGTGTCCCACTTGTCGCCCGTGCAAGTTCGAGCCAAGGACGGGAGTTGCCGCCCGGGCCCTGTAGTGGCCTCCGCCTCTGCCCCCTGCTCTCTGCACTGCACCATTAAATGCACTGTTAAACTTCAGAATGGCCATCCGTGTGCGCGTCGTGCTCCCTAAAGCCTCCTCTCGAATTTCGCGTAAGGCGCAAGTCCGCTCGGTGGCGCCGACAACGGCGACAAGAAGCCTCGAATGCCACTTTTGCGGTTTTCAATTGGCAATAGCTTCTGCGCTCGTTGACGTGTTTTCTCCGTACGCAGTGGCATGTGCAAGGTCAAGCAGTTGGCTCCGCCGAAGAGGTTAGATCAGGATATCGGTCATATCAGATCTCTGCGTGTCCCCACTTGTACGTCCGCACAGTGCAGAGTCCCAAGGTGGCTAATAAAACCCTTCCATTGCCGAATCCTAACTCAAGGCCAGAAATTCTCAGTAACCTGTATGCTGTATTGCCTTCTGAGTATTCCACCTAACCCACGATGCAGAATTCCAAGAGTCGCTGAGACGTTGTGTACAGGAGCAGGTTTTTCTGTCTGATTCTCTGCGATATATCTGGACCATTACATTATGCAGCTCATGAATAACGTATCGCGTTCTTCGTAGCAAGTTCGCCGTATCATGGCAGAACATATACGTAACCTGGCACACATCGCAGCGTATAATAATTCTAGATATGGTACAAATTCATTGTTTTAAACCGCAACACCATCCTGGCCCTCAGTCATTAAGTGTATGCTGCCGACATCTCCGGGGGCGTCGGGCGTGGGATGTGTATTATATCGGAAGGGCCTGAGAATGAAATATCTGAGGCGTACGACAAGATGATTGCGCTACACTTCCCAGTCATGGCTGAATCGCCAAGCAGTCAGGATAGACCCTACAATCAGGGCAGCCACCATGGCCGACATCACCGCGACGATGATACGTGTTGAGATTCCGTAAATATGAGCTGGGAAGTAGCATGTTGGAGGACAAGGAACGACGTACGACCACATAAGCAATGCCCATGGAAGGCTGAAAATAATAGTCATCGGTTCAAGACCGAAGAGTTTGTGAGTATTCTGGTATGAATACGTTGACTGACACAGCGTTAGCAAGTGCATACATGTCAATTGTGACTACTCACTGCGCCTGCTGGGTCTTCCGGTTGGTACGGTTGTGGCGAACGCCAATCACAATGCTTCCCACGCTGGTTCCTATTGAGAGGGAGCTGACGATCTGGGCAGGAGATGTGAAAATCATCACTTGGCTCGCGCTCGTCAAACCGCTCTTGTTGAGATTGGAAAGAACTACGCTGGGGATAGCAAGAAAGCCCACATTGGCTGTAAAAATGACAGCCGACTGGATAGCAGTCACGTGAGGAGTGCGGAACATGGTCATCATTCCCTAACAGCCTGGTCATGGAACTCTTCCAAACTGCACTAATAATGATATCATCAGTCTGCAATATCTCCACATCTCGTAGGTAATCATCGGGCGCAAGGAAAAGCAGCGGCGACAGCAACATGAACGAAACGAAGGATCTTTCATGCTGAGGAAGAGACCTCGTAAGCAACGACGAAGGTTGAGTGTGTGCAGTGCACTCACTAGTCGCAGCGATATAATATGCCACACCGCCATCTGCCTCTGAGACACGAAGTCAGTGGTCACTCTCTTTGCCGTATATCGGCGTACCCTTGGCTTTTCGTACAAGTTTAATCATCTTCTGCATTGTATCATCGTCGTATGGTAAAGTCGAAGACTTGAACGTCATCACATCTGGGGTATCAATGTTAGGTCTTTTCATGAAGCCTAGCAACGGACCGCAAAACTCACCCAACCATACGACAAGCTTCGCATATGTTCATCAAATACTGAAAGCGGAAGACTGAGACCTTCAAAAACGGCTGGAAAGAGTGACCAGTGGTTCTTAACAAGGCAATATCGATGCTTGGATACTAATCCAGCAGAATAGGGCCGACGACCAATAAGAAGCCTCTAGCCGACGCTTTGCCCGTTAACTTAGTGGAGACGGCGGGCGAGTTAAAATGGCAGGCATAATGCACTGATAAGGTCAAGCCAGAACAAGCGTCTAGTCTCGTGGCAGACATAGGAATAAGACCACCGTATTTGCCCTGAATTTATCGGGGAATGTGACTTGGACAGTCGTTCTCTTGATCGCGATGGGTCCTGGCCACGTCCGAAAATTGGAGTTAAGTCGGCGCTCTGGCTCTGGGGTGTCGCGATGAGGCAATAATTCACGTGACTGTGTGAGCTTGGCTGGCGGGGTTGATGACGTTGTCATTGTCCTTCCCCCTCGAAGTACGGTCGTGGGTCGGCATAGTTGCTGATGTTGGAACAGCATTGACAACTACATATTCCGCCAAGTCAGCTGAACCACCCAATATTAGTGGGTGCTTGCCCTTCCGCAAGGTTCAGTTGGTCTAGGCTTCCCCCCAAACGTACTGGGTCTTCCGGGCACATGGGCGTCACCATACACTCAACCTGCAACTAGCAAGAACTCGGGAGACTAGAAACAATGGTCAACGTCCTGCAAGAACTTGACATAGTCCCTTGTACAGCGCAATTTATACAGAAAGGCGAACGGGGGCCATGCAACGAGAAGAGAACTCATGCATTCAAGTTCAGGAACATTATGTATGCTACGGCAACGCCTTTGTTTATATTCCCAGGCCACAGCCTCGTGTCCCCGGGCCAGCGAGGCAACCGCCTTTGGGTACGACGAGCACGCCTACAGTCAACAGCAACCCGCTTAAGCGTGTAGCTTGCAAGCTTCGCAAATCATCGTCTAGTAACCCACCACATTCGCCTAGGCAGCTGGCGAGCATGGGATAGTGAGTTGAACCTGAGATAGTTTGCATCTCTATCGCGTAGCTGGTACCGGCAGCTGTAGACGTCACGTACTTATGACATGGCACACATGCGATCCTCTTCCTACACACCGTCGTGGGTCATCTATCATGATTTACAGAGCAAGGATGGGTGTTGTTGCGTTGGACTCGACAATTCCATAGAGCAGCACGCGTTCGCTGGGAAGCATCGGGTTCTAGTAACCGCCGATTTTCATCCGACGCTTCCGCGTTCCCACGTAGCGTTCCGTTTTTCCGCGGCGACTGGCAATGGCCATGGGTAGGTCCGAGCCTGCGCTGCACTGGCAAATTTCCTGGTAGCAACCTCCACGCTATCTCCTCATAGTTGCTGCGACAGTAAGTGTGTCTTGTTTAACGGCCATGACACGTTACCTCTCGCAGCATAAACTGCCTTGAAGCTGTCCGTCGTGAGACAAGGATGTCATTCTGCATTCTGGGGTGCAGACCCGATCAACTTAATAGCTTCATTTTCCGAGTCCGAGTGCAGAAGGTAAACAATCATATGATCCGCATCAGCGGCAGTTCAAATAACCATGCAACGTATAGATCCCAGGCCTTCCCTCCTCCCGCTGTTCCACCACTTTCCCTTTCTGCTTACCCACCTAGAACTCGGGTTGAAGGATGATGTCAGACCTCAGAGAAAGCAAGTTCGTTGGCAGCCTCGACTGTGGCACGACGTGAGTTCAAGCTTGTTACGGTGCACCACCACATGCATTCTCAGTGACATCGACCTATAGGTCTACGCGCTTCATCATCTTTGATAAGCATGCGAATATCGTAGCACAAAGCCAACAGGAGTTTCCTCAATACTATCCTGAACCTGGGTGAGCCCGCTTCTTACCAGGCCACGCGAGCTGCTGTTCAACTTCGTCTCCTTTTTCGTGATTAGATGGCACGAACATGACGCAACCGAAATACAGGACGTGTGCGACAAGGTCATCGAGCAAGCTGTAGCCAAGTTGGAGGAGGCCGGGTACAAACGTAGCAGTGTCAAGGTCATCGGTGCGCCCTGGTCCTAGCTTCGCCCCTCTTGTGTTTTATTGAGAAAGTGAATAGGGGTCACCAACCAGCGCGAGACGACTGTTGTGTGGAGCCGCAAGACGGGAAAACCGTTATCCCGTGCGATCGTATGGGACGACTCGCGCACTCGTGGTGTGGTCGCGCATTACGTGCATGTGTTGGAGACGCAGGGCATCGGGGTCAATGGCCAAGTACGCAGCGGGGCGGATGGTGCGCAGGGCCTCAAGGAGCTGTTAGACGTTCCCCCGGAGTTTTACTGCCAGCTGCATGGCTAACCAATTGGCTTATCTGCACAGGACCGGCCTCCCACTCTCCACGTACTTTTCCGCAATTAAGCTCCGATGGATGATCGATAATTGGGAGGATGTCCGTCAGGCGCATGAGGCTGACGACCTCGCGTTCGGCACCGTCGAGTCTTGGATTGCATATGTCAGCCTTAAGTTATTCTTTACCTCACACCCACGACTGACAGTCTAGACAGAACTTACTTGGTGGCATAAGTGCCAGTCAACACATTAGCGAAGTGACGAATGCCTCGCGCACCCTTTTGCTCAATATCCGCACGCTCAAGTGGGATCCCGTACTTCTGCGCTTCTTCGGCTTCCGAGAATCGGTCCTGCCACGCCTCGTCTCAACGAGTGAGGTATATGGCAACATAGCGTATGGTGCTCTCAAGGGCGTGCCCATTGGCGGCCTCGTTGGCGACCAGCAAGCTGCCCTTGTCGGCAATAAATGCTTGACTCAGGGCGAAGCCAAGTGCACGTATGGTACCGGAGCGTTCCTACTGTTCTGCACGGGCAAGGATATCGTGTACAGCAATCATGGATTACTCAGCACAGTAAGTTACCGTGGCGTGGCAATGGGGTCAGCGCTGACAGCGCTCTTCCAGGTTGCCTATCAAGTCGGTTCCCAAGGCAAGACTGTCTACGCCTTGGAAGGGGCTAGTAAGAGCATCGCACCCTCACTATTACGCAACGGTCCTGATCCCTCTCTTAGTTGCGGTCGCCGGAAGTGCTATCAAATGGCTGCGCGACTCTATGAATATGATCAAATCCGCTGACGAGATCAACTCGCTTGCTCGATCGGTGCCATCCACCTCGGGCGTCTACTTCGTGACTGCATTCTCTGGTCTGCTGGCACCGTATTGGGACCCCGGCGCAACGGGCCTGCTGGTCGGTTTGACCTCGTACACGACGCCGGGGCACATCGCGCGGGCCACTCTCGAAGCGAACGCGTTCCAGACGCGTGCGGTGATCGACAGCATGAAGCTGGACTCCAACTCCGATCTGGCACACCTCAAGGTGGACGGGGGCATGACGAATGGGGACTTTGTGATGGAGTTGCTTGCGGACGTCGGCGGGTTCGAGGTCGTTCGGCCCGAGATGCGGGAGAGCACCGCGCTCGGCTCGGCGCTGCTCGCTGGGTCGGCGATCGGCCTGTTCGGGTGGGACATCACGCGACCTGAGACGCTGAGGGATGTCAACACGGCGAACAGCACGCGCTTTAAGCCGCGCACGACGGAGGAGGAGCGTAACAGAGCGTGGCTAGGTTGGCAGCGTGCCGTGGAGCGCTCACGTAGGTGGATAGAGACCTCGGAGGAGTGATTAGATGAGGGCACGGAGCGTCCTTGGCGCGCAGTCGGAACTTGGCTGTGAAAAGAGCGTTTTCCGCGAGTGTAAGTTATGTACCATAAGAGGTTAATCTGCTCAATCTTTGTACGATAACTGTCTGTATACCTGAACCCCTTCCGAACCAGGCTGTCTGCCCAACGCTCGATCACGGGCAATCGTATACAAGTCCCGTATTAGAGAATAGGAACAGTAACAATGAATGGCGTCATGACAATATGACGTAATCGTTCCAACACAAGCGCCTCGCTTCGTTCGTCACCGTCGCCGTTATCAGCACAATGTCAACCTTTTACTTTTGCATCCTTGTGGATCGCGATTCCAAGAATCTCTTCGGGGGTCAACCCTTCGGTTTGGAAGTGCCTCCCGGAATCGATGTCGACCTCTTGAAAGAAGAGATCATTAAAGAGGCAAAAATCGACGTGCCTACTATCAGGCTTGAGGTGTGGAACGGCAACGACTTGAGGGAACCCGACGATGGAGAGGAGATACCCGAAGGTAAGGAATTGGAGGCGCGTCTCCGCGGCTTCGACTTTTCTGTCGAAACACGCCTCCGCGCAACGTCGACGGTCAGGCTCTCAGAGGGCAGCATAGTGATCGCACGAATACTGCCAAAGATTGGTACGTCACGCACTTCTACCGCTATATAGAGACGCTCTTATGTCTGCGTTTCTCAAAGATGTCGACGTCTGTACTAGTGGACCATCTAGGCCTGAAGGAGGTGAACCTCGTGAGTCATTCCCTCTCGCTCCAACAACAGAGGGTTGATCTTTATAGGACGGAAGAAACGGAGATGCGACGAGATCGTGGCTAAAATCAATGCGCTTCCGGCGCCATCTGCTGCTGCCAGGCCGAAGAATTTCGGGTCGTATCTACTAGGGCCGGAGCAGACGCCGCAACCTTCCAAAACTTACTTCCTCTGCAACCAGCCTATCGATTATCAAACAATACCCCTCGTGTTGATGCATCCAGTCTTTGGCACTTTCTGCCACCAAATCCGGACTCTGCAACCTACTCCAGAGGATTCAGATTCCGCCCGAACCCTGGCAGATGCCATGTCCAGAGTTTATAGGGACGAAAGTGATCGGAGAGGACGTTTCAGGTCTTGGTTTACAGGAACGTTCAATTGCGACATGGAGACCAAAGTAGGGCCACCCACATCTGGGACTGCCCCACGGAAGCTTCCCGAATCAGATGGGCACGTACTGGTTAGCAACTTTGTCACTTTGATCAGCCAATGCAAGCTCGAGGCCTCTCGCACCTCGATTGATGCTCGGTATCGAGCCATGATGTATTTCGTCAAGCTGTTCACAGCCAGCAAGGCATCGCAGGACCACGTCGGTCATTCTTGTTTGCCAGCGATCCTAATTGTATGTGAAGGTGAGAATTCCAAAATGCTAAATCGCATTGCCTAACTGCATATCGTTCCAGAAGCCTGTCTCGAAGTCATTGGAGTCATCATGCATCCTGATGGTACGGTTCAGGCTGAGCCATTTATGTCCTTGCTCCTTAACTGCGACTGGCGCAATCGGGATGAACGGGGCTCGATCGCTCGTTTCATTGGGGCCTTGCGTAATTTCCTGAAATCGTTGGCAGTGTACTACGACCATCTCGCCAAAGGTGGTGTTCCACCAGTCTCAAGTACTGGCCACGTTACAATCCGTGGTGCCGAACGTCGAGCACCTTACCCATGTCAATACACGGTGCTTAACAAGAAGAAAAGAGTCGAATTCAGATACATTGAGCTCCTGTTCGATGGCAGAATGGTTTTTGAAGCTGAAGAATTGCACAGCGGACGGAGAGTGATCGTGAAATTCACACAAAGCTACGGAGAAGATGCTCATCGGATACTTGATCGCAACGGCACAGCACCGAAGCTTCTGGGAGTCGATGAACTGCATCGCGGGTGGAAGATGATTACAATGGAACTCCTGTCATCAGACAAATGGATCTCGTTAGAGGAACTTTCCATGGAGGTGCGACAGCAGTATCGAGTCAAGGTTGAGAAAGCCATTTTGAACCTTCACGAGGGTGGCCAAGTTCATGGAGATGTACGCGCATGCAACTTATTTGTGCCAAAATCGGGCAATGGCGACGACATTCAGGTCAAATTTATAGATTTCGACGAAGCGGGTCCTCCAGGAAAGACGAAATATCCTCCATGCTGGAACACGGTGACTGTGACGCGTCCGGATGATGTATTCGAGGGATCCGCACTCAAATTCACTCACGACTCTTTCATGATGAAGCAGATCTTTGAGGGTGTTTCACATAGGCGGGCGCCCTAGGTTGCTCACTTGCCTGCGCAGTAGGTTTCTGTCCGTTAACTTTTGATCGCATGTTTTGTGCACCCGCGCTTCGCTTGGGCTGTGTTGCGAATTTCAATGGTACTCGAACGACAACAACTCCCCACTCTCATTTTCAACCCTTCTCCCCCTTTTTTAATTATTATGCATGCAATGTTTCAAAAGATACTTTGCAGAGAGGGCCCTGACACGTTCTTCCACCCAATGCAGTGCGCTGCAATGTATACACGTTATATTCATTGTCCCCAGAGAAAAAAAGTTCGATCGGCCCCTGCCAGTGGGATGGCCGCATTGCAAGTCATAACGTTGTTAAGTGACGAAGATAGCAGAAGAAAAGAAGTTTCTGCATTGCCGCCACGCCGTTAAATATCATGACCCAAAGAAGAGGAAAAAGCAGGCAATCAAGAAAATCACCGTGCCGGAGTACGAAACGGTGGTATGAGGATCATTACCGTGACTCCCTGCTGAGGAAATGGTAGGCTGCCCCAACCGAAACGTAGGATATGGTGAGACACCGTGATGTCGCTCTTGTAATTCTCGTTCGTTCCTCGCTTGCTGAGCGACCTGACGTCTCGAATGGGGCAACGATCGTGCCTGAGAGGAACTTTCTGGCATGTTGAAAAGAGAACAATGGCACCGAGCAAACCTGACGAAACGGCAACTTTGAAAGAGCAGACCTAAACACGAAACTACAAGAATTACCTTGCTGCTAAGCAAGGTCTCTTGTCGACCACTTTTCTCCTTTTTGGGTATAGATCTGTGTGACCTGTCACGCATTCGCTGGAGGCGTGACGTGACATGGAAAGATCCGGTTAGATCTCAGATCAAATAGATCATGTGCATGTCCAGTACAAGATACTGCAGGCCGCTGCTGTCCTTTCACCAATGGCACTGGTCGTTGGATCTGCCATCTGGCCTTTGTCCGAAAATATACAGTATTGATAGGTGTGATAACGTATATGTATGTAACTATGATCTTTTCATTGAGCTTGCTTCCGCTGCCTCATTTCAGCAATTTAAGAAACTCAAGAGAACATTTAAGCAATCTTAAATCCATCCAATTGAAACCAGCAGTCTATGTGTATGAAAAGCTCCTCTAATTAAGCATATTACTCCATTAGTATAACTATTAATATAATAATACACCCCCCGCAGCTCGCGTTTGTGAGCAAGGGGGGTGATGACTGTCATATGGGGGCCGTGTGGCCCATGTTGATGACAGTGGCAGAGTGTCGTTAAGGTACCTATGAGGGGCAGTTATTAGTTAGTAGGAGGATGAATGGAAAAAATAAAATACCAACGACAGCACTGGCGCACTTAAAAGAGCATGCTGCTGATGACGATCATGACTCACAATCAGGCATGCCCTACGCTACTTATGCCACTTTCTAAATAAATAACCACCAGGTTTTATATTTCATTTTCCCGCAGCAAGGTCTCCGCCAATGAAGTTGGCATTTCTAGTCAATGACATCGTTCAAGTTTTACCATACACGGTCACGCAGATAGGTTTACGCGGCCGGAACTTGAACTACTCTACATCATTTCCGATACAGACGCGTATATTTGGCATGTCTCCCACCCCTCAGGCTTGATCCCGCCTGCAATCCAGCCAATCCCATGTCCCTGATCAGAAATCCAAGAGCTACGACACAAGTCTCAATCTTCTGGCGACCTTGTGGCTGCCACCCCACTCCCATTACCATCAGGCTCATCCCCATCTTCAGGAGAGCTATGGCGCCATCCCGCTTGTGGTCCCCCGTCAGTTTCCACTAAACCGACCGATACCCTCAGCGTCCTCAGTCCCACGCCCAGATGGGCAGATGCCAAGCGTGCATGCAACATCACCCTCCGGGCGCCCGAAGACTCTATCACATATTCTTACACCCTCGCAGGCCCAACTCCGCGCATTTTCGAATACACAATGGGACGAGGATGAGCAACGGTCCACCTCGGCAATAATGGTACGAAGTTACAGAGCGAGGTTTGGTAGAGAAGCAAGATACTGGAGGTCACCGCCTGCACTCTCTATCAACATCATCAGCACCTTCGCGACTGCTGCCTCTACGAGGGGAGGAGCGTCGTCTGTTTGTCCTGATTTCATGGTCTTGCGATAATCCTGGACGGCTTTGAACTCTCCTTTCGTGATCTCAATGGGAGCAACCGTAAGTTCTGGGAATAGCTCGTGGAATCCGGCACAGTTTTTGCAGTGGCGTTCGGTAGAGTCGTACCTTCCAGCCCTGTTGACCGCGAGCAGTAGCGATCAGAATCCCGCCCACCAGGACGTCAGGAAAAGATACTTACTTGGCACTTTTGCACTTGCCATGCAGGGACACGAAGGCCGGGCACGTGAAGGAGGGGAGCAAGTGCTGGAATTCGTCCGGGACTTTGTTAAAGTGTCGGTTCGAGAACTGGTGCTTCTGCATGGTAGAGATATCCTTTCCCTTCACCCTCTCGCAGCATCCGGGGTACTCTACCCTGAGAGCGTCTTGCACATCTATTGGCAGTTTATCCTTTGCGATAGCGGGTGAGCACATGAGGCCTCTGTTCAGAACGAGCCGCAACGAACGTACCATCATATCTGCATACCCTGTCCCTGCGCGTCTTTTGTTTGGTCCCCTGCGCCGGAGGGGTCCAGGCCGCCTAGCCCTGCGCTGAGCAGTCCGCATGGCCGCAGGTGCAAGGTGCCCGTCCCACTGCAAAGGGAGGGACTCATCCGAGTCATGGGAAGTCAGGTCAGACGAGTTAGTCGATGCTGAGTCGAGAGAGGAAGGGGATGAAATCGTAGATGAGATGCTGGACGTTCTGGTAATTGGGGTTGGCACTTGGGAGCGAGGGACCTCATCGCGCATCAGGAGGGCAGGCTCGTCAGTACGCTCAGGGCCGAGAGACCCCTTGAAGTCCGTTTTGACGAAATCGTCCAGCGGAGACATATAGCTCAAGTGGAGAAAGTTGTTGGGAAGATCATAGAAAGAGGTGGGGACATCCATGTGAAATGAGTAGAATAGTTTGTTGCACTCAGAAAGAGTAGATGGCGGTGGAAAGATGAGGTGAAGAGTGGACTTGTCGACCTGGGCTGAAAGAGCCCCCGACTTTTAAACTGAAACTGATCTGGAAACGTGCGGTACAGTCAGCTATCAACGATCCAAGTTGTGACTTTCTCAGGCACATAACGAGGACGTGCCACTACGGTAGCTAAAAAGCAACAGTTGTGGAAAGTCGGGGAGAATCTCTAAGGTACTGTTTTCTCACTCCCCATTTTACGTTATAGCTTTTTCGATTGACCGCCGAAGAGTGAGATTGACAAACGCGGGTGAATCTTGTGGACGGGGAACTGCACACGGGGGTGCATTTTTTTCAATGAGGGTAAAGCTTTGAAAAATACATGCCACAGCGCCCATGGAGGGGGGCATTCGGGGACTGCATCCACAAGTTCCTTGCAAAAGCTCCGAGTATCTCGCGTTACGCCACTAGATCCCAGAAAGCGACATACCTAGGTTTACAAGGACCTGTTTTGCTCAACGATCGAGTGGTGTGGATATGGCAATGCCCGCTTTGGCTTGATCCGAAGGCCATTAAGAAGGTCATTAAAAAAGCTGATTAGATACTGCGCACGATAACTCACGCTGTACGCGGCGCAGTCTTTACATTAGATCTGGGGGGGATGTCCAGTCGAGCTAAGGGGGGTAAATCGAGGTGTTTCGGGACCCTAGACTCGGATGTCTGTGCCCGATCTACTTGTACTGCAGTGTAAGCCTCTCAGGAAGCATAGGATGTACGCTCCGTCTAGCGAGTTTCCTCGCAAACTCAGGGCTTCGCTGCAGGTTCGGAGGGTTCCCTACTACCTGATTCTGTAGTAACTGTATACGACCTCTGGGACTTGGGGGGGGGTTAGGGATACATGGTATGGTATAGGAATGGGGTGCGGCGAGGGGCAGACCAGTGTGCATTGGCCCCGCCCTCCCTGACAACAAGGTGGCTGAGTCATACAGCCGCGGATGGTATAGCTGGTCGTGGTCGCGACAAGGTCCATAAGATCTTAACAAAGCGATCATGATACTCGTGCCGTTATCAGCGGAACCTGCCTGAGCTGTCAAAAACTGGGTCAAAATACATCCAATTATACATCCATTAGGTATCTCAGACATCTTAACAATACCGTGCAATGACAGAGAATGAAAAAAAAAACCCATCAATCCCTAAGCTTCGTCATCAGAGCAGACTCTGTTGCGTTGTGCCCTTCCCGCGAGATTGGTTGCAGCTCGATGGTAAGTTGTTCAATCTGGCCCCTCTTTGGCCCCTGCGTTATCTCCTTAGGATCGATATGTCTGGAGCGGCGCGCTGCCAGCGCGTGTTGGGCCTAGATATATAAGTAAACCTTGTCATTGCCCTGAGGCTCGAGAGGGGAACAAAAAGAAGTACCGGAAGGGCGAGAGCGTCCCAGATTGACTCAATCACGACTACATTCCAGCGTTACTGGCCGAGGTAATGCCAACCATCCTATTTAGAGGTCGCCCACACGTTGTCATGACCAACCGCCTTACGGATGGGCAAACGAGTAGAGGAGGACGCACCTTCCTCGGCGCATAGATGAACGTGTGCAGCTCGGTGTGTTCCTCTGTCGCGTTGGCGATGTACTTCCTGGAGTTCTGGTTGGCCGTTATCTCGCCCCACTCCACGACGAAGGTGGTTATTGCGGATTCGAGCAGTATGGGATCATATATAAAGGCAAGACCGAGTGTGTCGCTGATGTAAAGCCTGAGATAAACCGCGCGTATCAGGTCAGAACACGGCCCAATACGGCGCATTCTCTCGGAAAAATCACTCCTCGATGGGACGGCTCTGTGATGAAAGGTCACGTCCGCACGATTGGATTAGGAGGCACGGCACAGCGAAGAGAAGGTGCCAACCTACCGCTTCTTCGTCGGGTTCCAACTTCTGTTCAAGCGCAGCCATCACCACCGTGATAGGCTTAACCTTCGCAGCCACCGCGGCCGTAGTCGATGGGCGTATCGTCATACCGCACGGACAGGCCCTCGCTCACTCCTGGGCTTGCATTGAGCGACATGAGGCGCACCGCGTTGGGGGGACGGCGCATGGGACTGCCGTTCGGGTCTGCACTGAGCGCGTGAAGCGCAGGCTGCGCTAGAGGCGTGGATGCCGATGGGACGGTGAGCGCGTCGATGAATGGCGCGCCGAGGGTCGTGGCGCCTCTTGGGAGCGGAGGTGCATGTCGATGAGCATCGCAGAGGAATGCGTGGATAGAGGTTGGGTGGCTTCGGTCTGAGAGCCGGGGCGGAAGATACGGCCGAATGCGTCGTTCACGATCGTGACGTCAGTTATGGGGCTCGGAGACTTCTGCACGCGCGGGCGAGGAAATCTCGGTGGCAACCGTGATGACGGAGTTTTGGGAAGGAGATAAGTCATGAACGCCGCGCGAAAAGCGTACGGTATTGCTGGCTGTTGAAGGCCTCGGTTCGGTATTGTGCACGTCGTCGCCGCGGCCGCCAGCTCTTTCGTCAAGCTACAGAAATTTTTAAAAAGAGAGTTGTGCAGGAGGTGAGGCAATAAACCTGAAGTACTTCTGGGCCATCGATGAGCTGCTTTACACCATTCAACTTTCGAAGCAGCACATCACGCTCTCGAGTGATTTCCGTCTTCACTTTTGGTAGTGTTGCTGCGGTTCCGGTTTCGGGCCGGCTTAAACCGTAACTGTCACGCCGCCGCGGCACGAGGCAGATTGGCGACCACTCTTGACCTGTGACCTGGGCGTCTCCGAGTCAGGCTCCGACTCGGACTCGGAGTCCCCGACAAAAAGCCTCTCACATCATTACGGCTTCTCACTTCTCAATGAACTCCGTATTTTGGTCTCACCATACTACTCCATTACATTTTCTAATCTTGCATATAAACCGTTCTCATTCCAACGGTAATCAACGCGTTACTAGGTTGGGAATAATGTCGCACCTGTCACGGTGCCGAAATGATTTGATGACATCGCAGGGCTCACAAGCGCTGATACTAGGACATCAAGTCGCTTCTATCACCTCGATGTATTCGTCCCGCACCCTCCTCACCCTTCCCACGGAAGTACTCACTCAGATATTTGCTTACCTCCCACTCGTAGATTTGTTGTCCGTGCAGCTCACGTGCCACAAAACCCGCAACATCGTCGCTAATACGGCGTACCTTCAGTACATCCTGCGCACTCAAGTCAATGGCGTTGACGATTTCCTTCCTCCGGGATTTCCATGTTCTGAACGTCTCAAACTTCTGCGCCGCCACGAAAAGTCGTGGAACAGCCTACGCTATAGCATATTTACCAATTTCGCCACCAGCATTGGACATCATCACGATCCTGATTGTTACACCCTTCGAGATGGTTACCTGATCTACGAAGATGTGTCGGGCACAGAATTGCGATATGGTTACGTGGACCTTTGTTCCACCACTCGGAACCAGGAACCACATTGGGTCCATATCATAGTGGAAGATATTCGTCTTCCCCTTCCCGCGAAGGTTGTATTCGCCGTCGACCATGACTTGGTTGTAGCCATTAGGTTTTGCGTCCTTTCTCGTACACTACTGAATGCAACATCTGACAAGTCACAGCAAACAGGGCGATGACCTCATCCGACTCAAGCTTGCTTTTTTTCAATTCACAACGGGCATACCTCATCCTCTTTCATCAACGCACACTGTACAGCTTCCCTCGATTGCTGCTGTCGACTTTTCCGATGTTGGAACAGAAATGCTGGGAGATTACATCTTGACATCGATGAGGTGTCGGGGAGGACTCGCCTCGTTCTACCTCATTTCTTGGAAAACAGGAACTGTGACCCTCGTGAGTGAACTTAGATTCCTTGGTCTTGTCCCCTGCTGAGGCTGTTTCTGAAGCTTCGCGAAGTATCGGAAATGTGGACACCGCTTTGGGGTGGAGCGCCGAAGCTTACAGTCATCGACAGCGGCCTGATCGCACTGATAAAAGATAGCGCAAACTGTCTAGAAATCTGCAAGCTCGACCTTGCCTCTCCGGACCCGCGCTTGCAAACCGTATGTTTCCTTGATTTACCACCGTTGACGTCAGACACCTGTGGTGTCGTGACCATGGCCATTAAGGAGTGGGTCCCCACCGCGAGGCATCATGCACGGTCCCAATCCTCTCGTGGACGTCTTGTTCCCTTCTATTCCCGTCAATTCGGCACTATAGGCCTTCTTTTCAATTATCGTACATACCTTAACCTTCTTGGCGAGCCATTCAGATGCACGATGGTTATCAACATCCCGGCGATCCACTACGCTGTTCGTTCTAATGTGCGCAACGTTCTTTGGATGGACTGGGGCCCTTCAGGAACGCATGTTCTCGAAACGACACAGCTGAATCCAGCGGGTCCTTTCTGGATCGCAAACACTTCTCCTCTGGTGGTACGTGACTATAATTTGCTGCGTACGCGATGCATCCAGTCGACGACGGAGCACACGTCGTCATCGCCTTCTGAGCCGCTGGTATTCTCTTCGACTGAAGTATTCGGGGAGCACTGGGTGGGAAGTAAAGTTGAGACGCGTTTGCCATATCGGAACGTAATGGCGAATCATCTGGATTTGCACCATTTCTCGCGGGTTATGGCAGATAGAGAGTGGATAATTGGGATAGAGACAATGGTATGTTGGTTTGGCGCGTCCTATTTGGACTCTTCTAGTAAGCATCTGACCAAGCACGCCAACAGGAAACAGGAACTTTTGTCACCGTGTATCATATAGATTAGACGGCTTGTTGAGAGATAAGTTCTTGGGATATCAGTCACCTCATGATATCTTGCGCATCTTCACCATAGCCCCCGGGTCCATAGTATGAAACAGCAAGGCAGCCGCGTGTTGCATCAGGTAGCTGTACCCAGCTGGACTTGTGATACCCACCTTAGCTGCAATTATATCATGGCAGCGACAACTCAGGAAAGCCAAAGTGCTTATAGAAGCCGTCCATGCCACGCAGTGATGGGTCCCTGGGCATAGCACCATGCAAGGAATTGCGATGCAGTGACAACAGCGGAGCTCAACTTCACGCGGAAACTCATGCCAAGAGATAAATCTGACGGTGAAACACTAGGGGGAAGTCAAGGGACACGTACAGTAGTACATGTTCTAGACGTGGGCCATTCCGAAGTTACAGAATTACCATTGTCAGCAAGGCTCTATGAAATGTTCTATCTACCCGTTTTACACAGCCAAAAAAATTGGTGATGGGCATCCCAGCCTCCCAGGTCAGTGAAAGTGAAGCGGCGGCGGAACTAGAAAAGTTAACCAGACTAGGTAAAGTATAGAACAAGGGAGCGACAGAAAGCGCCCGATACCTTTTTTAACGCCGACATAGGACACCACGCGGCCCGGGCCGAATGGTATGGTCCTATGCTGTTATCTTGCCCAATCAACACTATAGAGCCTCATCCGATTTGAGCAAACGGAATTTGCATCGGCACACCCTGGAGCTGGAAGCGCTGGGCTAGGTCCGCCGGCTCTACAGGCACAGCGCTCTGTAATGATTAAGCGACATTCACTGACCCCCATCCTAGACAATCAACTCGGTTAAGTTGTGCTAAATGCGAGTGACCATCCTGCGTCCGGAAACATTGCTATCATTGTCGATTCCCGCCTGCCGGTCGTGCAAGAGTCCGTATTTGCAGTGCCGTAGGCTCGAATGGTACCTGGCACTGACGGGGAACTTCGGTTAACACTACTGCTGCGTACTAATATCAGAATGGGCTTCCTCAGTTCCCTGTCAGAGATCGCCTGTTCCAGGGACTGAAGCTGAGTATGACTGGCCCTAACTTTGATAAGACTTTGACACTCTTTGGCATTAAGTAATACGTTACAGGGCCAACATAAATTTTGTGCATGCTGTTGTAGTACGGTAGTACTACAAGTGTCAAGCCAAAAGAGGCTGCGATATTACCGTGGGTGTATTGGGCTTCAGCCAGGCTACGATCATATTATCGGTTGGTGATGGATTCGGCCGGATTCGACGGATGCCGCTATGGTACTAGGCTGGGGACGATCACAAACATAACCGAATGCGATACAACGATTATCTCGCTACTAATACCGTATGTAGGCTTCTCAGGCTGTACAGTACCCCGGCATACAGTACGTACATGGATCCAAAGAAAAACAAATCAAGGCAAGGCCCTTCACAAATCGGGTTTGTCCGGCGCCACTCGGCCTCTGGTTCCCGAATTGAGTGGCGGTGCTGGTGGATTTCAGCGGTACTCATTAATCAATGCTGACACTTAGCCGCTCTCATTATAGGGCCTCTTATCCATTTTACAATTTGTGATAGCATCAAAAGAGTATCAAAGGTCATTGTTTCCTTTGCCCACCCATCTTTCGCCGGATGCCATGAGGCATTTCAATTGCCCGGCCCAAGGCCCAGGCACTCCCGGTCGAATAGCGAATCAATCAATGATGGTGAGATCCCTGCAGTTTCCGAGTTCGTGCTTCGCATGCACTGCCAATGAAGTTTGAATTTGTTCACCCCTCGTGTCCACAGCATCCGGTACACTGGCACTCGCTGTCCGACCGGTACGGCAGTGCATATCCATGTGCCGAGTGAAGGTTGGCGTGAGCTCTAGATGGCGAACCGTGAAGACAGGACATTTCAGGGCATGATCTTCGACTAAGAACATTGTACATTGGTTCCGGAAAAGTGGAATAAAAAGGGGGCCATGAATACCAGTCTCATCCAGTCTCATCCTCTTTGTGTCTGACGGCAATGTCGAACCTTCCCCAGTTTTCTCTCCCTGACCCGCTCGCCCAGTGGCCTTGGCCCCGAATGTTGAGCGAGTACTATACAGAGGTCAAACCAGAATGTGATGCATGGTTGCAGAGCTTCGAGGCTCTTGACGCCAAATCCCAGAGATCCTTTGATCTATGTAATTTCCGTGAGCTGGCCCCCTCTTTTCGTAACTTGTGGAAAACTCAAGGGATCCGTAGCCCTCCTCGGCTCTCTTGTATATCCGTTGCTTGACAAAGGTCTGTGTGTCAGGCCACCATTCGGGATCGGGTTGTGTTGACGAATTCACAGATGGTGTTCGCGTAGCTTGCGATCTCATGGCGCTCTTTTTCATATATGACGAGTTCACCGACAAGGTCGATGGTGATGGTGCACGCCTTTACGCGGAGATGGTCATGGATGCCATCCAAAATCCTCATAAAGACCGCCCACAGGGCGAGCCAAAGCTCGGTGAGATAGCACGACAGTATGTCTATGCTTTTCATGGATGTATTTCATGCTTAATCGATGACAACGTCAACAGATTTTGGCTGCGTGCCATTAAGGTTTCGAGCCCGGCAGCTCAGAAACGTTTCATCGCATCGTTTGCAGAGTATGTGTATGCGGTGATCGACGAGGCTTCCGACCGCACAAAGGGACAAATCCGAGGCATTGAGGACTATCTGAAGCTCACGCGACTCACAGCTGGTGGATATCCGTCTTTCCTGGCTGTAGAGGCAGGTCTCAACATTCCGGATGAGGTCATGGCACATCCTGTCATGGAGTCGCTCTGCACCTTGGCTGCAGAGTCCCTCGTTCTCACAAACGTGGGTATTTCCCAGACGGACGCGCGCACACATGTCTGATCTAGACCACCAGGACATGTACTCATACAACATCGAGCAGGCTGCAGGACACGGCGGTCACAATATCGTAACCGTCGTCATGAACGAGAAGGGAGCGGACCTAGACAGCGCGCTCAACTGGCTCGGGGAATACCACAGTCAGATTTTGACCAAGTTCCAGGCGCAGCATCGCATGCTGCCTTCATGGGGTCCTACGGTGGACCCCGACGTCAAGGCTTCTGTGGAGAGACTCGCCTACTGGATCCGTGGGATAGACTCTTGGTCACTTGAGACGGAGAGATATTTTGGGACCAAAGGACCAGAGATCCAGAAGCACAGGCTTGTAACCTTGCTCCCAAAGGTGAAGAAGCCAGACGTGACGCCTATGATGGCTCAGCCCAGCTCTCAAGCGTCCCGAAACTAAGATAGACTATTTGAAAATAGCGTAGCGCCCTCATTGTAGTGGTTCATGTATTGTATTGTCGGACTTTCTTAATGACTTCCCGTGAATTGACAGCTCTTGCTAGAAAGCCAATCAGCTCTGGGTGCTGCATCGAAGACACAATGTGATTTGGCACGTAAAACATCGCCCTCTCAGGCACATAGGCACCCTCATACTATCGTTTACACCTGTTGTCATTGTTCGGTAACATAACCCAGACGTTCAATATTCGGCAATCGGCGTTCCGGGGTTACTGTATCCACCATGTGTTCTTGTTCATAAAACTCAAACTGAGTTGCACTCGACATCGGCCTCTTTCCACGACTCCGCCGCGGCGGTCCCCGCGAGGAAATTGAGGATGGAAAAAGGCTCAGACTTAACAGGAAAGAGCACTGGCCTGTGTTCGGAAAGCTGATCCGCCTCCGGCCAATTAGAATTAGACACGGATCGGATGTTACCTGTACTGTGACGTAATACCAGTGAAGGACGTTATTGAGCCTCGATTGGATGGTGTGGGCTAATTATAAGGTAGGCAGGTTCCAACATCACAACAACAAGCATTTATCAACGAGCACATACTATTCAAGGGTACGTGCTGTAACTTAGTCTCGGGGCTATCTGAGCCACCCCACTGACACATTGCCAATCGCTGGGCCTGAGGCGTAAGGTAGTGAGCCTGAGCCCGCCTCCGCTGTAGATCGATCGATAGAAGGGACCGCGAAGCGTGGAAATGAAATCATACTGTACAGTACATGTACAGTACTGTGGTGACCGTGAGACGGCTCGGAGCACAGCCCACAGCGCCAGCCAGCATCCAGCACCGGGCCGAACCGAGCACTCCGGTAATGTCGCAGCCCTTTTGGCGCCTTACGGTACTACAACGGCATGCCCAAAATTTATACTGGTCCTGTAAGGTATGTATTACTTTACGCACCCCCATTCCTTGTAGGGATTTCAAAGGCTTATCGAAGTCAGGGCCAATCACACTCAGCTTTCGGAAGAAGGGCGGTCAGTGCCAGTGAGTCACGGGCCGCCACTCGCTCGCATTTGGCGCAACTTAGCCGCGCTGACTGCCAGTGCCTACCTAACATATCATAAAAGTGGAACAGGGGGGTCAGACGAGACAATGTCGCTGACTTGATTAAAAACCGGGCACTGAGCCTGTACAGTACAGTCGAACCTCAGGCTGCGCTTCCTGCTCCCGAGATATCCGTGCAACGATGCAAATGCTGTTTGTTCTAATTGAACGATGTCCTTAATATCGACTGTGCAGATGATAACACAAGACCTTGTCATTGAGCGCGCATGGTGTACTGGCTTTTGGAGCGTTAGAAAAGGGACCCTTATCTGGCGCCTTCTGTCGTCCTTTGTGCTATACTTTGCGCGGTTAATGTTACCAATCCCGTGGCTCCCGTCGTCACTTCACCTGTGCTGACCTGGTGCATTCATCTCCCAATTTGTTGGCTGGACAAATTGATAGATTGAGCATTTCATAAAGTTTTTCCGGCAATGGTGGTTCTGTGCTCAGCTGTCACCTAGTCGGGAAACTGCCTGTAGACATCGTTCCTAGGACCCGGCTACTGGTTATCTACTGGTTGCCCGACCTGGGATATAAAAGACCCTCACTTTCGCCCTTCAGGTCATACACCACGACCTCCTACTTCCTTTGCACTGTACTCCAATGTCGAGCCTTCCTCGCGTTCATCTTCCCGACGTGCTGGCACAATGGCCCTGGCCCAGGATGCTGAACCAGCACTATGCGGAAGTCAAGCCAGACTCTGATGCATGGTTGCGCGGCTTCGGGGCCTTCGACGCCACCTCGCAGAAATCGTTCGACTCCTGTAATTTTGGTCAGCTAGCGGCTTGATTGCAATTTGCTGTTTAGAAACTGAAAGGACACTCAGCCCTCCTCTGCGGTCTCGGATACCCATTGCTCGACAAAGGTTCGTCCACTCAGGACGAGTCACAGATGAGGCATCCTGACAATTACTCAAGATTGTCTTCGACTCGCTTGCGATCTCATGGCGTTCATGTTCGTGTTCGACGAGTACACCGACAAGGTTGGCAATGACGGTGCCCACGTCTACGCCAACATAGTTATGGATGCTCTTCGTAACCCTCACACTAAACGACCACAGGGGGAGTCAAAGCTAGGAGAGATAGCACGACAGTGCGCCTACATCCACTATGTGCTACCCTCATATTAATAACAATCCTTGATAGGTTCTCACTGCGTGCCACTGAAACTATCAGTGTGTCGTCAAAGAGACGATTCATTGCATCATTCGAGGAGTTTGTGTATGCGGTGATCGAGGAGGCTGCCGATCGTGCACAAGGATGCACACGCGGCATTGCGGATTATCTTGAACTCCGAAGGCTCACGATCGGCGGCTACCCATCTTATTTGTGCCTGGAACTCGGTCTAGATATTCCAGATGAGGTCATGGAGCACCCCGCAATCAAGTCGCTCCTCAGCTTGGTCGCGGAGACCATCGTGCTCACTAACGTAAGTCATGTCACATAGATGCGTACACCTGCCTGACAAAAATGATCAGGATATGTACTCGTACAACGTCGAGCAGGCGAGAGGATGCGATAGTCACAACATTATCGCCGTTGTCATGAAAGAAAAGGGAGTGGATTTGGACGGTGCTCTCACCTGGATAGCGGTATCCTACGAACAAGTTTTATCCAAGTTCCAAGCGCAGCGCCGCATGCTACCTTCATGGGGCCCCGCCATAGACCCCGCAGTTAATGATTTCGTGGACAGGTTGTGTTTTTGGGTTCGTGGGCATGACTGCTGGTCCTTTGAGTCCGAGAGGTACTTTGGGACCAAAGGTCCAGACATTCAGGGGCTGAGATTGATGACTCTGCTCCCGAAGGTGAAGAATCTGTGTATGACACCTGCATAGATGGTGGCTTAGCACCAGGCTGGAGTGGATTAGACCCAAACTTGACTCGATGACCCTTGGTTGTAGAATCCTTTGAATTTATGTTATTAGCAGTTAGAATACATAGACAACGAAAAACTAATTCGTCCAAGACGGGTAGCAATACAAAACTGGGCTCCATTTGATTTTAGGAGGGCAACGTGGACTTAGCCATACCGTTACAAACTGTACAATACATCGGGGCTCCACAGACGCTGATCGAACACGAACACAGTAGACACCGACACCGTGAAACCCCACAACACGAACCATGGACTCTCGGAGAGGGTCATGTAGCAGGAGCACGTGAAGCTACAGTTAGTAACTGATATACTATTTTTGATTTGTCTCCAGGTCACTTCCCTTTTCGTCATGTGGGCCGTCAACCTGAGGATGCGATGTCGCCTGCCCGACGACGCCCACGCCACGCAAAAATACACATAGCATTGTACCTGAAAAAAAAGGAAGTAGTCGTATTATTAACCAAGACCAAGTCGAGGGGACCTCAACACGCACAAAGTATACCGAACGCGAACGCCGTCCACATCGCAGCTTTGTACGCTTTGAGCTGCGCCTCCATCGGCGCGTTATCTCCTTCTCGATCTACGGAGACACCGAGGCGGCGAGATTGAGTCCTCAGGACGCTGTTGAAGACGATCGTGGACACACTTAGGCCGATCGTAGACCCGATCTTCGTCATCGCCTGGAACAGCGCACCCGTGACGCTCTGCTCGTGAAGCAGCGATATCTTGGAAATGAACAGCGTCCCCGACACGTATGTGAACTCCGCGCCGAGAACGATCAAGCATGCGGAGGGGAAGCCGAAGGCCCAGTATGTTGCATTTGGGTCAATTACGGCGAAAAAGATGTTCGCACATCCCGTCATGAGCGTGCCTACGGCTGCAAAGAAAGCGACGGAAAGGAGAAAGAGATCAACGACGGTCATTCTAAGGACAAACGGGCGCTAAAACCGCACCAACTATATAAACGACATCGATGCGTCCGACGATGAGCGCGATGGTCACGTTGGCCACGATGCCCATGAAAACCGCGGGCAACACGCGGAGCATGGTGCGGATCGGGGTTAGGTTGAGGTAGGTCTGGTAGTACAGCTGTACCCAAACGATCCAGGAGGTGAACGCTGCCCAGTTGACGCAAGCTATAGTTTGCATCACGGCACGACCGTGGGCACGGGTCCACATGGACAGTTTCATCAACGGTGGCGCCGTCCAGCGCGTACGGGGGAGATCCGGATTCTCAAGCCTCCACTCCAAATAGTACTGCCAAGCAACGAACAGCAGGACAAGGACGATGCCGACGATGAAGAGAGCAATGACGCCTGCATATAACATAAGATATAAAGACGATGATATGCTCAACGATGAACCTACGTGGATCCCCCCACCCTCTGCGGGCGGTGGGTGAATCGCTCAGAACAAATACGATGAAAATAAGGCCAGAAGTGATCAGTATGGCCCCGATCCAATCTATGCGCTTATCTTCTTCTGTGGAAGGCTCGTCCTTATCAATGGCAAAGTATCCCAAGAGTATGCACACGAAGGAGACCCGAGAACAAATAAAAAGGGTTTCGCCATGTGGGGCTCCAGCGGAGTCAGATTCGGACAGTTATATGTAGATGTCTGTACCCTCACCTAGTCAATTGTATGAGAAAACTACCGAGAACGGTGCCAAAAGCATCTCCGGCTGGGGCGCCTGCAGAGAAGGTGGCAAATGCGATAGAGCGCGCGGGGCCAGGAGGGAATGCCCGAGCTAGAATCCCGAGCTAATGGGTACTACCAACGTCAGCATACGCAAACAGAAATTCAAGACGAGACTTGCCGAGGCTGGGATCATAGCTGCCGCACCTATCCCCTGGAACCCTCGTAGTATATCGAGCGTTACTCCAGCTACCCGTATGAAAAAGTTCATGGAAGATGTAATGCAGGACCGAATGGGACACACAATCTGCGAAACCCGAGCCGAGACCAAATACGGCCAAGGTCAAATAGCCAACAAGCCAGACAAGTTTGCGGCCGTAAAGATCTGCAAGCCGCCCGCAAGGAAGAAGAAAGCATGCCTATGTGCAAAGTGAGCCGAGCTAGACGGGACACCGCCGCATGATATACTCACCGAACCGATGGAGTATGCGTTGACAATCCATTGCAAGTCGACCTTCTGGATATGCAGATCTTTACCAGCGTAGGGAAGGGAAATAGCGATAGCTGAACCCAGCGCGATATTTATCGTCATGGAGCTCGTACATGCTGCAACAATGCAGACAGATGCAAATATGCTGCGTGTTGCCGGTTGGCGGGAAGGAAGGACCTTGGCCAGGGACAGCCCTTGGTAGTCCCGCCTCACGCCGCGGGACTCAGTGCCGGAAGTCACCGGGAGCACGTTCTTTTGGGGATGCCGTGAGTCAACAAGCGACGACGCACCGAGAGGACTCGAGGACATGATCGGACGTGTTGCACGCCACGCCGTTGTGAGTTCTCGTACACGCAGGACAGGCCAGACGCCACAGGATGGTGGTCGCACGGGAACGACGTATCAGGTCATTTTATACAGGAAAGTATGAGAGGTCGCGAGTCTCAGCCTGAGTGGAATTTTCTCCATGCCGCGGCTCGCGACACTCGGACAGGCGACGCAACCTTCAATATCTGTCCCCCGAATGCCTTTCTGGGCCTCCGAGTCCCGCTAATCCTGATCCAGGCACGGTTCGACTCGGAGGACTGCCAGCACAGGACTAAAAGGGAATCCAGGCCTTGTCGTTCTTGGTAGGTCAGCAACTGACTTACTCTGCGTCCATCCGAGCCTGCAGCTTCTACCGAAGATGCAATCTTGTACGGCTAATTAAGGGCACGACTCCGCGCATGGGGTTGGCAGAAGCCGCGGGTGTTCTTTTTCGAGGTCAGGACCAAAGTCGGGCTCGTCACCAGCAGTCTGGGGTAGGTGGTAGTCCGAATGATCGGGAATTGCAGACTGTGATTTTATCAGCCAGCCATGCAAGTTGTTCCGTCAGCCAAGGCGCACTCTCGGCTGACATACCCTTGTCTGCGAATGTATCTTTCAGGTCCCATTTCCATAAACAATAGAACTCCTGAGTGATCACTTGTACAAGCTGAAGTCCTGTGCCATAGGTACGGGGGTGAGCGAAGGCGAGCGACCCGTGCCGAAGGCACGGACAGAAGCTTATCACTTGGATGGCAATCTCCATGGCCGTTACAAAACTGTCCCGACAACAACGGATACGGGACCCGCGTGCCCCCGAGGATCGACCTGACAACCTTGGTAACTTGAACGCTGACCGGTGAGCTCCGTGGGCTGTAAATACTCAAAGTATCCTACAAGTTGAGGGCCAACGGCCCTGGGGCCATAACTCGGCACTCAGAACTTGAATGACTCGAATTGCAACTACAGGAGGCAATCATAGGGCCAATCTCAGTTATGAGTTCAGGATTCGATGCAAAGCCGGCGCCGTGCTACGGGGTTCATGTCCATGGCTTCTTTACCCAATCGCAGAAACGTCATGCATGCGATATTTTAGCGGCTTGCGACATAGGGGCATGACATACTGTAAGCTGACATCAAAATAGAGTACGTCGCCGGTGGAAGTTATTAGATGACATATACTGTAAATTGATCGCGAAGCCTGGTCTGCGGTCAGAAATTCGGCGGACCCACACAATCCCCTAGGCACTTGGTGGAACGGTAGAGAGCCATCTGTGGATTACATCACACCCCCCAACCTCCCGGAGCACGGAGCAAGTCACGACAGCGCTTAGAAAATGAATCAGTCCAGAGGAGAATGTATTGTACTTGCGAGCAATTTCCTACGGAATACTGCGCCGGTACGGACCATAGTCGGAGTCACGGAGCGGCGTGTGTGAATTAGCACGAAATAGACAACCAAGTCTGTCTTAGCTAGTACCATGGTCTCCCTTTGCCAGCAATCGAAAATAAAACCGTGGCCTTAGCTTGTGTGTGCAGAAGAATTATTGCAGTTCAAGTGGACTCGTCAAGAGCGGGGACTCCTCGCAGAGCGCACGTTAGACGGAAAACGGTGCCAACGTGGTATTGTGTGCTCCTCCATTTCCGAGCACAGGAGCGAGGGAATGTGATGGGTAACTTGACGACCAACGCAGGGAAAAGTGGACGAACGGGGTGCTTTGATCGGTAAGAATTTGCCCTGACTTCGCACGCATACGTGGCGAAACTCTAGGACCGAGGAAAGATACCCCGCAGAGCAGAACACTGTCGTGTCCTCAGAGTCCCGTCCATCGGAGCAAATGCGTGGAGGCTTTCCAAGTCATGGGACCTAGGCTTGACGTCACAGGGTTTGAGGAAGACGGGCTGAACACGTGGTCATTATGAAAACGTAATGTAAGAATGGAGCCGGCGACCCCGAACGCCGTAGGGTTGAGGGCGGGCGGGACTACCAGGGCCAGGGCAACACCGTCTGAGTCGCGGTGAGCCACAGCACATCACAGCATGCTGTTGGACCCCCGTACCGTGACATTCACCCTCCCTGACTTCCCAACGGAGCTGCTTATTCGTATCCTTTCTTACCTTCCCGCCGTGGATCTGTGCGCTGTGCAGCGGACATGTCGCAGGATTCACAGCATCGTCACCGACAGCAGCTACCTTCAGTATATCCTACTTGCCCAGATCAATGGCGTTGATGACCTCCTTCCTCCCAATTGCCCATTTTCCGAACGTATCGAACTTCTGAGAAATCACGAGAAATCTTGGAATAACCTGCAACTCAACGCATCTCATGAGTTTCCTTCCACCATGAACCATTTGTACCATCTTCAAGATGGCTATTTGGTCTACAATCTGAGACATGTTGCGAGCACACCACAGTATGGATATGTGGATCTTCGTTCTGCTGATCCGAACGAGGAACTGCGTTGGGTCCATATTTCGGTTGAACATATCCCCACTCCCGTGTGGATTGAGTCCGCCGTGGACCATAACCTGGTCGTAGTCCTCAGGTATTGAGTCCTTTCTGAGGCCTTCCTGAGTGCATTATCTCACGGGTTTCAGTTTCAGGACACAGCCAATCAAGTCCGGCACACTTGTTGAGCTTACATTCCTCGAATTCACGACCGGGGCACCTCATCCCCTTTCGGCGAAGCCCAACGTGCAGCTTCCCTCAAATACTATCCTTGACGTGGCATACGCAGCGGCCGATGTCCTGGGGGATTATGTCCTGACAACAGTGATGTCTGGACGCGATCTGTGTTGTTTCTACCTCGTCTCGTGGAAATCGGGGGCCGTGACCTTTGTGAGTGATAGTACAACGGGTCTTTCCTGTGACTCACACGGATCTCTAAAGCTTCGTGAAATAGAGCTACCAAATAGGTTGATGCCACCTTGGGCGCCGAGGGTAGTGATTATGGACAACAGTTTCATAATGCTGGTGAATTGCTGGATGACCTACTTGGAGATTTGCAAGCTCGAACTTGCCTCCCCGGATCCGCGTCTGCAAACCGTGTGCTTCCTTGAGTTGCCAGCTTTGGAACTATACGCTTTCGCTGTCGTATCAACAGTCAGTAAGGAGTGGATCCCGACGTCAGAGCATGACGCACAATCCCAACTTACTCGGAAACGTATCGCTCCTTTCCGCTCCTCCAGAGTTGGCACTATAGGGCTCCTTCTGGAGTACGAACCGTGCACGCCTAGCGTTCGCGAACGGCCTGGATGTTGGATGACCGTCAGCGTCGCGTCACTCCTCTCTGCCATCCACCCTGGCACGAGTGATGTCCCCACTATACCTTGGGCAGCCTGGGGGCCAGCCGCGACGCGCATCTCCCTCTACAGGTGGGGGAGTATTCTGCCGAGGCCAGCTGGCCCTTTTTGGATCATAGACGTCTCACCGCTGGTGGTACGCGACTATGACCCTCTGCGTACGCGACGCGCTCGGTCGATGGCAGAGGACAGGTCACCATCGCCCTCTAGGCCGCCGGTGTTCTCCTCGACCAAAGTGTTGGGCCAGCACTGGGTGGCCGGCGAAGTCGAGACGCGCTTGCCGTTTCGCGACGTCGTGGAGAAAAATGTGCGTCTGGAACGATACATAGGGTTTGTAGCAGATAGGGAGTGGATAATCGAGATCTCAGCGAGGGTACGTTTGTTTTGCGGGTTCATACGGTTTCCAGAGAGAATCTGATCAAGCGCACACAGGGAGATGGAACTACTAATGTCGTTGTTTACCACGTAGGTTAGATATATACCCTATTGGATACTGTTTCTTGGGATACGAATGCTTCACCATCCTCTGTGTGGGCCCACCAGAGTCACTACAACTCGTCATGTCAAGCGCAAGAAGTTATACAAAGATCGGTGCGGGACCTTAATATGTGTGCTAATAAGTGTCATCGGGTGGGCCGTGGCCGGGTCAAGGAAGCCGGGTGTGAAGGAGACAGCGTACACTATCTAGGCTGGATTGCGAATATGCGATGAGCGATGAGCGCGAAACAACCGCCATTTTGAGCTATAAGGCAGGCATGGCAATACCCCGCACCATCGTGTGGAACGCCCCGCTCATTCCTGATGTGGTCGCACGCTGCGAGTACACGGCCGAGAAGTAGGGCATTGAGGTTTAATGGCCAGGTGCGCCGCAGCGCGGAAGGCACACATGCTCCCAAGAGGCGATTACGCATCGCTCGTCTGTCGTATGGCTGATCATGCAGGCTTATTGTGTAGTACCTCTTCGCTCTTCTCCGCTTATCCAGCTCCGATGGATGATCAATGATTGAAAAAGATGATCAGTAGCCTGAGGGCGCACAAGGCGCGCGCAAGAACTCTCGCTTCTTCCGTTGCCAGTAATTGGACCCCATTATGCCTGGTTCTCGACGGGTGAGGTAGTATACGCCCGGGTAGCATCGCCTATGGCCGTACCCCTCCAACGTGTGCCACCTGTTGGCTTCTCTGGCGACTGCGAGGGTCCACGGTGCGTGACTGCGGTGGTCTAACTGCGGGGTGTTAACACGGCGTTTCAGGGTCGCATGTCCGGTAGGGTTCTCGAGGGGAACGTGTCTACAATCTTGTCTGTCGGTCCTCCATAACTATCCAAGAAGCGCCACCAAATTAGCCGAGCCACGACCCTCTTATCCATCGACAAGATCGGCACGCTCGGTGCTGTCCACCTCTGGCGCCGTATAGTACACGTCGCGCCCGGGGCGAACGCGTCCCAGAGGCCAGAGGTGCGCGATGTTTGGCGGAACTTCACGACGGAGATTCTTGCGGAAGTTGTGTAGCTCCCGACCCTAGGCCGTGTGACCCGGCCCGACTCGGACTCGGATCTCCGCGGGGACACCACGTTCGGTTTGGCGAGCCCGTGGGGTCGGCCTGCCCAGTCGGGACAACTAAAAACCAGGGCGGTCAATACGGCATCACATAGTGCAGGGCTGCACACGACGACAGAGGATGTGGTGCCACCCGTAGCGCACCCAGGCCGTGGAACACCCGCGGGTGCAATATGCAGAGACCGTGGAAGAGCGAGTAACTGAGGTGACGGCGTGGGATGTGCTATGCCCGAAGGCTACAGCCGGTTATGGAGAGAAGAGGAAGATTGGAACGGCGATGTAGGTGGGTGGGATAGCTAATGAGCGAAGGGAAGCGATGCTAGTAGCCCAGGCCCGGGCTACATACGTTGATGGCATGGTCTTGTAACGTACTGTAGTGTGGGGGAGTGCTGCGTAGTCGTGTCTCAAGAGTAGTGGAAGAGTTGGGGATGGAGAATGCGTATTGTAGGGGACAGCGCTTAACTTCTAGTATACAACGAGTGGTGGGTGAATCCAGTGTCTTTAACTAATCACAGCTCCCATTCTTAGGCCCGTCCTTCCACCGCTCATCGACCAGTGCACAATCGAAGACGGGCTTTCCTAGCCTGGCATTTACTTCGTTGTGCGTCGCGCAGAGCCACGCTGCGAGCGCCGCGCGCGAACGCACGTTGGGCGGTCGACGCTGCATACGCTCACCGAGGTCGTTCGCACAGTGGGAGCACGGGTAGAGCTGTGGCAGTGCGTGGAGGAGTTGCAGCATGTGTGCGCGCTGCGTTGGCGTTGGCGATTCGGGGTAGTACGCCGCCGTCGTGTGCAGGAACGTCCAAGTTGCACGCCCGAGCGACTCGACGTCCGGCGGGCAATGCGCCGGCCGTGTATCTTCGCGTCCTCCAGCCGCCGCCACTGCCGCCGAGGCAGTCGCAGACGCGATGGCGTTTGCGGCATCGTCGTTGTTGCTCTTGTTCGTCGATGTCGTCGTTTTGGTCAACGTTGGCGGCTTCCAGTTGCGGAAGGAAGTACAGATCTTGCAGGGTTTGCCATCAGGTCCAAGGACCATACCCGGCGGAGGCAGGGAACGTGCAGTAGATTTCTGGGACTGCGCGGTGCTCCCGTCTGTACTGTTGCTACGGTTCATTGCTGTCGTTGGGGCTGGTGGACAGGCAAGTCACCAACTTGGGACGCACGTGGCTCGACGCTCCGGCGATCCCGTCTTGTCGGCCCGCTGGTAGCGACTGAGTAGGCCAGTTGGCCAGTTCGTGCAACATTCATCGGCACGCACTCTTCGTCCTATTGTGATGCGGCATTCCCCTCCAGTGCTGGCCGTACATGTAAAGCATTCCACATTGACAGGATATCTAACAGACGGCCACGGTCACTGATGCCGTCCTCCCCAGGACCCTAATCTTCTGTCTCGCTCCTATCACCGTTGAGCTGGTCTATAGCATGCCAATCAGGGGTGCAGTGTGGGTGTTAAAGAACATGTATTGGGAGTGGCACGGCGGGCGAGTTACCCCATTCTAGGTCCACCTAAAATCCGAAGCTGAAGGACAGAAATCAAGGGTTGAGGAAAAGAGGTCGAGTGGAAAGGTACATCAATGGGGAGTTGCAAAATTGTCAGCAAATCGTGAATAGGAAGCGATCGGCTGCACCTTTTTTCAATCGGATTTTTGGGACAGACACTGTAATCTCTAAACTAGATGGCTATAACGCCAGAATTTGAAGAGAATGTGACGTAAACGTCTCGGAGGAAAGCCGGAGAGCCCACCCCAAAATTTGGGGAGTTGCAAAACTTTTGTCACGAACGTCACACAGTCGCAACGCGTAAGCAAGCGGAGAAGCAGAGAGCGGACCTCCCATTCCTCTCCCAGGAGAGGAATGTCACGCAAATCCACTGATTTCTTCGTATCTTCATTGCAAGTATACTGGGTGACCTGAGATTTCAAAAGATGGTTGAGTAGAATATCTAAATTATGTACTGAAGACCCTGCACTGTGGGGTGCAATACCAGGTCTAGTCGAGACCACTTTCTTTCCTCTGAATTTGCACATTTTTGCACAATGATCACGAAATCGCAAGGCAAAAACATTCCATCCTCCCATTTTCTTGTGAGATCCTTCAAATATTACCATCTAGTCTATTGCAGAAAAGAAGGATTATTCAGAAGACCTTCCGATTGCTTAAAAAAAACAGATTTTGCAACTCCCCACACGTGATAGTAGAAGGGAACCCAGGCGATCTGTGTGCGAGGGCATGTCATGCAAGATCTCCTTGCTACGAATCTCCGCCACAACCCATACCTCCAAGGCTAAACCTGTGATGTTGTCTAGTCTCTCGCCGTACTAAAAGACACATCTGAGAGACCATTAGAACGGTAGAATGGTACGTCGGCCATCGATATCGATGAAATCACGATGGCTGTGGAGTCAAAACCGTCGCGACTCGGGTTGATCATGTGAACCAAATCGTTGCGGAGAAAGAAACAGACATACGCGGCGGCTCCAGCGCGGGACTGCGAGGGTACTCACCAGGCCTAGTCACCAGGCGTCTGGCGCGGCGAGTGGGAGGACAACTTGCGGAATCGCTGACCCCCTCTACGGTAATTGACGAGCCGTTGAGCCGCCGAGTTATCCGAGAGAAGGGTACTGCAGTACAGTAGAGAAGGGAGGAGGGAGTGTGAGAAAAGATAACAAGGGTAATCATGAGGACCTTCCCGGTGACAGTGACTTGGGTGTTGCATCATTGCCCATACCGTCGCTACGTGCTTCGTGCTTTATATATCTCCCCGGCAGAATGAAATATCGCCCTAGGCATAACCCTTCCCCTCATCTCCTTCCTTTCTTCCATGTCTTCTGTTAACTGCGGCTCAGGTGGAGGCGCCACCACCTTCAAAGGTCTTCGCATTGCCTCCCTTTTCATCATTTGGTTTGGTAGCACCTTGGGCGCCTCCTTCCCTATAATTGCCCACCGCTCAGGCCTTGTCCATGTTCCTCGCAGCGTATTCGAGTGCGTCTTTTCTGTTCTCTCCCACTTTTGTTCTTACTCACCCCTCGCGAACTGACACAGCTTCGCAAAATATTTCGGTTCAGGAGTCATCATTGCTACTGCATTTATTCACCTCCTCGGTCCTGGTATCAGCGAACTCACTTCTCCATGTCTTGGAGCCGCATGGCAAGACTATGTGCGTACTCGCCTGTGTTATTAGCCCGATAGTACCGTGACCCTTTCTGATGGACGGTCGCGTGTAGCCTTATCCTCTGGCGCTGGCTCTCCTATCATCCTTCGGCATATTTACTATTGAGTTACTTGCCTTCCGCATTGGGAGTGCCAAGCTTAAGAAACTCGGTATCCATCATGGTATGTCCATCTAACCTCCTCCCCTCCCTAATTAGATATGTACGCTCTGCTAATATCATCCCCTCTCGTCCCTCCTACGCAGATGCACACGGACACGGAGTGGGTGGCTTTGTTTCCCATGGTCCAGAAGGGGTTCCTGCAACAGCTTCCACATCCGATGATGGTTCGAAACAGCACCACGAGAAAAACCTTGAAGCTGGCCGCACGGTCGACCACGTGGAAGGCAGTGAGGTCCGATCGCACGTGTCAGACGAAAATGCTATGGCTCAGATCATCGGTGTTGCCATCCTAGAATTTGGTGTCATCTTGCATAGGCATGTATTGGGTGCCCGCACTTATTTCCCTTCGCTGACCGACCCTGTGTAGCGTCCTAATTGGGCTCACCTTGGCTGTGGACGAGAGGTTCAAAGTGCTCTTCGCTGTCATTATCTTCCATCGTATGTGCTTTTTATTCAAAATACCTCTACCACATAGACTAGACGGCTGATCGATGCATGGCACTACGCAGAAACATTCGAAGGACTCGGTATCGGCTCCCGGCTCGCGTACCTCGAGCTCCCTCATAGGTACCGCTTTATGCCCGCGCTTGGTGCATTCCTCTATGGAATCACGACACCGATAGGCATCGCGGTAGGCCTCGGCGTGCGCACGACATACAATCCTGGCTCGACACGCGCGACCTTGGTCTCAGGTATCCTCGACTCTCTCAGCGCGGGCATTCTTATGTACACTGGGTTCGTTGAGCTGCTCGCGCACGAGTTCCTGTTCAACCCCGAGATGCGTGAGGCGAGCAACCGGAAGCTTCTGTATGCGCTCGCCTGCATGATGCTCGGGTGTGGTGTCATGGCGATGCTTGGCAAGTGGGCCTAATGCGCTAGGTATCGCGCGATTGCGGAGACAACTTCGATATGACATAGATGAATGCCAGTGGTATGACTACAGCACAGGCTGGCAGTGTAACCTGGCTGGTTTCTGCACGGTATTTATCGTACATTAATCGGATATGTTATCTTGTTTTTAAACGCGCTGTACGCTATGCTCGGCTGCTCTGTACCATCATTGCAACATGCTACGTTCCGTTTTCCGTTAGTATGCAGCACGAGAAACCGGAATTCAATTTCCGAATCGTCAAGGGGGTTAATCAGTATCGAATGGCCTTTGAGTGTGAAGTCGACGATCATCATTGATGACGAGTCCACGTAGCGCGAAAATTGGGTACTGTATAAGCGCTGAGCTTGCGGTCCCATGACGGCCCCATCAAATAAACACCCAAACTTAGCGAAAGCAGTCAGTGGGGCCTCGCTCCACAATCTATCCTGTTTGGCGACTGATCGGCTGGCCAGTCTCTCGGGACGGTTTCGGTTTCGACTTGGGAGTCTGGGCCCTATTAGAGGGAAGCCGGTGTTCCTTCCTTGAAGTAAGGTAAGTTAAGGCAAGGCAAGGGATGACGCACGATGCGAGGAGATCATCTCGAAAACAATGCCCAGAGGCGCGCCCGGATACCACTCTCGGAAAATGGAGACTACCAAATACCCTTTCGAGAAGGTCTAGACTGCGCAGAACCGAAGTCCCGTTTTCGAAATCGGCACCATCGTTTTCTCCCACCGGACGCTGTTCTGCCTTCCCCCTTCCCCATTTAGACACGATGACGATGGAGGATAGGCACGGGGGTGGAGTTGTGGCTCCTCATGACTTCAGCTAGTTCAAAAACATTGTGTCCGAATCGCAGGCACTTACCGCGGGACGGGACAAGAAGGACAGATAATGGTACAGGTAAACTTAGAAGCCAGGCGTATCTCTCTGGTTCTCACCGCTTTTCCGTGTTTCGTCATAACCAATCATACACGAAGGAGGGAGAGAGGTAGTCTGAGGTCTGCAAGACTGGCTCAATGCCTCACTGCGTTGTGCGCGCCGTCACGGTCGTGTGCGTCCACCAAGCTCGATTAAGAAGCGCGGTAGATAGGGGGAGCCAGCTAGTGGCGCAGCAAAACCCAGGAGTCCTTCTACCCGGGGTAAGGAGGTCATGCGTCCACTTGAACCATACAACAGCCTTCCTTCCACGCTGTCGCGTGGTGAGTCAGCTTCCCAAATACCATGTCCGTAGACACCACCCCTGAGCTCCGATCATTATTGAGACGGCTCTGGACCAGTACAAGACTGCGCCCCGTGGGATGTAGATACGGCGGGTATAGATGGGTCTCATGTGATGTGCGCGCACAACCGGTGGTTGAGCTGGCAGGATGCGTGTGAACGTGAATGAGATGGGGAAGGAAAAACAGGACACGGGACGTGACATGGGAGCACCAGGAGTGCCTGGGCGGCCGCGTACTAGTACATCTTTTTACAAAGATAGCACAACAGCACACGCATGCGGTGACCGCGAGGGTACGCAGATTCCCTCATGACTCGCTTCTGCGATGCCCCCAGCCTGGATTTCAAGTTGCTGCGAACAGAAGCGTCCTCACACCGGGACCCAGTATCATAGCCCCGTATAGGGTAATTTGTCATTCAGAGGCGAATGTTGCCGCAGCTGGGTCTCTCTTTGTTTGCTAGAATGTTGACTTGGAGGGGGCATTACTCAATTTAGAAGCATCATTGGACGAAAATTGTCATTGGAAGACTTACGTCAGCATATCGGCTTGCGCTGGTACATTTCTCACGCCGTAGAGCCCCAAAGCTTTCGTGTCAAAAAGAGTATGAATACTATCTATTGGCTGCAGCCCTTTCTTCTGCGAGGACACCGCGATGCGCAAAGTGTGCTGCCGACAAGGCTACGATATCCGTTTTGGTGATCATGCCTGTCAAGACCCCCGCCTGCGAAAACAAGATGTGCCGCAGATTCTAAGGTAGCCCACATCAACCGATCGAGGCGATCGACAGCAGGACTAGGACTCACTAGTTTGCGGAACATGTTCACGACAAGCTCCAGTGGAACCTCTTTCCGCAGCTGCATGGCATCTTCCAAGAGCGGCGATAGGTCCGCACAGTCGCCTTCTTGCGGGGCACTAAAACGGCCTACCCGGGTTGCCCCACCCCTCTCGGCGAGGAAGGGTTCTGAAGAGGGAGTACGTCGGGCAATCTACGACTGCAAGATAAGGGTGATTACGAACCGATGAAATTCTTGAGCTTTTCGCGCGCTACGTAGCCTAGCAGTATTCCATCCCGCACAACTGGAAAGCCGTGGTACTGCCACGTATCCAGCAGCCTCTCTGTATAGCAGTCGCGTCAGCCAAATGATTCAACGCCTGCAAACAAAGACGTGGCACTGACTTAGCTCGCCAAGCGAAGAATTCTCGTGCAAGACGACTAAGTTCCCGATAGGCGTCATCGCGTCCGCCGCAATTTCGCCATTATCACGAAATTCGAAGGGTGCGAGCCATGGGTATCGGCGCAGCGCGATCCACGACGCATAGATTCCATCCGGAACAAACGCATCAGCAACCCACTTCGAGATCATGACTGAGATCATGATCGGAAGGACGTGCGATAGGGCACCCGTTAACTGCGGATACGATCAGCCAGTTTTGCTTCCGAAGGCGCGTTCGCACTTCACCTCGAACACGATCACGACAAGTGAAACTTGCCGGTCATGAGTGGGCTTCCTGTTTAAAACAGGGGGCCTACTCACCAGTCATCCTAGTAACGCCTGCCAACATCGATGATGCGCCGATAACGGCGTAGAAGCCAGGATAGATGCACCGGACTGTAGGGTCGGGCGAGCAGGCGGAGAAGAACCATGCTTTAGGGTATGCGCGATATAGACCCTGGCTGAAATACTGTTGAACCACTATATTAAAGAGTAAAATCGACCCGTACGTCAGGAGGCCGACGGCGCGTCCAAGCGCTGCGCCTATCGCGATCGTTGGCAGGAATATTCCAGCTGGGACCTGAGCACGGTCATTATCGCCTTGTCGGAGTCACGGAATAAATCGCACCATCATGCCAAATGTCCACGCAGTGAAGCCGATCTTCACTACTCCAGTTAATACAAGTAGAAATACATTCTCCCACATCGCTGTGGAGCTACGAGGTCGTGAATGTCGGCTATGAACTTAAAAAACAAGAATGATCTGACTTGCACAACCCGTGGAAGTCGATGCGTTGAGGGTCACACTCTTGAAAGAGGTTGGCCACAAGCTCGGAAGAAGGGACTCTAGCTCGTCGATGCAGACAGATCCGTTTGTGTACAACTGATATCCTTACCTGAGGAAAACAACCTAGGGGATCCAGGCTTTTCAGCCCACATAAAACGACGAGGAATGAAGTCCCCACCAAATAGCTTACGGCAGCCGTCACCGCTGCTGCGCCTATGACTTCGGTGATTGGCCACTCGTGTAGTATGCTATTTCTCCGGTATACAGCAGCAGTGATGTTCAACTTGATCAGCAAAGAGCCAAGAACGCCCTATATTTCGTATTTAGAACCCCCATTCGACAGAGTAAAGTCGCGGGACAGGCGTACCCCAATCACCGCAAGACATAACCATGGAATCTGGGCGATGTCAGATATACGCTATCAGAGGTAGGAAATCTGTACAAACGAGCTCAAAAGCTAGCCAAGTGTCACTTCCGCTTGTTACCTGGGCATATACGCTGTTATCGGGTTGGTAAGGTCAAAAAAGGAAAGACAAACTTGAAACAAGACGAGTTTGGAGGTCCTAAACGGGTCCACGTATTGTAACGCGACTGCTGCAATGACCGAAGTCACGAACCCGCGCCACATCACGTCGAAGTCACCGCCAAAGGCGTCGAGTTCTGAGAGACGGTGCTGAGTATTGCGAGTAGATCGAAACAAGACGCTTTAGCGTACCTTCGAGGCCGAAGAGGACTCCGCCAAGCGGGCTCCCGAACGCCACCGAGACGCCCGCCGCAGCCGCAGCCGCCAAAATTTTTCGTTTTTGTGCTAAATCGTGCTGTGAGTGAGATGCAGTGCAGACACGGGAATACGTACCTTCATTTCGATGAAATTGTGAGAAAAGTCTCATGAAAAGGAACGACATGCAGCATGATACGTGCACCAAAGGCCCCTGACAAAATAAGACGCAGAAGCAGAGTAAGAGATGTGAACTTTACCTCCTTTCCGAGAGAGAGCCCAGAGGAGACAGATAGAGCGAGACCGAGCGCCTTTATAAGAAGGGTCCAAGCACCCAGAAATGAATCAAAGACATAACCACCAAGAATCTGCAGCATATGGCGGTGATCAAAGGTGAATAACTAGCCTCATCGTTGTACTCACAGCCTTGATTTCTGGAACTGGGAGCCGGTTTGGCACGGATAGGAACGAGACACCGAATGAAGAAACACGTACTTCCTGTATGGAAAGCACTACCTTCCGGAGTCAAGCAGAGTTTCGAGTGCATTCAACAATATGGGACTCACTATGGAGCATATGAAAGTACTAGGATCGCGGCACTTGCTGCAAAAGCTGTCTAAGGACAGACGGAAGTGACAACACAGTTCAAAGAGCGACGACGCGCTTACAGATAGCAAAATGTATGCAAACGAATGGAGGAGTGATTGACCCAGTATAGAGCTGAGGCCCAAGTACTCTCCCCAGGACTGCCAGTCATGACAGACCTGACCCGCTAGGAAATCCTTAGTGGCATGGATAAATGCTGCAAATAAGTCCACGTACGTTCCACTCCTGCACAGCATTCGACCTGATTCCACAGAAACCCCCGCGCACACCTGCCCTCTCGGAGACCAGAAAGCCTTCAAGTCACATACATAAACGCCACTTGTTAGCGACAAATGAAAAGGTATTTACCACATGACTAGTATATCCAACCATCCGCCTGCGAGGCCCACGCAAATGCCGGTGAGAATAATAACGAACCATAATTTAGCGACATCCATGAAGGGTGAAATCAATCCTCTAAGCCCGTGCTGCGAGACCAGCCCCTTCCATCTCTCGCGCTCTGTTGCATCTTCATGCCACCAATCGATGGTATCGCCATCACGATAGGGTAGACGGAGTCGGTGCCGGTGGGCACTCCTCGACCATTCCTCTAAGTCCGGAGATAGTTCATATTCGTCAGCAGAGTAGGAGGATACCCCTGGTTCGGACAGTCGTTTGAAGTGCGAACGCGGTTGAGTATCAGATGATGAGGAACCACTAGAAATGATTCTCAATAAGAGAGAGTGGGTGTCAGAATAGTACGCTCACGGTACGCCATCCCAACCTTCTCGCAATGGATAGTTGTGTGATGACGCAGAGTCGCTGCGTGGCATGCTTTGCAAAAAACGTGGAGAGCCCGAGACCTCGATGTAACTAGTAGTAGTGCTCAGGTCGTTTCGTCGCGTCGCTACAACCGGATATGCACGGCCCGCCCCGGCCCCGAGTCTGCGGGACCCATGTCTGTGGCTGCTCCATCATTGTGCTGCTCGATGCAACGCACATGCCCCATCCCAAGTTCCTAGACTGCTGGACACAGAAAGCCTTCCGGGAAACTACTACTGGCTCTGAAATTACAAAGGAGGTTACGCCGGTGTCGACTCGCCGTCATTCGGACCTATCATCTACTCGAACGTTGACTCACCGCTCGCCGGGATACTTTTTCTGGAGCCCATCAATGCACTGTGCTTCTTGTTCAGCATCGCTAATGAGCATGTTTCGATGTATTCGTCGAGGTACAGTATCGAACATATGAGCTCTGCCATATCGTGACGATTACAGTCCAACCTCTCTTAACACGTATACCATAAGTTCATTATAACCTAGCCATCCCCTGGGCCAACCGTGGAGGGTGTATGGGTTGAAATACCCTACCTACAAAGTCGGTGGATGGAGAGTTCCATGGGATATAAAGGAATATGGGTTAAACCATCTATAGGTTAGGAGGGGTTCGACTGTGCTGTATTGTTATCCCGGGGTTTCACAAGCATGGCTACTGGATCCTATTTTTATCGCTACACAACCTGTCAATGCTCTACCTGGTGACGTGTACCACCTCCCGCGCTGATCGGCGGGTCATAATTTAGTGGCAAATTATCTGGACTACCTCGGGGGGGTTTTCAATGGTCCCCACCTTTTCACTCTAGCACCTGGGGATCGAAAAGGGACCAGTTCATAAGCATGCCAGTCCTGATTATGGGACTTATCGGAGAGACATTGTCACAGTACAATAGTTCTTACAGACTTTGTCGTACGTGACCTGGAAGAGGACCAGCTTGCCCGTTCAGAAGGGATCGGGGAAACGCAACATCATCGCAGCTATCATTGCACAGAAAAAGCTAACACGCAGGTTCAGAATGAAAGCAAATCGCCTGTGCCTGAGGAGGGTACCTTCACCACATGACCTGGAAATTTGTTGCTTCAGAGATCATTTTCGAATGTGTGATCGCTAACCTTTGGAGGGAAGAAATAAGAAACGTTTTCCAGGCTGAACAAGACGCCACCAATGGGGGCTCCGAATGCTACTGCAACGCCTGGAGCGCTAAGTATCTCACGCCTTTTGCCTGTATGACGGGACTAAGGAAGTAGTCTAGCTGATGGCCCACCTTCATTATTTTCTTACTTGGCAAAATATCGACTGACAATATTCCTGATACAACTTGCTATGTGGACGAAAGCGATGCCCAGTGATGGTCCTTTCACCTCCAGGCCTCAACCTTCCAGCATTTGGTCGGCCCATGGGTTCATATATGCGGCCCGCCCTTCGGGGTTCCACTCCAGCCGACTAGGTGTAGTAATGTACTTTGGGCCTATGTCTTGTGAGAGAGCCGCAGAGTTATAAATGGGTGGTACTGTGTTGCCTGCGCTATGGGTTCAGCAAGCGGTGTGCCGGCCAAGCCTGTATTTCTTCGGACAGGAATCGACGCTCGTGAGGAACGTGGAGAGACAGAAGGCACACTCTCACCAGAACCAGTATGCCACCAAGGACGTGTGTTTGCCGCCGTGACGGACAATAAGACCTTGAGCCACTAGAAGACAACTTAGCAAAACGCAGTGTTGATAATGAGCAGGCCTGGTTTGTCCAGGTAAATACCGATGGACATGAGAAGCTCATATTGTATCCAACCGAACTCATTTCCAAAACAATTGGCGGACAGGCGGTGAACATGAGGAGCTACAAGTTGAAGGAGGCCGCAACTTCTCTCACCCCACTTCGTGCTGGTGGACCCCACCTACCCGTGCGCCATGCGCATGTCAATTGCGCCGTGATGTAGGAACGGATGAGCCCAAGGACTACTCCGTCCCGTGCTCAACCCCTCAACACGGGGATAACACGGGGATTTGATGTCCGAAAATCACATGGTCGCGCTTGGGCATCTCTGCTTTTTGTAGTGTCTCTTTTTGCTTTTGCACCCGTTGCTGTTCTGGAGAGGGGTAACGCCATTTGTAGTGCCGGTTCAGCTGTTCTTGTGAGATTCGTCTGAGAAAAGCAGTGAGCTCACCGTCACAGGATATACAGAGGGGAGACTCGGACCACGACATTGGTCTTCAAGACGGCCGCGAGGTCGCCAAGCTCGCGCCGCCGATAACGCCTCCGAGCTGATCTCGTCGAACCGGTAGTTGAACCAGTCGCTGATGTCTGAGCCCAGTCGTGGTCACGCCTTGTTGGCAAGGGCAGCCATGTCTACCTCAAAGACGGGTTGCCCCTCCAGCATCCCCGTTGCCGTTGGGTCGATCGCAGGGTGCAAAGTCAGTGCGGTGACAGGCGGAAGCGTCATCGGGTCGGACCAGGTCGGGTCGATCTTCGAGTTTAGACTTGGCATCAGGCGCAGGAGACGCTGTGACAGCAGAAAGAGGGTGGCAGACTGGCAGTGTTGGAGGCAGTGAGAGGCCTGGAAGTGGGATTACCCGTCACGGATGGTTGAGCCGCTGGGGGCTTGGTGGGGCCACCTCGTTCGCGGGGAGTGTATTCGCTTGTTAATGATGGGCCGGGGGGGGGGGACCCTCGACACCCATAAAGCTAATATAATTTGCTTTGTAGCGCGAGAGTTCCCGCGCCAGTGAGTTCGAAGAGATAAAGATTAGATAACAAAATGGAGGAAGACACAGCCGCTGATCATGAGGTGAGTGCGAACCGGTGGAATAGGGAAGGAGGTCGGAGGTCACATGATGAGGAAGTCACGGGACAAGTAGTACGGATAGCGGATCATGTGCGTAGAGTAACCTTGGTTGAACCCATCGACGAGTCCTTGGGGGTGCAACCCCTCTCTCCATCGGCCGCGTCAACGATGGTGTTATCTGATGGTTTTTGGAAGCAAGATTGACTCCTTAAAGCGAAGACTTTGAGACGTATGATGGTGCAGTACTAGTGGCTCGGTTCAACGCCAAGAGGCCAAGCAATTCGGAAATTGAAATGAAGAGAGAGAGGAGAAGTTCACACGGCACGCGAAATGAAGAGGAATGGGGGAATGGCTCCTAGGCGAGAGCTTGCCCGCTAGGAGGCCTTTTGGGAGGTTTATATAGAGGCGCGAGTGTCTACGCAAGTTTTAACAAGTTAGTCTACTAGTCATCAGAAAGCAGTAAGGATCAGGGATGTGAAATGATGGCAATGGCAGGAGACTCTGCTCACACGACAGGTAAGTCAGTTGTAACAAGGGGAAAAGGGATGCCGAGGTGCAGAACGAACGGGGTCTGTCATATACAGGTTTAGGACGCATGCAGAACAAGAGGAGAGTCAGTAAAGAGGCAGGGAGAACGGGTAGGCAAAGTAAAGTAGATCAAGACTTGAATCAGGGCAATAGAGAATAAGAAACTAGGTGCAAAGGGGATCGTCGGGGAAAGGATTCGATATCGGCGGCACAGGAACGAGTCTGGATGGGGCTTCATGCAGGGGGAGATTGGCGCGTGGACAAGTTGGGACGAAGGCGATGAAAGCAGATTAGATTGGCTCAGATTGGTGTCAAGGGTGCTCAGAAGTGCTCATTACGAGCACAACGGGCGTGCCCACCTTACAGCTTGCACCGCCCTCTCGACAAGTCCGTTAACGCGCCAATCTCCTCCTGCATGCAGCTCCATCCAGACTCACTCCTACGCGACCTATATCGGACGCTCTCCCCTGACGATCCTTCTCGTACCACGTTTCACATTTATATTGCTCTATTCCAAGTTTTTCGATCTACATTGCCCAGCCTACCCGTTCTCCCTGCCTCATTACTGCTTTCCTCTTGTTCTGTTTGCGTCTTACTCAGGATATCGCAGATCCTGCTCGTTCTGCACCTTGGCATCGCTCCCTCTTCGTTATAGCTGACTTACCTCGCCGCGCGGGCACGGTCCCCGCCCGTCGCCATCGTTTTGCGCTCCTAACCTTACTGCTTCCTAGCAGGCCAGCTCACTTCCAGAGCCATTCCCTCCTCTTCTCGCGTGCCACGTGGACCTCTCTAAAAGTCCCTTCGTTTCGGCCTTGCCCCGCCTAGCCTCTCGACGCCAAACCGTGCCACGGTGCTGTCAAGCGACTTGAGATCTTCGCGTCGCCAAGTCGAACTCGCCTCTGTTCTCGGATCTGAGATCTTGCTCGTCGACGCGGTCGACTCGGACTCGCCCTTACCTCAAGGCTGTCTTCTTTGCTCTTCTTATCACCTTATCTTTTTCTTCGAACTCACCGGCGCGGGAATTCCTGCGCTACAGTGGACCAACCTTTTTGGGTGTGGAGGAGCTCGCGTTGCGGGTTGAGGGCCTGTTCGGCCTGCGGAAGTGATGGGCTACGGGAGAAGCGCAAACAACATCGCAGAGTACGCACCGCAAGTCAAGGCTCTGTCTCCCTGCTTTGTGCATTTACGGGAGGAGGCCGAGGAAGAGGAGCGGTTGATTTCTGGGAGGCGCTCGTCGAAAAGCGGTGGTGGATATGGATCGGAACTGAATTATCGGTGTCGGCGTTGTTACCGTCGTCATACGGTTCGATGATCTCCGGGAGTGCGTCAATGTTGGTGGGGGGTCCGGCGCTACCCGTCCTGGCAGGGTGCGACGCCACCACCACGATGGGCGGGAGCGTGTCGGTGTTGGCGGTGGGGAGGGGCGTGGGCGTGCGTTGCCCCCGTAGTTCCGGTTGCTCTTGTGGTGGTGGTGGTTCTGGTAGTTTTTCTGGACCCGGAGAGTCACTCAAACCGTGTGAAAGTCTGGAGAAGGAATGACATACGATTGTTCCCGGCGGTCTCAAATATACGCGGCATGCCCTCTGCGACCGCTGCACGTCTTCGGGCGGGGTATACTCGAGCTCGGGGTCTTCCGGTATAATCTTCGAGCGAGATGGGGTTGAGTGTGATATCCTTGGCTTTCTTGAACGCGCCGTCGATGTCGTCGCCTGGTCTCCAAACGCGCGGCACGCACACCATGCACATCGTACCGGAAACGCTCCTCGAAGTATGCGTGCAACTTCGTCAGGATCGCCGTGTCCGTGGTTTGCTCGTCAATCTTGGTCCGCAGTGCAGCCCACGCACGCTGTCGTAGCGTTGTAATTGCCTCGTCGTTTTCCTCATCCGTGCAGTTGAAGCCTATCTCGTCAACGTCAGCAAGCTCGCAAGCACCACTACGAAGCCTCGGACTTTGCAAGTGTTTCCTTGTAGGTCCCAAGGACGCTGTCCCACATCCAAATGTATACATCAACAGGTTCTGAAATCCGCTTCTTGAAGTTGCACTACCCAACTTATCGGCATTAACATCTACTCATTGGACCGGCTGTTGCATACCTCGATTATGTCCAGTAAAACCAAAGTGCCAAAATGTAGGTCGATCACGGAATGATAGTAGGGGATAGTATCTAGAAGTATAAAGAAAGACTTGGATCGGAACTTGGATGCTAATATGTATGGTGGAGTGCGTCTAATACAGAACTACTAGGAGTGTAAAGAAAGAGTCGGATCGGAACTATAGATAGAATAATACATTATGTAATCACAGTAATAGGGGGGGAATAGAATGTCCACGCGCCCTCAATCTTCCCATCAATCAAATACAGCCACTAATGGAATGGCACTACAACACGCAGCCAAGGTGCATCTTAATTTGTCCTTGATGGACCTCAACTGGTACGTCTGCAGACAAGGGAATAGACCCAGTGCATGTGCCATCTCTTGGCACGTGGGTACTATGGTTCAAGTGTCAGTAACTTAACCCAGTTATATTTATCAAACATACTCATGATGCTATCAAGTTCTGATATCTGTTGTGGAAATTGCGGGTGTAGACCAATGTCAATGTGAGCCGGATATGTAATCAGGGCATTCCTTCATGACAGGCAAGAACGGATAAGCAGAGTCTGCTTATAGTCCACTGTGAGGTCAATTAATGTCCAATATATTGACCACTAAGTAGATTCAGTTGTTGTCGCAAATTATATTAAGACAATTGAATGATCTGTTGACCCATCCTTATATGTCACATGATTTAAAATAAGAATACGCAAACAATTGAATATTAGTCATGTGCTTAAGAGAGAGCCCTTTATTTCCTGATGTATGTAAACTAAATTGTTATCTCACCCGATGCGAATCATCAATAAGATTATATAAACTTATTTCACTCTATTGTTTTAGTCTTAACAGGCTCTGATTAGCTTAACGCAGCGGGGCGTGGAAAGGCATCTGTTTATATTGAATAAGATGAGACATAAATAATGTCTACAAATCAGGCTACAAATTTTAAATTAGAATAGTCTGCTCATTAGCTGGAAATTATCGGGCCAATCGATCTCCATCAGTCGATAATCGCTAGCAAATTAGCAGACTATTCTAATTTAAAATTTGTAGCCTGATTTGTAGACATTATTTATGTCTCATCTTATTCAGTATAAACAGATGCCTTTCCATGCCCCACTGCGTTAAGCTAATCAGAGCCTGTTAAGACTAAAACAATAGAGTGAAATAAGTTTATATAATCTTATCGATGATTCACGTCAGGTGAGATAACAATTTAGTTTACATATGTCAGGAAATAAAGGGCTCTCTCTTAAGCACATGACTAATATTCAATTGTTTGTGTATTCTTATTTTAAATCATGTGACATATAAGGATGGGTCAACAGATCATTCAATTGTCTTAATATAATTTGCGACAACAACTGAATCTACTTAGTGGTCAATATATTGGACATTAATTGATCTCACAGTGGACTATAAGCAGACTCTGCTTATCCATTCTTGCCTGTCATGCTTGATGACCCAGCATTCCACAGCTGTGTCGGGAGTATGGTTTTCCTAAGGAGATGATCAGCATATATACATATATATATATATTGACACTCACATTTCACGGATATCACGGCGCATTTCCTCAAGTTGCCCATTTATCTGCTGAAGTTGACCCATTACCTGGTCTAAACCCGCAATAGTGGACATATTCAGCAACTTGGATACTTCGGTAGTGACACCCATAAGGTGTTGCATCAAGTGGAAAAAATTTGGCAGGAGCTCAGGCTGGGCCATCGTTGGAAAGGGAAGAGGGGGAAAGTTTGCAACACAAGGTTTCGAGCTTTATGCAATTCACGACCAACTAAACAGTACCAAACTTTGCACGGGTACAGCGCTGCCAGGCTGGTGACGTAGTGAACATGATGTAGTGACCACTGGCATGACATCTGCAAACTAGAAATGCCAACTTCATTGGCGTAGGCCTTGCTGCTGCAAAATCAACATTGAACTACGTTCTAGAATTGGCTGTCAAACGTTTCGTCATCTTGGCAAGTCTATAAGGAGGGGTGATGACGCAATTCGAATTGCCAATGTGGCGTCGCGATGATTGATTTGACGAAGGGATAGGGGACAAGCCCAAGGCCAGTAACACGTGAAAGAAGAGCGTCCAGCGGTGGGAAGGTGGGAACTGTATGCCCACTGAGCTTTGCGATTGAAACGACAAACGAATAAGAAGCTGGAATTTTACAGTCGAGGGCGAGAAAGACAGGGTCGTGGATGATCATTATCGCCGACGATTGTTCTCTACTCTTACACATCGCGCACGGATCCGAAGGACGACAATCAATCGTGGTCTGAAGCATATCATACTAAATGTTCGTCGAATCTGCGCCCCAGCATGTCCATCGCGTGATATCAGGTATTCAATATTTTCACGAATGCGATACCGCTGCGAAGGACCGTGACGTTAGAGAGGATATTCTCCCCGTTTTTGGAGACAGCACAGAAAACGATGACACTGCGGCAGAAGAAAATCATGTGGAACCGGAGTCGGAAGCCGTAAACTTCGATCAAAGGTGACGCGGAACGGGAGTGGGGCGACGTTTTAGCGAGCCAAGCTAGTCGAGAACGACGGCACGCGGAACAGCAATCGTAGCTGCTCAGCAAGCCGGTTTCTTTCTTCTGAATATCATTCATGGACCATCGATCCTGAGAAGCGAGCTCGAAACGCGCAAGGGTCCGATATCCATCGCATGTTAAAGTGGAACGCTCAAATGTCAGAAGATATTCAACGACAGAACGCCGCATTGCCCCTGCCCTGAGACGAAGGCTGGAGAATGGATGTACTTATGCATCACTATGGCAACGATGGCACAATGGAGGCAAGTCTCATTATTTCCCAGATGGAAAAAAAAAGACATCCTTGACAGCTGTAGCAGCAATGCTGCACCATTGACCACATTCTGCACACCGTGGACAGCGTAACTGTGCTTCTGAACTCCCCACAAGCGTTCCCATCAGGGTATGCGTCACCTTAATGTCATCCTTGTCGACTGGCTTAACATTCTCCCTCACCTGCAGGATCAACTTCCCTGCTCCCTCCCATCGACACTTTGGCTCGCTCGCTCGTCGCCTCGAGTGTATCTTTGCTCATGTATACTTCCATCATCGCGAAGTCTTTGAACAGGCTGAAGCCGAATTGTCGCTCTACGCGGAGACTACGCCCGATTCCTCGTGTTAACCTGCAAGTTCGACCTTGTTCCTCCCGAATTCTTATCATCCCCGGACAGTACCGAGGACTGGTGGGCTGGTCGTCTGGCCGGCCGAAGTGCACTAGTTGCTGGTGATTACGTGCTGCAGACACGATAAGCCGACCCGTTGAGCCTGCACATGCAGTGACATGCTCATGTTCCTTAATGACGACCGTCCTTAGACTTGCCAACCCTACCTCGACTAAATCGGGGCCCATGGATATCGACCCCCCAGACTGGAAATTGCCAGTGGGCTGTGCTGGCTCGGTGCGAAAGGTGGTCCCCTCACGGAGTACGGTATTCCGAGTCTTTGCCCAAGCTGGCCATCATGATGGAGTGCACGGCAACTCCCTGGAAGTGTATCCGCTTTTTGACCCCAGCAGGATCTCGGTTTGCGCTCGGGCGGGCAGAAGCGTGTAATTGGTATTCCGGATGCCCATCAAGGCTTTGACACACTTTCCAATGCAGATTACATGGCTGTCTTAACGAGAAGACTAATTTAGATTGATCGCTTCTCCATTTCCACACTACGACTAGGACGGAGCGGAATGAGAGTAGGATTACGGGACACTCGTCAACTTCCTGACACAGGCCTGTGTCAGGAAGTTGAGCACATTGACTCGACAGACTAAACCCGGGTCATGCCGCACAGCTCGCCGCAGCGTTTACAGAATCGAAGATTGATTAATATCAAAGTACTCCGTGGCGTGGTAAGGGCGACTAGCTGTGCAACGTTGGCAGCGGTACGGAAAGGATGCACGCATGGCGAAGGGTGACCACGCTAAATGTCCCTTGATATGCCGCGTTCGTGCGCGGGAGTGATGGCATGTTGCTACACACACGTGGCAAGCGCGATAACTACCATAGTTCTGAGACTGATATGAACGAACTGTATGTGCCAGTTAATGAGAAAGACGTCCACCAGTGAAACTTTGTAGACAAAGCTGAAGTACTGTAGCGGAAAGAAGTGCTATGATTGGCTACTGTGCAGACGGCTCACCGGACCGTGGGCCAATTCTTTGTGGGAGGCAAAGAACTACATTAATCGAATTCTGTGTGCAAGCTGTCATGGCGAACAGCCTACCTGCGAGTTCAATGCAACGAGATCAACTCCGCGGACCGCGACCACCTGACTCGACGACGAACCTCCTCCTGGGTCCTCTCAACCACTTGAACACCGTCGCACAACAGTTGTTTCAGTCTCTTTCTCCCCCACACACCAAGCCACCACCACCTCCCCCGATTACTGCGCTCGCAGAGGCAGATGCAGCCCTTGCAGCAGCTGTACAGTTGGCCCATGTTCATCAAAAAAAGCAGCAACGCATCGAAGCGCTAAAAGCTGATGTCCTTACTCTGGAGGACTCGTGGTGTACTATTATAGTACAGCTCGAGGAGGGAAGACGTGATCTGGAGGCGATAATTGCAGAAGGGGATGCACGTCTCGACGCTATAGAGCAGGCGAAAGCTGGTACGTCAACGCTCCGTCCTGTCCATCTCGATGTCCCAATAACAAGCTCTTTACAGGTGCCATCGCGTACCCTGAGCTCCTTGCATATGCACAGAGCCTAAGCGCGTTTACTTCCGCCCCACCAATTTACCCGACCTCTCGTTGCCTGGCCAGCCTCCTCCACCGCTTTTTTTCCCGCCTTTTCCCAATGAGGAGAAGATGCGCCGCGGACATCTCAACACCGAGGAGCCCCTCGGACCGTTGGGCGAAACACATTCTGTCGGTCGACGTAAGTATCTCACTTGGTTGTGACCTTTCCGTGGGTAGTTACGTATTTGAATACGCCACAGCGCCGTCACCCCCATCAGAGCCTCCTCGAGGCCAAGCCGCCAATCCGTATCGCCCTATAGACAGCCGCCCGCCTCAACAGATATTCGATCTTGACCTCGATCTCAACCCTGATCTTTGATTACGTCTTTTTTTTCACCCTGCGTGCCTTCGCGCTTCGCATAGCTCGTTGGGGAGTCCCACATCATCCGTAAAACTAGATCCGTTTAAAACCGTCTGGCACGGTTCCCAAACAGGACCTAGCTAAACACATGCCAATGCAGATGCAGTGATCATCTTCCATTTCTCCGCTTGAGTGGATCACGTGTGCTGTGCTGAACGGGGTCTCGCCTCGGTTCATCATCCATATACGATCGTCCGCCGAGTCGCATCTGAGAGTGTGCATGTTCGTCGGGTGGCAATTCGCTTATCATCGTACCTGTGTCCTGATATATAAAGTTTCTAAGCAAAGCCGGCAGAGACCCACTCGTACACACCTTCTCAGACCCCTTGTCAGCCTCAGCCTCACCACGTTATCCGTAATGACGGTCAGACCCAATAGCTCATCCTCACATTTCGACGCCCCAAGGAGTCACTCCCATCCGATTACCCTCCTTCCTGTCGAAATCCTCTCTGAAATAATGTGCTATCTACCACTGTTTCGTGGCCGCGACGCCCCATCCATTCGCCCACTCGACCGTGACCTTGACCCTTCAAGACGTTTCACTAAGGATGGTCCTATTCGCACGCCACATTGGGTCGCGGTCAGCCAAGTCTGCCATCGCTGGCGCGAGACAGCATTCGCCTGCAAGGCTCTGTGGACGTGCATCCCACTGGTGAGCGTCCGCTGGGCGCAATGTGCTCTCAGGCTCTCCCACCCACATCCTATCACTCTTCACATCGACTCCAAAGAGACCTCTCTTGATAGGGGCTACCTGTCAGTCGACGCATTGTGCCTCGCACTTGCACACATTCATCGCACCCGCAAAATACGCATACACTCACCTTGGGGCACGAGGTACGGTGATCGATCATGAGCATCATATATGGCACCCTTTGCCGCGGCGCAATGGCCCTCGAGGAGCTCGACCTTGCCTCGGATCGACCATATCTGGCATACTCGAGCTCTGATAGGAGCACAATGACGGACGTCGTCTTCGCAGAACTGCGCGTTCTCCGTCTGGATCAGTGCTACCCGCCTGCGGATTGCTTCTTATTTCCACCAGGGTTGACGCACGTCCAGCTGTCCGGGACACGGCCCATGTGGCCAACGTTGGAGTCTATGCTCAGCACCCTTCGCCCTATTCCCGAACTCAAAGTCCTCGAGTTATACGGGGTGCTTCCTAACGGCTCCACATCACCTGGCCCTTCTCCTATCAACCTTCCATCCCTTAAAGAGCTACACCTCGGTGGCACGAGGCAGAGTATTTTGGCTGTGCTGCAGGCACTGGTACTCTCGGAGAGTGTACAAGTTTTTGTTACCCTTCCCCACACCACTATCACCACGGAGACCGGATCTCCATTACAATGGCTGGTGAAGCTCCGCGCTAAGCAGAGTGTAGGACCCGAACATGCCCACACGAGCCATTAGAACTATCCATCTATATACACCTCAGGCCAAGGGCTGCTCGTGCACTCGCGGGAGATCGAAGAGAACGTTCGGAGAGGACCTTGAAGTGGACGGACGTCATTCCATACATGGAACCTGAGGAAGGGAAAGGGAAATAAACCTGGACGTTATACATAGATTTCTGACGTTAGATATGCTGCACCAATCAGGTTGACAGATAGGACCGGGGATAGCCGTCGTTCTACGGCCCCTTCAAAATACGCCGGAGTTTGTGCTGTTCCCAAATATTGTTTTTGGTGGCGTCTGAGTTACAGTACGAGAAGTGAATTTAGCAAACATGGCCCAGTGATAACCACGTGGCCCCCGAGTCTACCGAGTGGCCCCTGCAGTGGCGGATTGACGCCAAAGGCGTCAAGTCGGGTAGTCTTCCCTGTGTTGTTGACCGAGGCTGAATGATGGAAAGAACGGAACGGAACAACGGCGTTTGAGGGTGTTTCTCTAGTTCAGGTGAGTGAATTCCCTTTTGGGCCGCACTGTGCTGTCCAAGCTTCAAGCCCAATAAAGGCAAGACGTGCCAAATGTGACGTCGGTGGCGAACATATTGATTTGGTACGCCACTGGCAGCTTCGTCTACAAGATCATTCGCCGCGTACCCTGTTTCCATTCAGTCCCAACTTGGCAGTCCCAACTTGGTAAGCATCCTTAGAATAGCACCGCAACATCCTTAAAAAGGCTGGGGCCTACGTGGGCAGGCACGTAGTTTCCACCCTGCAGGGAAGTGTCGACTGCTGTCGTGACGTGATACTACACCCCACTGAAGAAATCAGTTCATATGGTGACAGGTCACGGTACGACAAGTGGGTAAGAATGGAGAAATTAAGCAAGCATCTAATAGGCGGGTGACTCGGCGGCGCAAATGTTTATTGTCAAGCACACCGGCTGTAGTGTCACATCGATTCGGTTACCAATACTCCAACGTCCGATAAGGGACGACCCCCGGTGGGCGTTTCCTACGCTCTGCCTCCCAGCGTGCTATCCAGCCGGAAATTTTGGCACGGCTCGCGGCGCTCTCAACGTTCACCGTCGCGATGATGCGCGCCCAGTCGAGGGACAGCGCGAAACAGGTGAGTTCGAAGAACGAACTGTGTTCTGAGTACGGCACGCCGAAGAGTTGGGCAGTTGGTGTCGAGCCACGCGCAGGCTGTAGATGCGCATACGTGAACTCACGGTGCGGTGGACGCGCAAGGATAGAGGCGATCGATGGTGACGTATTGGTGCCTGCAGGTGGCGAGTACCTGCGAGGTAGAGATTTAATGTAACAACCCTTGTAGGATGACTAGGCGGGGATAGGCGACTTACGTCCAACCCGTGGGACGGAAGGCAATTGCCTTAGCCCAGTGACCCTTCCAGCGCTTGATATACTCCTTCAGTCTATCGGATGTAGCAACACCCAGAGGCACCAAATGGACATTAGCGGAGAACGGGTCTGCGGTCAACATCCCGTGCAACTCTGGATCTGACTGGCAACGAAGGGTCGAGGCTTTCCGCGAATCGCAGTAGATTTTCGTATGCAAAGCTTTCGCAATAGCTGAGAGGGTTAGTTAGTATAAATGTACCGCGTGGGCGCAATGAGCCGACCTTTCACGATGCGCTCCTTACCAATGGAGTATGTACTGTACAAATATCAGTTTTCAGGTGCTTGTGGCCTGGCATATAAGGTGACGCACCCGACAAGGACGAGAGTGTTCGTGAGTTTAGAGTCGCTCGTTGCCTCTGACTTGGGGGTACAAGTGATCCAATTACTCACAGAACCCCTCTCATCTTCGGGCGCCATGCCTTGACCGGAGACCAAGCGTTTGGCGAGTTCTGCACATGCCGAGATTACCTGCGCTTGGGCAGGAAACAAATACTATTCGTATTGCCAGTGAGCAGAGAGCCTCGTATTCTATAACGTTCGCTCACTCTAGGATTAAGGTAAGTTGTATCCAAGTATATGATGTCAATTCGTTTAGCTTTGATGGCTTCGTGTAGTGTGTGCTGAGGAGACGCTCTGAAGTCTCCGCAATGGAGATACCGGAAGATTCTGGGCGAACCAACGTAGCTTGACTTGTAAGTACTATCGCCGGCATTGACGGTCTGTGGGCCCTCGAAGAAGAACAGCGATGATCCAGGACCTGTGCAAAAATGACATTTGCAGACGCGACATCAACGGATTAATACGAACAGGGCCTTACAGTGGTTCGCCTCGATAAGGGTTACCGTAACGCCACCTGACTCAGGAACCAAGGTGGGTACATTCATAGGAAGGGGATGAACCCATTCAGGGTTGACCGATAGCATATGGATAATCAAATTAGCAGTTCCCTCTACAAAGTCGTCAGGTTCAAAGACTGACAAAAAAACCGTCGGACAGTACCCGAGCAGTAAATCGGACCTGCCTGCCAAGTTGACGATAGATTTGTGTAGTGGTCTGAATGTGCGTGCCTGGACAAAAAATGCACGATAAGAACAGTTCAGGCATAACTGGTAAATGGGTCGAAGTACGTCAAGAAATACGCTGTCACACCAGGAATTGCGCCATAACGGAAAGCGTCGACGGCAATGGGCATGCCCTGTAAGACCTTGTAAAAAGGCGCCTTTCTTCGTCCCCCAGTTGCCTTTGTTGGACGGAAAGTGCGATCTTCCGCGGTCTCGGCTTCCTTCCACGCATTGTTCTCTTTGTGCGAGGACATGAGAATCGAGAATGCATCGCAACCAACTGGCCCTTCACTCTTAGACTCTGCTGGTGGCGTGGGTGAGTTGTGAGGCGAGAGGGGTCGGGTCGGGGAAGGTGCTATACGAGAAAACGATTCGCAACAGCTGTTAATGTGCGATTGCATATCCTGATCCTGATACAAAATCTATGAGACCACGTGATGCAGATTGTGGTAAAGAACTGACGTGCGACAAAAAGCTCGTCAAGATGTCCCCACAAAACGGACATTGGTTATCTCCTGAAGTACCGGGCGGTTCGTCCTCAAGCTTCAAAACTTCTTCAATCTCGTCGTCATCAGTCATTTCAAGGACGCAGTCAACCTCGGAACCGTTCGTCCGGGTGAGTTCATCATCACCGGTTCCCCACTCATCGTCAATCTCGATGACGCTGTTTCCGTGGGCTGAGCTGTTTGAAGGAAAAGGGGAAACATTTCCCGGGATTTCTAGCAGTAAAGAGGATGGTGCATGTGGACCCGCGCGGAGGGTTTCTGATGCAGGCAAGTGAAGTTGACCATCTGGAAGCATAGAACTGCCAGTCTGAAAATTCTCGCCTTGAACAACAGGTGGCACGTCTTCATCGGCAGGGATAAGCAACTTTGGCCTTCCAAACTCAGCAAACTGAAGAGAGTTGTCTTGGGCGAATGCGAAGAGATCTTGGGGGCAGAAATGGTCGATTTCAGATCCTGGCTCCACCTTTGCCTTCTTGCGAATCTTGCCTGAGCTTGAAGCATCATTAGCGTGTTGAGTCACGGCCTCAACCACTTCAACATCAGAGCTGCTTCCAGATCGCTCCACCGCCTTCCGCTTGGTACGAGCCACGGGCACGTCGTCATCCGAGCCTAGGATAATTATTTCCGCGCTGGGTGGGGGGTTGTGGTTTGTTTTCTGCTTAACACGAGAGCTCACAGGAATTGCTTTGGCGCGCTTTTGGACATGAGAAGATGCGCTACGGTTTTTCAAAGCCTCGGGTTTCGCAAAGAAGTGGTCCAATGTTGTAGGAGGGGGTGGATCAAACAAAGGTTTCTTTGAAGGTGCCATGCATTAGTTGAGAATTCTCTGAGGTCTGAGGTCAGACACGTCAGAAAAGGTTTTCCGTATATTACGTCATGCACTTTCTCGTTTGGCTGTGCGGCGGCCGCGTAGGGCGCCTACTGTAACGTAACTTGACTTGAACATCCAGTTGTCTTTCAATTCAGGCTTTGTGCGTGACCACCGCGCGCGGTTTACAATGTATGCGGGCCGAGAGACATCATCCAAGCTGAGTGGACGTGGGTGCAACGTTGTTTTGACGCGTGAATTTATGTATAAGATCGTGGCCGCTGTCCAGCATGTTTCAAGTATCAAGGTCTCTGAAGAGTTCTCTGCAACCTCTGCCTTCCCCTCTCTCAATCTCCCAAGACCTTCGAGACATAATAGAACCGTCCACTCCTGATTTTCGAATGCTGAGGCATGACCTCACCGCGTATGTCATGATTTTAGTCCCGACATTACCTTACATACATGCTGTCCCGTTAGAAATCTTCTGTTGCCATTCCCTCGATCTTTTTTTTTTTTTTGGAATCTGCATTTATAACGCGCAACATGTATGTAATTACAAAGACGCGCGCGGGGTGACAATGCGCCCCGGTTGATCGGAGATGGTTATGGACTGGTATATACGCATGGTGATGTGGAGTGGGTGATTGTGTCTGGGATGGAGTGATGGTGGCCGCTGCGGCCTGTGCGACTACCCAAAATCCTCCGGCGGTGGCTCGCGCCGCCCATTCAAGTTCCCTCGATCTCATCCTGCTCGTTCTACACGTCTCCATATAGCGCTAGTCGCGATTTATGCATGCAACACGTGGTGAGAAGGAAGTGTCAATAAACGTACTGTTCGTTTCACCGAGCAATCGTCCTTGAGCTGGGCTTCGGCTAAATATCATGTGAGATCACCTTTAACTTAGTGCACGCCGTTTTGTTTTGGCTTTAACGGCTTCAAGTAAACTGAAGATCTCAGGCGTTTGACCATACACTTCCATTACCTCTGTGGCCCCTCCAGATGTTGTTACAACGTCGTTGTCCAGAAATTGGCTATTCGGGTGGCTGGTGTTAAAGTCTGGGAAGTGACTCAATGCGATGCTGAATCTTAAGATGGAGGCGGCCCTCTGCCACAACCTCATGAAACGACCCTCTCCCAATGAGCAGACGATGGTTTGCACGATGGTGAGTGGGCCGTCTTTTCAGGGGGGAAGTAGCGAATACTCGCCAGTCCACCAAATCAAACCTCCTCATTATTATGGGATTCATTCCCTGCTCCTGCGCTCGGATCCTGGCGATCTACAAGAAGCGGCACTTCCAGCATTTCGGCCCAACGAAAAACCTTCAGAAGTGCGTTCGTGATATTCAGAAGCATGATGGACAATGTTGGGCCGGCCATCATTACTTGTCGCACAGCTAGACACATATCTTTGGGGTGTGAGGAAGGATATACATTCCCACCATATGCTGGTGTCATTATGTCCACCCAACCTCTGCAATAGGGTACCGTAAATTCTAAAGTCCAGTAGGGACGAAAAGGGATGACTCGAAGGAGGGGATGGGTCAACTCCGTTACATGACATAACAGGTCCGCCTCGAGTTCTCCGTTGCTCAATGAGCCTGTAAGAGTACTAGAGTCAAGATGGTGCGAAGCGATCCAGTGCCATGGACTCTCCGGCGCTTGCGGGTCGTCTTATCACTAGACTAGATCTAGTGAAGTACAGTACTGGAGTCCCACACTCACACTACGCCCAACTGACACCAACTACTGTACATGCATAAACGCATTTTCCCTGCCCAACCTGACACATTAGAAGCGCTGATAAGTAACCTAGTTACTATCTCCCGCTATGTAATATCACTTGTCCAACAAAAAAAAAAGTCACCCTACCTGAATCGAATTCCATGTCCGTCGTCGAGATCTGGGCTTTCCCGGGGGGATGTCGGCGGGATATGCTTACTATGGCATGTTGATCTATTTTAAAAGATGCTACCGACACCATTAATCCACCTTACAGAAGTAGGCACACCCGCCGCACGGTTCGTTTGACATCTCGAGTCAATCGCACGCCATCAGTCTCTCCGATTTCGCCATCGCCCTTCAAAACGGGTCACCTCAGACTCTGCGCTGCACCATGTCGTCCATACCCTATTCCAATCGCGACTGGTCCGCTGCTGCGCCCGATAAAGGGGCGCCGCGCCCCACCGCGATTTTGCATCGCACACCGTGGCAGCCGCCGATCGCGGTCAGCGGGCACGGGATATACATAACGCTCGAGGACGGACGAGAGGTTATCGATGCGGTCGGTGGTGCCGCCGTCGCGTGCATTGGGAATGGTCATCCGGTCGTTCGGGAGGCCCTGAAAGAGCAAGTTGATAAGCTTGCTTGTGAGTATCCATCTCAGTTTGGGGTTGTGCGACGGGGGGTTGACGAGTAGCCGGACGGCTCCCTAGATGTATACAACATGCAGCTGTCGAACGAGCCTGCTGAAGAGCTGGCCAGAATCCTGGTTGACTCGGGCAAAGGGGCTTTCGAACTTTGTGGCTTCTTCGCTGGAGGTGCGTCTTGCCCATATATAGTTGACGGGCGATTCCAAGCAATTCTTGCGTTGTTAAGGTTCTGAGGCAATGGAAGGAGTCATCAAGCTTGCTCGTCAGGTACACGCGACATGTTTGTTACTTCGACGGTATTTGACAATTCTTTGGCCTCTTCAGTATTGGTACGAACAGAAGCAGCCCCAACGCAAAATTTTTATCTCTAGGCACCTTTCCTACCACGGTAATACGGTTGCTACATTATCCCTGTCGGGACACCCCGCACGCCGCGCACCGTATAATGAAATTCTCCAACACGAGAACTTTCACAAGGTGTCACCAGCTTACGCAAAGCGCTTCCAACGCCCGGAAGAGACAGAGGAGCAGTATGTGGAAAGGCTCCGCCAGGAGCTCGAGGACAAGTTCCTTGAGCTCGGACCGGACACCGTCGTAGGGTGTAAGTGTTCCCATGTCTTGGAAAGTAAATACACTGAGCCGCTGATACTCTTGTAAAGTCGTGGCAGAAACCGTTGTTGGGGCGACCACTGGAGCACTCGCTGCACCTAAAGGGTACTTCAGGGCTATGAAATCCGTTTGCAGAAAGTATGGTGCTTTATTTATTCTAGATGAGATTATGAGCGGAATGGGCCGTGAGTCACCTGGTTGGCCTCGAGGCGCTTGGCTTGTTGACAGGGGATGTAGGGATGGGCACAACACATGCCTGGGAGAGCTTCGGTGACAACGTGCCACCAGACATCCAAGCTGTCGCGAAGGGTCTTGGCGGAGGGTATGCCGTTCTTGACTGTACCTTATGGCATTTGTTCTGACTTTGGGGATAGATACGCCTCCATTGGTGCGGTCCTTATGTCCAAACAGGTTGCGGACGGCATTCGGGACAGGAACGGTTTCTGGAAGCATGGTCACACCTACATGGTGTGTTCTAATCACATTTTAATTGTTACTTTCGGTATAGGTAACCCCCTATGGCCAGGCGCATCCTCTCTCTTGCGCAGCTGCTATTGCTGTGCAAAAAGTGATTGCGGCGGAGAACCTTCTCGAAAATGGGCGCCAAACCGGCAAACACCTGGCCGAGCGTCTTCGCGAGCGCCTACAATCGCCCGACGCACTCGCGCAGCCGTTTGTCTTTGACGTGCGAGGCGGAGGATCGTTTTGGGCTGTCGAGTTTGACCTGTCTGGCCCTGAAGGGAGGAGACTTAATTTCAAGGGCCAACGATTAGCAATGGTTGTGCAAGCTCGTTGCTTAGAGAAGGGATTGATCGTGATGGGGATGACAGGGGGTTCGAATATCGAGGGCACAGAGGGGGATCACATAATTTTTTCGCCTGCATACAATATTACGGTAGAGGAGGTGGATAGGGTTGTTGAGATATTTGTGGATAGTTTGGGGAAGTGTTAGAGGAGGGCTACAGTACAGTACACTGCCTCGGTTCTACTAGTATGATATGACAAGTCAGTACAGTGACGCCGCGGAACGAAGCGGAGATTTGGCGAGCCACTCGGCCCTTGACCCTTAAATTCGGTCGGAAGTCTCCTCTCTGTTTGACCTCGACGTGCATCGCAGTTTCTTCAAACTCGTCGTGACTTTGACAAAGCACAGTCAAGACTCGATGGCTGGCGGCCGGCTCTAAATGGACTTATCACACACTCACACTCAACCAGCCATTTCGCCCAGCCTTCCCCAACCCACTGAACATTCCTCTACCACACAACCTTCCCTCCCGACCCACACAACCCCTTCAGACTCTTCTCGTACCCTTAGATCAGCAACACGCGCCAGGGCGGCAAAGCAGAAAGTGGCCAAGGACAACGACATTCCAGACCAGACTACGTCAGCCCTCGCAGAATCCTCTTCCCGTCAAACCCGTTCCAATTACCAGCCGTACCCCCCCAAACGCACCCGTGACAACAAAGGCAAGGGTAAGTCTCAAGAAACAATAGAAGAACTGCCTCCCCCCCGCTCCAATAAGAAGTATGTACCACTTACTCATCTGTTACCCTCTGACTGTACTCTCTGACAACCCCACCCCCTCACAGAGGCCGCCGTACCACTTATCCTGTCACCTCTTCCTCTCTTACTATCAACGAACCTACCCGCGACAATAAGGGCAAGAAACGTGCTGCCCCCGAAGCCCTCTCCGAAGAACTTTCCGCCAGTCCCTCTGTTGGACCTTCCAAGCGTCCCCGTCAAGCTACAACCGCATACTCACTCCGTTCCCGTTCAGACACAGCCCAACCTTTAGTGTCCGAGATGCCGAAAAAATTGAGGTAACGTGTCAATCAAGCACTCCTCGGACCAATGTTAATGCCTGTTTTACTAATCTTACAGACAAAGCACCACGACAAAAGGAAAGGCTGCCGCTGTGAAAAGCAAAGCCATGGCAGCCCCTGGCCCCTCGCGCGTCGAAGATGAGGATGTTGAAATGATGGACGTTGAATACAAGCACGAGGCTTCAGATCATGATGATCAGATCGACCTTGCGCACGATGATCGTGATGGAGGCGAGGATGAAGATGGGAATGAGAATACTGGCGGAAGGCCCCCTGGCGATGGTGCAGGCGAAGAAGATGGAGACGGTATACCCAACGGTGTCGGAGGTTTGCCACGCGGCTTCGCTGGGCTCGACGAGAGCGCGGCGATGGCCATTTTTGCAGACTACCGGCAACTGGGCTCTTATATGTCCGGGCTCAGCTCACGCCTCAAGACGATGCTCAATAATATCAAGACGAGTGCGGACCCGACGACCCGAGTCGTGACGCTGCAAGAGTTGAGCGAATTGCTCAGTATCAGCACGGAGGACACGCTCGCGGGCTCTTTCCAGGTCGACGCATTCGTGCGTGAGCTTGTGAAGATTCTTGGTGGCACCGGAAATGCAGCTGATGATGATGATGGCGATGATGACGACGACAGCCACGAGCACGACGAGGATGCCCAGCTTGCGGCGGTCCTTGCAATGAGTGGAGGTGGCCAGTACCAAGGCGATGACAATCTCGAGGCTCAAGTTCTTGCCGCTCGCTGTCTTGCGAATCTCATGGAAGCCCTTCCCGGGGTTGCCCACACCGTGGTATACCATGGGGCCATCCCTGTGCTATGTAGCAAACTTATTGAAATATCTTACATTGATTTAGCAGAACAGACATTGAGCGTACGTTTCTTATCACCTGATTATGACGTCTCTCACACGTCGTCTTGTAGACTCTGGAAAAAATATCCGAGGAGTTCCCGAGCTCTATCGTCCGTGAGAATGGCCTTGCCGCATTACTCAATTACCTTGATTTCTTCTCGATCGCGGTGCAGCGCACCGCTCTGCAGGCGGCGTCGAACTGCTGCCGAAATGTGCCCCCAGAGCACTTCCAGATGATTCGTAGCGTGTGGCTCATCATCCGCAATTGCCTTGGTTACTCAGATCAACGCCTTGTCGAGTTTGCGTGCCTCTGCGTCATCCGCGTCATCGATTCATACTATCGGTCGTCACCAGAGAACCTCGAGATTCTTGTCGACGCTGAGCTCATTACCGCTATCAACGTGCTTTTGCTGCCTGCTGGTGGCTCTCCTTTGATCGCTGCTAACACATTCACACAATTGCTGCGTGCTTTGGCTACGTCTGCGCGCGCAAGTCCGAACATCACGATAGTGCTGTTGGAGGCAGGCATTGTCGACACATTGTATCAGATCTTGACGGGAGTTCTCCCATCGTCTCGCTCTGAGGGCGAGGAACAAGGTAACGCTCCGAGCGGCCAGGGGCTCGGTGGAGGACTTGCCGATATGACTGTGATGCAAAATCTTGCCCACAGGCCCAAGGACCAGGTCGAAGAAGCTCTCAGCCTTATTGCCGAGCTCCTCCCACCTCTGCCGAAAGGTATGCCGAACTGTAGTCTGCCGGTTTAATCAATATGCTCATTTTATGTCTGAGACGGCGTTTATGACCATAAGGTGTACACCGAGAAGTCCCTTGCGAAGATGATCAAGGCCAAGGCAAAGTCCGAGCGCGCTGCGGCACGTCAGGCACAACAAACCCAAATGTATAGCGGCGGCGGATCCACGCCATCATCTTCTACAACGGCCACGCCCGCACCAGCATCTGAGACAGCGACCCCAACGCCAGCCGACAGCCCGCAGGAGGCCGACGAGCCGTCTTCCGCTCCCAAGGAGTCTCCCCCTGACCGGACGGACATGCTACGCGGAAAGCCCGAAGTCGTTGGCAGGTTCATGCAGCTCATTGTGCCGATTTTGGTGGACGTATACGCAGCAAGCGTCATCACCACCGTGAGAATAAAGACGCTCACGGGGCTTTTGAAGGCCATCAGCTATTTGGAAGCTGACGAGATCAAGCGAGTCCTCACAGTAAGTCTCAATCATGACAAGCCTCGCAGTGTAGGGAATTAAATCAAATTTATCTTTCCTAGTCTGTGCCTATTGCGAGCTTTGCATCGTCCATCCTATCATCTAAGGATCATCCGACCCTCGTTATTGGCGCTTTGCAACTTGTCGAGCTCCTCCTTTCCAAGATCCCAGAAGAGTACCAACCAGCTTTCCGGAGAGAGGGTGTTTTCCATGAAGTCGAGTTACTTGCTGGTCGCACACTCATCTCCTCAAAGAAGAAGGGTAGTAGCAATGACAAAGACAAGGACAAGGACCTCTCCGATGCCTCGTCAGTGCCGGACCTCCCGCCACCCCCTCCAATCGCGATCTCGCCTGCGATCGCTGCCGGCATCCCAGGTTTCAAGAAGCTGTCTTCACTCTCTCTGGACCCCGAGGACGCAGTGACTCTGCGAGCGCGAGTTATTCGCTTCCGATATCTCACAGGAAAGGAGAGCGCGGATGCCGACAATGTTTTCGCAACGCTGCGCCGGCTGGTTGACCGTATCTCCGGTCCATGCGCCAGCGAGAAGGAAGTTGGCAACGCATTGAAGGAGCTCGCGACGCTGTTTGCGTCGGCACACACATCCGTGTCGAGCTTCGAGCTCCTACAAAGCGGAGTGATAGATGGGTTGCTGCAGTTCTCCACCGACAAGTCACGGAACAGTACGTGAAATTTAACCCTTATTTTCTGAACGTCTGCTCAGTCGTTTCCCTTTAGTTTCTATCGCGCGCCGCCAGGAGCTGCTACTTGATGCATTCACTGCTCGCAAGTCGAAGGCACTTGCTGGTTCACAAACACCCTTCGCTATATTCGTGAAAAAATTGCAGGAGAGTTTGACGAGGATGGAGGCATTTGATGTCGTCACCGTAACTCAAGGCATGGACGGTAGGTTGACGCTCATTATGCAGCCGAACGTACTTTCTCACGGCCCCCCATAGATTCAAAGCGAAGCAGCTCGCCGTCGCTCCTGGCTCGGCAGTTGCGGCTGCGCCTAGTTGCTGCCGAGGGCTCCGATATCCCGAAAAACTTTAACAATATCGTTGTATCTATCCATGCTATCGCAACTTTCCAGGCTCTACATGACTACCTCCGGCCTCGCGTTTCTGGTCTGATGTTCAGCGGATCGCGCCTGAGCGGCATGCTAGCTGCGCTTGCTGGTGTCACATCAGGGGGTCTCTCTAAACCACCGGAGCAGCCGGAAGCTAGCACTTCTGCAGGCCCTTCTGCGACCGTCGAGCGCAGGCGCAGCCAGAGACTGAGCGCGAAAAATGCAGCGGCAGCGGCGAGCGAGCCTGCCACCGAACCTCCTGAGGAAGCCGGGTCGTCTAATCCACCGCCAGCTCCGCTTAGTTCAAGCGCAGAGCCACCGATGTCTGCCGCGGGCGAGGATAACTTCGGTGATAACCCCGAGTTCACCGCGGATTTCACAGACGACGAGGTAGAAGCTGAGGTCTGTTCTTCTTAAGGAGTCACGAGTAAATCCGTCTCACGTGACCTGTCGATAGGTATTTGACGACGAGATGGATCCTGATAATATATCCGCGGATAAGACAGTGACTTTGTCGGTTGTGGAAGGTTTGTGGTTGCTCGTGCTTCCTTTTGGATCGCCGACTGACCCCACGCTTGCCAGATGGCTCCAAAATCGAGGCACAGACTCCCGAAGGTACAAGGGTGGGAACACCTTCAGCGGTACCGAGTGGCTCGAAAGGTTCAGGACCACGGGGCTGGTCATCAGGGAAGGGGTCGTACGCGTCTGCGCTCAAGGCCAAGCAAACGGACTGGCACCTTGAGTTCTCTATGGACGACCACCCATTGCCACTCGACCTCACGATCTATGGTGCCATCCATCAACACGAACTCCGCAAGAAAAAGGCAGGGTCAGGGTCAGCGCTACCACCCCACTTGTTGTGGCAAGGTGTGTATACTATCAAGTTCAAGAAGGTCCCAGGCCCTGCCGGAGGCAGTGGTGAGAGCTCCGAGCCCGTGGCACGAAGCCGCTCCCCCACCCCATCGTTGTCTTCGCTTCCGGAGGATGCGCCACACGCCAAGATCCTTCGCCTGCTTCGGGTCCTACATAGGCTGAACGTTGTAGAGGCCGAGAGGCAGCATCAACCGAACCGCAGCCTAACTGAATCAGCGTTCGTGAACAACAAACTGTCGGCGAAGTTGACGCGTCAGCTGGAGGAGCCCATGATTGTCGCAAGGTAAAGTTTAAAATGTGTCTAAAAACGGCTACCTCGCTAATGAATAATCGTAGTCAATGTCTCCCTGATTGGGCGCTCGACCTGCCTCAACATTTCCCCTTCTTATTCCCCTTCGCAACGCGGTACAACTTCCTGCAATCAACCTCATTCGGTTATGCCCGTCTTATCCTTAAATGGCAGAGCCAACAAAGTCGCTCTCAGGATACCTCACGACGAGACGATGGAGTTGGGTTCCTTGGCAGGCTGCAACGACAGAAGGTCCGGATCTCGCGAAAACACATTCTCGAGAGCGCCATGAAGGTGTTCGAACTGTACGGCTCATCATCCTCGATTCTCGAAGTGGAGTACTTTGAGGAGGTCGGCACGGGCCTCGGCCCTACGCTCGAATTCTATGCTCTGGTGTCGCGCGAGTTTGCAAGGCGTGACCTGAAGATTTGGCGTGACGACGATCCGTTGCGGATTGGCTCCTATGTGTTCCATCCTCGGGGACTGTTCCCTGCACCAATCAGCGCCGAGGATATCGCGAACGAAGGTGATTCCAAGCGTACACATATCATTCGCGTTATTGGGCAGTTCGTGGCGAAGGCAATGTTGGATTCCCGCATCATCGACATGTCGTTCAACAAAGTGTTCCTCAAGCTCGCGCTCGGAGAAGATGTCCCGCTCACTATTGACTCGCTGAAGGTGCGCTGGTTATTGTGATTTTAAAACGTAGCACTGACCCGTGAGAAGCTCGTCGACGAAGACCTGGCGAAATCATTGGAGAAGCTAAGGTCCCTCAGGGCATCCACAAAGCCCCTAGAGAAGGTTAGCTTCCTTCAAAATTTGCAGACTAGTTTTGGCTGACGTCGATGACAGCTGCAGAGGCTCTTGAAGGAGAAAGTCGATGTTGAAGACCTCGCGCTGGACTTTACAATTCCAGGATACGACATTGAGCTAAGGGTAATCCCATCTCAGCAACACCTGATTACCAAAGCTGAATTCCACTTTCTAGCCAAATGGCAAGAACATTAGCGTGACCTCAGAGAATGTCGAGGAATATATTACGGAGGTTATCGAGGCCATCATCGGACAGGGCGCCAGGCTGCAAGCCAAGGCATTCCGTGAGGGTTTCTCGAAAGTATTCCCGATCACCGACCTTCAGGCGTTCGCTCTTGACGAGCTGGTGATGCTCTTCGGTAATGCTGAGGAAGACTGGTCCATTGAAAGTGAGCGTTTCTTCGTATCTGAGGCATGCAGATTTTAATCCTTGTATAGCATTGAACGAGGCAATCAAGGCAGACCATGGATTCAACGTCGAGAGCCGAACTATCCGAAGTCTGGTTGAAATCATGTCTGAATTCGACGCGCCGACACGCAGGCAGTATCTCCAATTCCTCACTGGAAGTCCGAAACTTCCCATAGGAGGTCAGCCTCTCGCCTTTACCTTATGAGTCATTTATTGATGCTTACGCTCGCTCATCTTGAAAGGTTTCCGTGGGCTGAACCCGCCGCTGACGGTGGTGCGCAAGCCGCACGAGGCACCACTTAAGGCGGATGATTATCTGCCAAGCGTGATGACATGTGTCAACTACCTGAAGTTACCAGAGTATAGCTCGAAGGAGGTGATGTTAGAGAAGTTGCAAGTGGCGATGAAAGAAGGTGTTGGAAGCTTCCATCTATCGTAGTGGTGGCAAGGGTTAGTTTAGCTGCACGCGTGGAGAGATAAATCGAATATGCTTCTGCTGGAACACTGTTGTCCTTTGTAGTCTGCTCAGCTCGTTGTCTATTAGAACTCACGTTGTTTTGCTCTTTCTGACACGACGCTGAGTCAGCAAGCAGTTGGTTTGTTGGTTTTGGTACGCGAGATCTGTCAGCAGTAGAGACCCTTTCCTCACTCCTGCCACCATGTCCAAACATCATCCTGGTGCGTGCGTGCATACTCTATGAGGTCAAAAGTTTTGCTTCTCACCCAGGCATAGATCTGATCATGTGCAGACGCCAACCAGGAATAGGTAAGTGCCTCACTTAACATCCCCTACGAAACAGGCCTCGCCTAACCAGATTGTGTTCGTATGCAGCTATTGGTCGTCTCTGTGAGAAGTGTGACGGAAAATGGTGAGTTATCAGTCTTTTTTCTCTCTCTCCCTCTCGGCCATCATCCCTCCCTTCGGGTGGGGTGTAACCAAACAGGGGGAGAAACAATCTATTAAGTAGAGAGGTATCGTTTTTGCTGACGAGGGAACCTCCTTGTGCCAGTCCCGTATGCGACTCATACGTCCGTCCAGAAACCCTCGTGAGGATTTGCGACGAATGCAATTTCGGCACGTACGGGGGGCGCTGCATCATCTGTGGATCCCCAGGTGAGGGTTTCTCCCAATTCAATCACTACCCTCTCGGCTCTGCTCACTCGCATGTGGCCTCCTCTTCTTCGCCTATCCTTCAGGTATCTCTGACGCGTATTATTGTGCCGAGTGCACGCGCCTGGAGAAAGACCGTGATGGCTGTCCGAAGATCGTCAACCTTGGTGCTAGCCGCACCGACTTGTTTTACGAGCGGCGTCGTCTCGGTAAGTCCGTGCTTGTGCTCATGACTCGTACCTATGTCACTGACTGTCTTACAGGGTTCAAGAAGGGCTAGCACATGTCCTATATTTTCCCTTTGTAATACCAGTACAATACATTGCTTTGTCCGTGCGATAGAAATACGGGGAAGATAGCGGGTACAAACGGACAACTACAGTCACAGCGGTAGAAAGCAAAATGAGACTTGAGTGTGGCGTTAGACGTGTCGTGAGTAGTAAATGCTTCCGCGCAACACGGGTGGACTCCCGGCTGGTTTTCTAGATCAGCAAAATGTCTGCTAGGAATCGTATCAACAAGTTTTATGAATGGTGAGGAACGGCGCACCGGAATGCTTGCATGTCGACGGGGGCCTTGAACACGAGGAATACGTGAGTGTTATCATGCGTGTCGAGGACCTCGCAATCGGCACAAAGATCTTTTGGGCAGAAGGCGCAGCGGAACCACTTTCCGACGATGCGCTTCATGTGTCGGTCGCAAAAAGCGAAGGCATGCGTTAGGTCTTGAAGATACACTGGTACGATCTGTTTAGGCACGACCCAATAGATGAGGGCCCTGTTACGTACCAGCAGGATCGCCCGATATCTCTGCAGAAGGGGAGCCTGGAGCAGGCCCAGCAGGATCTCGATATCTGCGAACGGAGAGATCAGATGGTATCTATCGCGCGATGCACTTCTCACGAACAAAACTGGAATGATGGGAAACTCAGACTCCAGAGGACCAGGAATGTCCACTGGCCGAGGGATTTTGAGGAACGTGTGCATCGGGTCGTGGACTCTGTACGACTTGGACTCGCAGTCCGAGCACTACACCGCCAACGGTAAGGAATGGGGTTGTAGACGGGGGCAAAAGTCATCACATACCAAGTTGTATGAGTTGGGTTTGGAGGGGCAGTTGAGGCATTGGTACCTGATGCCGACGATGGGCTGGGTGGGGCAAGGTTCAAAGCTATCTCACAGGAATGAGCGAGAAGACAAACCTCGGCGCACGAATTGCAGACTTGAAGGTGGACGTAGTCTTCCTCTATATCTGCCGGGCCTCCATCGCCATACGAAACGGTGCCCGCAGAGATCGAAGAGACGCTTCCGGGGCTTGAGCGCATCAGCGGCGACAAGCCACGCAGGTCGGCGCGGTCACGGCCATGGCGCAGTCCATGAGCGCGCTGCGAAACATGCTGCACCTCGTGCATGTCCAGCGGTACTGGGATCTTCCTTGGTCGTCAGCACGTGCGAGCGGAGCGGGCACAGCCCGAAAAAGCCCTCACCTTCAACATGATATGGGAAGAATTGTGCCCGCCGTCGGACGCATTAAGGTTACCAGGTAAACCGGCAGTCTCGCAGTTCGAACAAATGTCCATGTCTATCGTCGTACAATCGACACAGCGGAAACGGGCACCAACAATGTCCTGCTGACAACTGCGCACGGATCAGAGAAAACGTATCGAAGTATCTTAGAAGAATCACCCACTTGAAGCATCGGACGCCGGGGTGTTTGAGGGCTACCAAAGAGTGAGCGTCGACCGCGAGCAATCAAAGGCTGCTTACAAGGCTCATCCGTACTCTCGTAGGTTCCGCCGTCATTCGATGGTGCCTGGAAGTTTGGCGATCTAGAAACGGGCTTGACTCTCATTTCCAGGAAGGGATGGACCGGATGAATGTTGTGCACGTCACTGAGTCCGACGTTATATTCTTAGGCCAGAAATTTAAGGAGACGCGAATTGCTCACCTGTAACACCCTCTGCAGATCGTGAGATTGTCGCACTTGTCGCTGATGCATTTGTACCGAGTTCCTGAGAGCATCGATTGACACCCGGAGCAACGATGTGACATTTCGTCCTGCTCTGTTCATAAATTTTTGCGCATTCAACTTAGCGGAGCATAGATTACGGCAGCGGGAGCGCGCACCGATGTCCTGCCAACCGTTGAAACCCCACATCTGTTCCAAGAACGCGTGACGCAGCTGCCCTCTCTGCTTTGGCGCACTCCGACGCGCGATTGATATCTCTTGTGGAGTTCGGGGAAATGTTGGTGAGGTCGGGCTCTCCACACCACCAGACATTGAATGGTCAAGGCCGACCTTTCCGAAGCACATGTCACAGAGCTCATATCCAGTGCGTGTTAGTGAAGATGAAGATCCAAACGAGCTTTGCGGAACCAAAGTCGATTGAGAGCCAAGGCTTCTGCCGAATATCGTTTGTGTGGGAGAAGTAGAAGGCAACGCAGGTAGGGGCTTGGAACTTGACGAATACACGGATGCGTTGGGACTGTTCGCAAAGGAATACGGCATAGCTGGGTTGCGATGCGCGCGAGGAGGGTAGGAAGGCTCCTGCGATTCATACTCGGACGGATACTCATGATGATGGTAATCAGGGGAGGTACGGTTCTTGCCCTTTCCCTCACCCGCTGCTGCTGCGGCAAGCGCAGTGCGTGACGTGGGCGTCTTCTCGCCGCAAGTTGTACAGATATATTTGACCTGGTCGAGGATACGCCCACACTCAGAGCAGTCAGAGACCTCTTCTGGTACTAGAAGGTCATGAGGGATGCCTGTGCCGTTGACTGTATGGACAAAATTCGATAAGAGGAATTGCGTAGTGCTCGGAATACGGCGTGGCTTACTAGGGTGACCAAAGTTCACGACTTCGTAATCCAAATCTCCCGCAGATTCAGAGGACCTGGACCCGGTATATGTATAAAAGTATTTTCCACGCTCGTCCTTTTCAAGCAAGATATCGTTGGGGTCCCCATAGGAAAGTGGAGTGTCGGTGTTGAGAGAGAAGTCATCGCTTATGGAAGGGGCAGGGACTCCGCCGAGCGTGGCCTTCATCCGGTTAGTGCTTTGGTCCTTCAGCCAGGCCTGCCCGATATCGGTCATGAGCATGGAGCGTTGATGAGGGAGAGAGGGCCCCTGCTGGTCCTCCAGTCTGAGACGTGCAAGTACGGCTGATGGGTCATCTGCATAGGCCTTTTCTGTGTCTGCTAGGCTGTCCGAATTAGGTGCGTTTGTCCGCGTGTCTCGAGTGCCACTCTCGGTCGCCTCATCCTCTCTGGATGACACGCGAGAGCCAAAGGAGAGGATACGCGACCGGGAGGGCTTCGGCAGTAGCCGAGTTTGACTGGAGCTGCAATCAGCGCGTGAAGTGCCATTCAAAAGTTTCTTGATCAAGGACGAGTCGCCACGACCCTGACGAGGAAGACCACAGCTGTCTTTCGAGCTCACTGTCACGGCATCGTCATCCTGGGGAGAGCTAGAAAGCTCCCCCGCGGAAAACGAGACCTGGCTTCCTTCAAAGGGGTCCTCTCTACTGGCCAGTGAGGCAGTATCCGAGAGACTGGGTCCGTCATAATCGATACAGATTTGGACGTGCATCGTTATTTTGTGATGCCGCGAAGAGCTGCGGGACAGGAAGACGGAGCCTGATGAAGTGACGGAACTTTCGTCGCCGGAGTGGTAGTAGTCAATAGCTTCGTTCAATGTGATTTCGTTGTCAATGAAGTTCGACTCTCCGTAATCGTCCTTCCATTGTATCGTGAAGGGACGCGCAGCCAGGTCAAAGCGTTCTTCGATCTAAGAAATAGTATTTCAGTGTGTGAGAAATGACAAGGAGGGGGAGGACCTTCTCCTTGAGGCCATCATATGTGCAGAATCGCGCCGATTTGAAAGTGAGTTTCTGGTGATAGGAATTGTATTCGCATTTCACGGCCAGTGGCTTGTCTGGACGTTCGGATCCCAAGGAGCTTGACGAAGGGCCAGATTCATGATTCATCTCTGCGCAGTAGAACGGTGCCAATCAAAGTCCCAGTCAACTGCCCGCCGTTCCCAGGAGCGCAGCAGCCTGCCGTAGTGCAGCAGCGCTTGATCACGATTACGTAAAATTTCATCAAGTCAGCTGCAAGCTCAGGCTTCAGTCCCGCACTGTCCTGACTAGACAAGCCCATTCCGTTTAATCTCGGGCTGACGTTACCAACCTCTTATTCTCGTGCTACCGCGCAGCAACCCCGCAACCACATATTCTCGGCTATTGGCAATGGAAGGTAATACGGAAAGGGGCTTGTTTTTTTTACTCCGCGCATTTCGGGTCGTACGTTGCCGCATTTTTGTGAGATCGACACGATATTATGATTTGTTTGATGGTCCATCCCGCGGTAGAGCCAGAGGCCTCATCTTGTCTTTGCGTCATCTCTTTTATCTATAGGACAGGCCAGTGGCATCACGCTCAAGTTCCAACCAAGGCTGGCATTCCTTTCACCACAGGCGGCTGTCCTCGAAAACCGACCGATCCGTCCGCTATTCTGTGCTTTCTTGTAAAGGGTGAGAGGCACTGCAAACCAAACTACAACATCTATGCCGATGGACACAGGAGAGACGTCACGGTACATCTCTCCTTGATTCTATCAGCGCTACTCATTTAGGGCAGGACCGAACGAAGCGTGCGCAGGCTTGCTTTTAGGAACACGTTACATAACCCGGATGTGGCTGATAACAGAACTTCACCTAATCATTCGTTGGTTGTGGCAACAGAGCGCGTTCTATTACTCTCGTTGTGCTCTTCCATTTCTGCTCACTCGCAGGCTACAACGGTATCTATAACCTGTTGTCTCCTGACTGCTTTCCGCGTGCAATAGAAGGCACGGCCGACTCGGAGGCTACCTTCTTGAGCTTCCCCGGAACTTGTAAACAGGTAGCCTCGTCGGCGCCATAGCTTAATGCCATGCTCTGCGTGGTCGCCAGTTGAACAGTGTACACTGGACCAATACATCGCGCCCTTATGGATCTGGGAAACACATCTCGTTGGGATACCTGGGATCCGCGCCTTCCTCTGTTTGTCCCGGTTGGCCGGCAGACCACAACATGGTCGTCTGCCGAACTGGACTTCCGCGAAGGAGCCCCTGCATGGCAATGGCAACTGCGGTGGTGCGATAATAACGCCGACTCGTTGCTCGTTCGCAAACAGCACGGAAAATGCTGTCACCATACAAACAAAATTTCTTACTCCCAAGCTTGGAAACCTACAGCCCCCGTGTTGAATGAAATATTACTGTATCGCAGTCGCTATGTACCTGCAACTACCTGACCGAACTTCTTGCATTGCGAATTGGTGCTGCCTTGACACCCCAGTAAACTCCCATCCTCGGGCCCGCGGCTTGCCATCTCGGCAAGGGACAAACTAAACTATTCCTCCTCTTCCCAGTACAAACGCGTTTCAGAAATTGGGGCACGATTAGGTTTTTTTCCAACTGATGGTGATAGATGTCATTTTTCCATGCTTGAAGTTTTGAGAGGTGGCGTATATTCTGGGCCGGATGGCTTCATCAATTCGATTAACTACATTTTGTATCGCATCATACGCCTTCCTCCTTGACCACATCATTTCCTCGTCTTCAGTGTATAGTGGTTCCTATCATGTGACGCCGCCATAGATTAAACTGGGCCCCTATGTATGGAACACTCCTACGCCGCGAAATACATTACTTAGAAGTTGGAAAATATCGAACTTTCTGTGGCTAAACCCCTCTTTTTTTTTTCTTTTTTCTATTTGAATCTCTATTCTATGTTTATTACACATCAGCATCAGGATGTGAAGTATAGGAGGCGCAGGCGTTGGTTGTTGGGTATAATATAGAAGCGTCAGCCCGTCAATATACATCGGCGATTAGATTGGAAAGGATGAGGCGAATCGAAGCACGACGGCGCTTCAATTATTTGTCGGGGTGACGTTCTGCCCTGATACTGATACCCAATTCGGGTGAGAAGCACTTAATTACATTACATATGTGCTTGGCTACGCATTGTTAAAGCAGGCCCTTAGATCTGCGGAGGTGCTACGGCAACGTTACCATTCAAGGTACGGTATCCATCACTTATGAACTCAGAGATGACGCCCGGTGGTCGGGCCCGGTCGGGGCCTCGGAGCATATTAGTATACCAGACGGCTGCTGGGAGAAGCGTGTCCATTGATCGCGGAAAAAAAAACTTGGGCAAATTACTTGGCTTGGTAACTAACTCATGTCGCATGCTGCTTACGATCTGGTGGACGAACGAACTTATCCCCATTTACCTACACCACAACGCGGACCTGATAACCGTACGCCTATATGAGAAGTCACTCGCGACGAGCGTATAAAAGCAGGACCAAACAGGGGGTGAACAAGGACCACACCGCCACGCGATGAAATCCGCTCTCGTCTTTGTAGCACTCTCCGCGTTGGCTGCTGCCGTGGGCGCGGTAAATGTACACAACTGCATGCACAAGCATGGTCACGCGCATCATAGCTCGGGCACACCCAACGGGGGTCAATCACCCACAAGCTACACTTCACCACCCACAAGTAGCTCTTCCTCACCCACAAGTAGTTCTTCGTCACCCACAAGTAGCCCTTCGTCACCCGCACGCCTCCGAGTCCCTTCACAGAGTTCCGGGCAAAACAATGGCGGTTGGCAGCAGCTCGCCAAGGGCAACGCGTCCTTCACAGTGTACTCGGGCTGCCAGAGTCCAGGTAAGCTTTGTCCTTAAGGTTTAATGGCTGCCCCGCGGAGCCCATGCTGAGCGTAACGTCTCCCGGTAGCATGCGGTAAAGTCGCGAACGGCTTCACGGCCGCGATCAGCGAGCTTACATTCGGTGCCAACGGTGGCCTCGGTGGTGGTGACGCTTGCGGACGCTGCTTCAATTTGACGGGAAACTACGACCCCTACACCCCCAGCTTCCAGGTCGTGCCCACATCCATTGTCGTGAAGGCTACCGATCTGTGCCCTTATCGTGGAAATGAGAAATGGTGCGGCCAGTCGGCCAACCACCAGATCAATGACCACGGCATGTCCGTGCAGTGAGTGATTTGTTTCTCTTTCTCCTTGTTAGGACGGGCGACATGCTGAAAAGAAACCGATCGCAGTTTTGATCTGTGCGCAGAGTCGGGCGCCGCGAAAGCGTTCTTCCCGCCGTCGCGTGGAGCGCTGACCGGAATATACGAAGAAGTATCTTGCAGCAAGTGGGCCGGTAACGGTGATGGAGGTAGCCTGTGGAACGGGGCGTGCCTGGCCGGAGAAAACGCTGCGATGTGGCCGTCAACAGCATGTGGAAATAAAGGTGCGAGACGTTTCCTCTGCCCACACTGCGATGCGGTTTTGGTTTATGTGTCTGTCAGGCACCCCACCCCAATGAAAGCACGACGCGCTCCAATATAGCAAGGGTCCGGATTGCGGGTCAAACGTGCTCGATGCATCGTGCGGAATTTTGGGGCTGATAATTAACTGAACATCAAGTAACATTTTCACTCTAGGATACCCTAAGAGAATGTCGAATGTGATTTTCGCTCGTTTCGCTGAGTGGTGTCCCATAAGTTCTTGGTACCTAGCATGCGCCGCATCATTTCTGGGTTAAATTTTGGCCACTTGTACACACTAGAGAGGCTCAGAAAGGACGAGGGTACAGCTACCGGATCAACTCACCCCCGACAAGGAGTCCCGTCATCGAATAGCGATTGCGCCAATACCCGGCGCCAATTTTCACGCCAACCGAGGTCGTAGATGCGCACTTTAGTTGGGATTGGATAAATGCACTGTCCCTCCCAAGATTCGGGGCTATTCCACTGCGTAGTAGGAATCACATGGACGGCAGAAGCGCTTGCAGAAAAACCTAATCTGTTTGAATATGGTATGCACACGAAGCGGTCTGCGGAAATCCGGGCCGTTTTTCCCGTCCAGATCATTGCGAAGCGGCGAACGCTTTCCTGGCCTCTGGTCACATCTACCGCAACAACGATAGTCATCGACTACCATGGATGTGCATTAACCTTGTGTTATCACGTATACATAGGAATACGCACAATGGCAATATCCATAACAAGGTTGCAGCGCCTACGAGGATTATCATGCGGACATGCGGCTGGGCAATGTGAGAGCCACTAAGCCACGAGTCGGGGCCACGCTGAGCCCGTAGCGTGCGGAGGCCGAGCAAGGTGCCGACAACCCAACGTCCCGGGGGGCCACCGCATAATATCCACGAGTAGGGGCGATCCCACCACACATCCGTTGCCCAGGCGTCTGCATGGGACACTGCCAGCGCGGAGACGACGTGTGCCCTTAGCATCGGCAAGATTGGTAGGCTAGCAAGAGGTACGGTGACTGATGTCAAGACGAGCAATGCTAGGAATGATTTCAGTCGTCTCGTGGTAACACAGTTCCTAGCTGATACGACAAGGTGTCAACAGATGACAATACGGATTCGACATCGGACCTCGCTTACCCAAGGACAGTGATGATCAAACCCTACGCGGCACACGCCACACGTTGAGCAATGATGCACACCAGGCGGCTTCCAGCGCATCTTGCAATTATCCTTGACGCAGAAATTGAAACTTCCATCGGAGCGGCACTCATAGGGCTCGGTGAGGGACTGAGGTTCAGGAGCTGCGTAGATGGGCACACTGTGCGTAGCACGGCCTGAACAGGCGTGTAGATATACTACTGCGAGGAAGGGGAAGAGTATTCCCACTATCGTCATATAAATCGCTACTTGAATAGACCCTACCTTAGTGAAGAATCCAGAGTTGTTACCAGGATAGCAGAGCTGACCTGCCGCAATGTAGCGTTCCTCATGACGGACTAACCACCCAACTGTGGAGAGAAAGTCAGTTGCCAAAGAGGTGACCCAAGGTCGGGACGCACCGCCGACCTCCAATAAGGAGGTGTACCACCCGAAGCTTTTCGAGGGCCGATATGAAGGCAATATTTTTAAGGCGTCGGGCTGTGCACGCACCCGATCATGGTGATGACGAGTGTTTGGATGCAGAACTCGAGCGCACGAGTCCCATACGCTCGACGATTGGAACTGTTGTGATGCGGTTGCATTGAGTCAGGATTGTGCTCTGCTAGTGGAAGTGGTGACACCATCAGAGACTTGTCGAGGCTTTACTATAAATAAGGTTATGGAAGGGCCATGGAGTTGGAGATAAAGCAAGCTCCGCTGCACAGACCCGGGCAACTGGGAGGAAGTGATTACGTATTTAATTTTGCATGCTGAACGCACCCACAACGGAGCGTATCCTAGCCCTAACCGTACTTGACAGGTCCGGCATGACAGCGCAGTTCATTCGAAGTCCGGAAGTCTACAGTACGGCCTGGAGACCCTCATAATGAGTTGTCCTGCCACATCCTGATTGGGAGACCCTCCAGTTAGTCTTGCCACGAACCACCATCATCCCCCCGACTCCCTTCCTTCAGTTATGCTCTCATTCAATGCCCCAACCTGGCAGACATCCCTCCTTTCTGCCGCACAGCAACGCAGCGGGCGACGTGGCTCATCTTCCATTTTAGATCGCAGGCGCACGGCCAGCGAGGTGCTACCCCGATTATACCTCACAGACCTCTTCACCGCGCGCGATGAGACACAGCTCTCAAGCCTCGGAATCACCCATGTCGTCTCAGTCATTGAGCACGCACCGGCGTTCCCGCAGACGCAGTCGCTCCGGACGTTACATATCCCACTCTCGGACACTTCAGACCAAGACATCCTGGCGCATCTGCCAGTTACCACTTCGTTCATCCGCGATGCGCTGGCAGAGGGCCCAGACTCACGTGTCCTAGTCAGTTTCTAATGATTTATTATACCTCCCTTGTTCTCAATTGACCGATTTCATCCAGGTTCACTGCCTCATGGGCATCAGCCGAAGTGCGACTGTTGTATGCGCTTACCTCATCGCCACGACGAAGATGACACCTGACGAAGCGCTCGCCGCTGTCAAAGCAAAACGTGGCATTGTGTGCCCGAACCTGGGGTTTCGACGACAGCTGGAGGAATACGCGAGGCAGGTACAGCGAGGCAAGGTTCGTGCTCGCCCCATTAGACTTGGGGAGAATGTAGCGGAGATAATTCGCAAGTTCACTGGGGGCGCACAGAAAGGGCCCAATCTGAGCACCACTACCGCTTCCACCGCTGCTGTCCCTCTATCTTTGACATCTTCACAAGTTGGAGTCGATAACGCATGATCAAGGCTTTAAGATCTTCTGTCCATGAGATACATGGGTTGGTTGATGATTCGTTGGATTTGTTATCAAGCTACAGAGATTCTCTTACTGTACAGTACAATACTACTTTGATCACCATCCATTCAGGGAAATCATCTTACGCAAGTGTGATGCCGAAAATGGTTAAATCATCCCAAGTTAGTTCGAGAATCGCGACGACGTGGCTTTCTGCGTGCGGCCCAGATCCGTTCTAACGGAGAAACACGAAGGAAGAACTCGCATAACAAATCGCCGGGCTTCGCTTCCCTCGAGTCATCATGACTCGGTCTCGATTAGTCTTCCGACGACTTGATGCACTGCGATTGATTCGGCCGATTCAGTGAGTCACGTCCATTCGCACCGCCCTGTCGATGATCAGCGAGTGCCAGTGCACGCTGTGCATAAGTCGTAAGTATAAAGGCTTGCTATGTACGAACAAACCTAAGTTACGTCCTCATGAATTTCGAGGTAGATTTCCTTGAGTTGTCCTCCTACCGACACCAAAACTCCCTGCTATCCACCCCACAACAACCTGAGATGTCTGACCACTCTGCAGCCAGGAACAAACGAGTAGCCAGCAAGATAGCCCCGCGCTTGTACCTAACCTGCCTTGCGACCGCCAGCGACGTGATCCAGCTGGCTAACCTCGGAATCACCCACGTCGTTTCTGTCATCGAGGACGCGCCAACTTTCCCGTCCACCTTCCCGCTGCGCACGTTGCACGTCTCTTTGTCCGACTATGCCGATGAAGATATCCTTACCCACCTCCCCGCAACGACGTCTTTCATCCGCGGCGCCCTCGCAGAGAGCCCGAGCAATCGTGTCCTGGTGAGTACTGGCCTGTGCCACGCGGCGACATCGCACCTGGTACTGACAACAGCCAACTAAACAGGTGCACTGCTTCATGGGCATCAGCCGGAGTGCGACCGTGGTGATCGCGTACCTCATCGCCACGACCAAAATGACACCGCACGAGGCGCTCGCGGCAGTCCGGGCAAAGCGAACTATCGTGCGGCCCAACCGTGGCTTCATGTCCCAGCTACAAGAGTACCATTCAAAGCATTCCGACTCTTTGCAGGCCACCCTTGTCGACGAACCCCCAGATAAAAATGGCGCGCGGGGGAAACAAAAGCCGCCCCCGGGCTATAGCACGTGGAGTCCTAAGGACGCGGCGAAGGTCTACATGCACAACGCTCTAGCCGCAGTGACATTCCTGCCTTCGACCGCGCTTCTCCAGCAACGTCTCACAGGGTGGGAATATCGGAAGTTTGAGAGTCAAATCTCTTGATTACTGCTCGCCAACTTCTTACATCGGCGGGCCAAGCCACTATCCTCCTTTTCCCTGGGACTACATCGGTACCCCACGACAACTGATTGACAACTGCGGGGTCGCCCTCACAGACCGTAAACGTTGTCACTGGACTAGGACGAGTTCCTTAACAGTAACAGTCAAGGTGACGGGCGAGTTGCTCCGAAAGAGCACCCGAGATTTGTATCTAGATGAAAGCATCTTCATGTACAGTGCAGTATTGTACATCTTTGCAGGTCATTTAGAGTGATATTACCACCCGTCGTGGTCAGTCGCGATTCATTCTAAGGAACGAAAATGTTATACTCATACTGTGACGGCCTATTGATATTGCGTCTGTTACAACAGGGCCTAACACAATCGCCTAATGAATGTATATCCGATCCGAGTCCATGTAGTTGTCTGAAGTCTCGTCGGCGTCAACAATAAGAACGTCCAAGTTATCGTAGCGTTTGAAGGAATTGACCATCATATCCTTGATATCCCACTTTTCGTAGTCTCGCTGTTTGTCATCTCGATCCGAAAGGCACTCGTTCTGGATGGGATAACACTATCTGCCCGTGCCCAGATATGTTTGCAGGTGACCTTACGTACCGACCATGAACGCATGAACTCATGTCTCTGATCCAAACTTCCATTTACGTATCTAACGTTATTCGTCTCATACGCCATCTCGTTCGTAAATACGTCCAATTGATGATAAAAGCAACTAAATTGTCACACTATGTCATTTATGAATGAACGAACTCGCCCGAAAATTTGAAAGTTTTTGATCGAACTTGTAATTGTTTATTCAACTTTCACTTTCTGATTCAATAGCCTTACGCTTTCCGAGAGATTTCGGAGAATGCTTGACTCTATTGTAGTTTCTCTACTCGAGGTGTGAAGTTTCATGTATCCCGAGCGAGATGAGACACCATCACATTGGTCAACGTTGTTGTTACTGCACACCACAACTGATTGGAAGGACCACGTAGGATTAGATTAGAGCGATCAACGGCACTCGCTGTCTCCGCGGCCGCTATATGGTCTGACTTTCCACGTGGCGTCCCCTCAGACGGGGTGTGAGCAGATGATTGTGGTGTTTGTGTTGGTTCTGAGATGGGTGCGGTTATCACTGCTGTGGTGACAAGACCCCGGAGCTGACTGTAGTCCTGCCCAGATGACGGGGCAGTTGTTAGCTGTGTCGGTGTCGGTGTCAGTGCCAGTCCAGGAGACAGAGGTGCGGAAGTTACAACCATAGCTAAAACTGCGTGGTGAGGGGAACATGTCGGTGAGGTGGGTGATGGTGCCGCAGCTGAGGCAAGCTGCAGTAGGGCGCGTCCGACAGATAGGACACCACAGCCTGGGTGATGATTCTTTAGGCATGCGGCCGGGATAAGGAGAGAGAGTACACCCATACACTGGCACCGTCGGCCCCGTGGTTCCGCCGTCTGACTGTCGTGGGATTGGTACTCACATCATCGCATCCAAGCCTGCTATTTACGAGGCGAGCGTGGCAATGTTCGATCCGGACAGACTTCCACCCGTGCCCTACACGACAAGATGCACAGTGGTCAAACCGTCAACTGAAGTTAGAGGCAAAATCGGTTTAAGGCGACACGGCGCTGGCCATATCCATATATGGTGATGGACGCATGCCTGTTGATTGTTACTATACTTTGTATGTATGTAAGCCTCCTTCATTTTACCTTGCTGCTAAGTTACCTTGCTGCTAAGCAAGGTCTCTTGTCGACCACTTTTCTCCTTTTTGGGTATAGATCTGTGTGACCTGTCACGCATTCGCTGGAGGCGTGACGTGACATGGAAAGATCCGGTTAGATCTCAGATCAAATAGATCATGTGCGTGTCCAGTACAGTACCGCAGGCCGCTGCTGTCCTTTCACCGATGGCACTGGTCCGTTGGATCTGCCATCTGGCCTTTGTCCGAAAATATACAGTATTGATAGGTGTGATAACGTATATGTATGTAACTATGATCTTTTCATTGAGCTTGCTTCCGCTGCCTCATTTCAGCAATTTAAGAAACTCAAGAGAACATTTAAGCAATCTTAAATCCATCCAATTGAAACCAGCAGTCTATGTGTATGAAACGCTCCTCCAATTGAGCATATTACTCCATTAGTATAGCTATTAATATAATAATACACCCCCCGCAGCTCGCGTTTGCGAGCAAGGGGGGTGATGACTGTGATATGGGGGCCGTGTGGCCCGTGTTGATGACATAGTGGCAGAGCGTCGTTAAGGTACCTGTGAGGCGCAATTATTAGTTAGTAGGAGGATGAATGGAAAAAATAAAATACCAACGACAGCACTGGCGCGCTAAATAAATAACCACCGAGTTTTATATTTCATTTTCCCGCAGCAAGGTCTCCGCCAACGAAGTTGGCATTTCTAGTTCCAAAAAAGGTTAATTTCTAGTTCAAAATGACATGATTGGTAGCATTTTAGTCCTAACTTGCACAACGGTGGCATGACTCAGTTTCACTTTCTGAGCGACGATTGGATTGGTTGAAGTCCGGTGAGTCATATCGTACTGCCCTGTAAGTCGGTACATCGCAAGTATAAAGGCTTTGCACGAGGGGAGGAAACCTACTTCCACGTTAATCTTTCCTGCAGTCTGTCCTCCTATCAGCACCAAAACACCCTGCTATTCATCACACAACAAACTCGAGATGGGACGTGGCCGCTCTGCAAAACAACTTGCCAGCAGAGTAGCCAGCAGGGTAGCGCCGCGCTTGTACCTAACGTGCCTAGCGACTGCCCGCGATGTGGTCCAGCTGGCTAATCTTGGAATCACCCACGTCGTTTCTGTCATCGAGAAAGCGCCAACCTTCCCGTCCACTTTCCCTCTGCGTACTCTGCATGTCTCTCTGTCCGACTGTGACGATAAGGACATCCTTACGCACCTCCCCACCACAACGTCCTTCATCCGCGACGCCCTTGCGGAGAGTCGAACAAATCGTGTTCTGGTGTGTACGGCCCTGGGTACGCAACAACACCGCATCTGATAACCTTGAAACCACCAACAGGTGCATTGCTTCATGGGGATCAGCCGGAGCGCCACTGTGGTGTGTGCCTACCTGATTGCCACGAGGGAAATGACGCCAGACGAGGCGCTCGCGGCAGTCCGCGCAGTGCGGGCCATCGTGCGGCCCAACGGCGGCTTCATGTCCCAGTTACAAGAGTACTATTCGATGTGTTCTGACCCTTCGCGAGCCAATCTTCCCGATGAGGCCCCCGATGAACATGATAAACAGGAAAACGAAAACGCGCGCTGAGGGTATAGCACGTGGAGTACTAAAGACGCGACGAAGGGCTCTAGCCACAGTGACGTTCTTGTCCTCGACAGTGCCCTAGCACCATCTCGTAGAGCGGAAAGATAGGAAGTTTGAGAATTGTATCTCTTGATTCCTGCCCACCAACGCCCTTTCTTACGGGCCCGAGCCACAATCGCTTTCCTTGTCTGGGACTACACCAGTGCTCCACTGGCAGTATTCGACGACTGCAGGTCGCCCTTATCGATCGTAAATCGTGCCTCTAGACTCAATATCACGGGACAAGTTCGTTAACGGGGTCGTCACAGCGAAGATAGGTAGACTGCTCAGAAGAACACCAGAAATTGATCCCGATAGAAACACAGATCCTGGCCTGCGTCATTTTGTATATGTGAAGGCTGGTCACAATTTATATTATACTGTACAGTACTTACCATCTAGACCGCGATCTGTATTTCTTACAAATAGACGAAGATTCACGGTACATCTTTCCAAGTCGTTTTGGGTGACATCGTCAACTGTCTTGGGCGGCTGTGACCCATTCCAGCAGCAGGGAAAGGAATCCGAACTAGTACAGGAGCTCGGTGTTCTGTAATCGATCAAAAAATACATACACTTCAAGTTCGGAACCACGATTGGCCATGTCTTGATCTGTCCCATTCGTTTGACATAACGAAGACTAGTTGACTTCCCAGCTTTCGCTGCCGCATCCTTACATTCGAATAAGACCTTCGGTTGCTCATCATATATGCCGTGCGTCTCATCCATATCTAGTTCCACTGTATGTAAACGAGGCAGATCTCATTTTCCCAACTAGCGATTTCCTTCCCAGTCCCCTCACTCCACACCCCACTTGCTATCCCTTCAACGCATGTCAACTCTTCGCTACCACCCTGATGTCCCTGACTCACCCCGGAAGCTGCTTCTTCTTCGCACTTTCATTCCATAGTATTTGATCATGCCTTAGAGGTGTATAATACCAGCAGACAGAAAGATCTCTCCGCGCACGCTCTCTCCACCCAGCTACAAATTTGTGACTCTCCCGGCTCCATTCTTGCCGTGCTCCGATTATTCGAACTACAGTAGTTATTTGAGGATAATGGCTGGAATGCTGTCTAACCTTGCCATTGTGACCAGGAAATTAGGGGCAAGGGCGGATGTGTGAGTTTATCCCTGGCGATATGTCGTTCTCGATTCGCGCTTATTCAGAAAGGTATCTGAAGACGTTGGTTGGAAGGACGGATATCAAGGATGGACTCAAGAGACTAGACACGCTGACACGTGAAGTGGCTCGGATGGGATATATCTGTATCCTATCCATTAAAAATGTGTAGTTTGAAGTCTGGTCAACATGACTAATGAAGACTGTTGCAGGAAAACGTCCTTGACACTATTTTTTATCCACCTCCGTGTCTAAGCCCTTTTTATCAGACGAGCCTGTCATGTCTTGTGCGGGTGCCTGCCCAACCACGCCCACGCCGCGCAAAAATACACACAACATTGTACCTGACAAAAAAAAACGAAAGGAATAGTCGCGTCATTAACCAAGATCAAGTCGAAGAGACCTCAAACACGCACAGAGTACTCCGAATGCGAACCCCGTCCACATCGCAGCTTTATACGCCCTGAGCTGCGCCTCCATCGGCGTGTTATCTCCTTGTTGGTCCACGGAGACACCGAGGTAGCGAGATTGGGCCCTCAGAACGCTGTTGAAGACAATCGTGGACACGCTCAGGCCAACCGCGGACCCAATCTGCGTCATCGCCTGGAACAGCGCACCCGCGACGCTCTGTTCGTGAGGCAGCGATATCTTGGAGATGAACAGCGTCCCCGACGCGAACGTGAAGTCCACGCCGAGCGCAATGAGACAGGCAGAGGGGAATCCGAAGGCCCAGTATGGTGCACTTGGGTCAATCACAGCGAAAAAGATGCTAGCACATCCGGTCATGAGTGTGCCCACGGCTGCAAAGAAAAGGTGGGAAGAAGAAACAGGTCAAGGACGCTCATTCCAAGGAGAGGCGGAGGCTAAAGACGTACCGACTATGTAACAGACGTCGATGCGCCCAACGATGAGTGCGATGATGATATTTGCCACGATGCCTACGAAATACATAGGCAACACGCGGAACATGGTTTGAATCGGGGTTAGGTTGAGGTAGGTTTGGTAGTATAGCTGTACCCATACGACCCAGGAGGTGAACGCTGCCCAGTTGACGCATGCTATAATCTGCATCACGGCAAAGCGACCGTGAGCACGGGTCCACATGGACAGTTTCATCAACGGTGGCGCCGTCCAGCGCGTACGGGGGAGATCCGGATTCTCAAGCCTCCACTCCAAGTAGTACTGCCAAGCAGCAAACAGCAGGACGAGAACGATGCCAGCTCCGAGAAGGACAATGATATCTGTGTATGAGATAAAGCGTGAAAAATATATGCACGAAGGTGGAGAGCTCACGTGGATTCCTCAATCCTTTGCGTGCGGTGGGGAGATCGCTTAGAACAAATACAATGAGAACAAGGCCAGACGTGATCAGAACGGCCCCGATCCAATCTACGCGCCTATCTTCTTCCGTCGAAGGCTCGTCCTTGTCAATGGTAAGGAATCCCAAGATCATGCACACGAAGGAAAAACCCGAGAACAAGTACAGTGGGCTTCGCCAGCTGGGGCTGTAGTGTAGTCAGATTCACATTGATTGTGTGAGATGTCTGCACCCTCACCTGGTCAACTGAGTGAGAATACTACCGAAGACCGCTCCGAAGACTGCTCCAAGTGGGGCACCCCCAGCGAAGGTGGCAAATGCGAAGGAGCGTGCAGGGCCAGGGGGGAATGCCCTCGCTAGAATACCAAGCTAGTGGATCCTTTCAATGTCAGAATGGGGAAGCGGTCAATCAAGATGCGACTTGCCGAGGCTGGGATCATAGCTGCCGCACCTATTCCTTGTATCCCTCGCAATATATCGAGCGTTATCGCAGCTACCCGCATGAGACAGTTCATAAAATTTAGGGGAGATGTATTGTAGAACTGAACGGACATACAATGTGCGAAACCTGAAGCGAGACCAAATACGGCCATGATCAAATAGCCAACAAGCCAGACAAGTTTGCGGCCGTAAAGATCTGCAAGCCGCCCGCAGAGAAGAAGGAAGCATGCCTATGCCCAAGGTGAGCCAAGATAAATGAGACACTGCCGCATGGTATACCCACTGAGCTGATGGTGTATGCACTAACGATCCATTGCAACTTGTCCTTCTGGATATTCAAATCTTTGCCGGCATAAGGAATCGAAATAGCGACCGTTGGACCCAGCGCAATATTCACCACCATAGAGCTCGTACATGCTGCAACGATACAGAGAGATGAAAAAAGGCTGCGTGTTGGCTGTTGGGGGATCGGACAGGGACTACGGTCACGGTGGTCCCCACTCTTCTCGCCCCACATCGTGAGACCTTCGATGCCAGAGGAGACTGAGCGCACTGGCATCTGAGTTACCTTCCCAGGACCCGGGAAGTCAACAGGCGAAATAGGGGACGATGTATCGAGCACAGAAGGCATGGTGGGTCGTGTTACACACCGTAGTCGGCTCTGGTACACGCAGGAGAAATCAGAACCCAACGCAGGGTAATGACCGCACTGGAGCGACGAGCCAGGTCATATAGGCAACCCAACCGGCCGTAATAGGCGAACAACACCCAACGCAAGGGTGACCCAGTTAACGACCCTTGACGACCGCCCACTGGGGATTCCCCCGCGACTATGATTGTTGATTACTTGGGAACCTCCGCATCATTGGCGCTTTTGGTGCTGGCCGCTGACCCAGATTCGGGTAGTGTTCCGGGGACTGCCAGCATCAAGGGGAAAACTAGGCGACACGTCAACACCGACCTACTTTTGCGTCTATCCAAGGCTGTGATTACTACCGAAGATGCAAATTTGTCCGCTGGAACGGCAATGATCTTGCTGCAACGCTCCGCGGATGGGTCGGTAGGTGTTCTTCGGGATGACAGCAAGAGTAAGCTTTTTGTAGACCGACATTTGCATCAGTCAGCATTGGCACTGTTCTGATAGTCCTGACATACCTACACCCAGGTCCTATCTCCATAAGCAATGCGGCGGCCTCATTTCTACAGAATTTCTGAGTGATTGGTGATCGCCCGTTGCCACCGCCCGTTACAAAACTGTGCCGACTACAGCGAACACGCGACCCATTTGGCCGCGAGGGTGGATTAGCTGACCTAGTAGTACTAGGGCTGTAAATTGGCAACCCAGAACTTGAATAGATTGCGAAGAGTCAAGGGAGGAGACAATTACAGGGTCATGTTGAATGATTTTTCACCAATCGACTCGGAACGGTGTTAGTAGTAGTCGGACTCAACGCCCCATTCTTACACGACTCTCACCGTGTAAAACTTAAAAAAAGAGTTTGAATCTCCTTGAGGGGTGTGCCAGTGGGGCGCAACATAGATGTGAGCAAACTTTATCATGGTACCCCCATGACTTCCCCGGTCACTGACCGAGGCAAGTAGAGTTCAAGTTCTGAGGTCTGTCCGGTCATCCATACAGTTGGCAGGGAGGTCGTGGTGTTCCACCAATGCCGTTGAGCGTACAGTATACCCTCGATCAGGCCCCCATCGTCCGAGACGTCATCAAGGCTAGCCTTCAATTCAAAGGCTTAATCTGTATTTTGAAGTTCGGGGGTGCTGATAAGCAAAGCCGCCAAAATCTGTTGTACTGTACCTCCTCACCCCGATTCTTATTCTGACAGCTAACCCCACCGTCATTCAGCATAGAATACTAGTGGTGCGCAGTAATGGCGTCATGACAAAATGCCCGAAAGAGATGCCAGCACTTCTGGATCAAGGCCCAACTCACATCATTATGGATGCGTTTGTCGGTGAATGTCCAAACACCCCCGGCCGGCATTCGATCATCTACGTCTGAATGGGTCCTTGTGAGGGATCTCGTTGACCTGTCCCCATATATCTGTTACCGGTCGTCCGGAGATCGTTATCCGGACCACCTTTGAAACCTTAGCATTCATGCCGTGTCGCTTCGTGACCAAAGTGGACATCTTGAATTTTGACTACGTCTTGTCTGTCATGTACTGTACTATGACGAGAGGACTCGGATGGCGGGAGGAGGATAAGAATCAGGTTTCTGAGAAACTCTTCGAGAGGGCCAACAGAACATAAGGGCGTCACCCCATCATGATACGCTCGTGGCACTTGCCCACACATATTATATATCACTGCGGCCACTGGCAGCACATAGATTCCGATGGGTCTCATATCAAGTAGTAACTATACAACACTGTCCCCCACCAAGTGTCCGGCATGTTCTTAAGGAGCTTCCTGAATCCCTCCTGGATGGGATCTACTGTCTGGGCGTATCCTAGAGGAAATTAAGAAGGCGAACCAAAAATATGATACACATCGTCTACACAATGGCCCACTTGGTGACTGGACCACTTTATGTGGAGTGGAGGAGCTTGGGGATGTCCTTGCTATTGACCTCGACGACGCTGGAGGGATCCAGAAGCTGAATACGGAACGGCGCTGGCATGATCAAGAACAAGCTGTGTTGTCTGCGTGCTCCATCCTAATTGCCATCGTCGACGACCGGGGATCTCATATTGTGCAACCTTCCTACTTCTCTGGAAAGCCTGTTGGTCGATGCTTCGTACTCGATCCTGGAAGGGGGGCGGTCATGGTCATAACGGATTTGCGTCGCTTTTGCGCCGGCAGGTCCGGTGGCAACGGGCGGTCCGCCACACTTGATCGCGAACTCGCCGATGCCCCCGAGTGCCGTAATCATCTGCTACGGGATGCATGTCTTGTTGGTCCAGCGTTTTGGATCGGATTGCTCGAGCAACGTCAGCGGTGTGATGGTCGGCGAGAGTGATTCTATCGCGAAACCCTGGAGGTCGACTTGAGTGCGAATTGTGTTAGCCTCTATTGGAGGGATATTGGAAAACAGGTTTGGTTCATCAGCAGAGAAGGAAAAGATGTGGGCCGTAGTGGGAGATTTATAAACGGTTTTGGGCAGGACAGCATCTCGTGGATTGGGAACAAGGTCACAACAAAACGGCAGAAGACTAATCAAACCGTACATGGCAGGCCATGTCGGTCTTGACTTGAATTGCCAGAGTTCTGTCAACTCATTCACGTCTTCCAGCAGGATCGCGGCTTCGTGTCGTTTGTCCCAATACGGTCGTGCGCCTGGAGATGCTATAGCAGCGTATAGATCCCATAGACCCACACCCACGAATGTGGCCTCAGCCTTATACACAACCAACGTGGGGTCGATGGAGTCCAGCTGTGTGACAGAGACACCACGAGCCTCGGTGGCGACGTGGTAAATACATAGATGTATGTCGATGAGGTGCCTCTACTCACTGCGTTTCCATTTCGCCTCTGGTTCTTGTAGCAACGAGGAAAAGTAGATATAATCGCGACGGATACGTCTCAGGATTGACTTCTCCTGGGCGGTGGATCGTTCGGCGGCGGGTTGAGGCAGCTGTAAGACGGCCCTGGCTCCACTTGAACTAGAAATTGTACTTCCGCCGGTGGCTGTGGAAGAAGTGGTATGAAAGCTGACGTTGGCGGGGCTGGTAACGTCCTGTAGCATCTGTTGGGACATGAGATACGATGTAGTATTCCGCTCCTCGATTGACTCGACGGTCTGAGAGAGACCGTTCAGGCGCAATCCGCTCGACACAGAGCGCTCGAGAACTACTTGGACCTTATGCAGAGAGTGGTCGTCGAGACAGCCATATGATTCACTTGATAGAGCAAGCTATCCGAATCGGAAGGGCCCTGACGTAGACATAGTCGCTACAGCGCTTATTTCGATATGCCCTTGCAGACCAAGGCAGCTGTGCTACTGTCCGACGATCCCTGTGTAGAGATCTGTATATCCCAGCCTTCATATAATGGGGTGCTAAATTCGACTGTCCGTGTTAGACGGCGGTGCTCGCGGATAGCATATAGCTCGTCTCATCCAGTGAGATTATCGGAGTGGGTAGAATGATGATCCTCATCCTCAGTAATGATGGAATACTCGAGCGTGAGTGATTCCCTGTTTAGATCGAATCGTATCCTCGAAACAGCGACACCGTTCCCATAGCCGGTTAGCAATGGAACGCGTGACCGTCTCTTAATCGTCGTCTTCAATAGGCTGAGAACCATGGCAGCCAGTTGCTGTGCCAGGCTGCTCACGGTGCCAATATTTCATAATGCACGAAGATCGTGCTGCCAGAGACTTGTTATACGCAGGCGCCCTGGATCCGTTTTTCGCGCAGATGAGTCGGTAGGGGATGTCTGCTGTCAGACTGTTGAGATGACGTGGGTGGCAATGATTGAATACACCATACGAATACTGCATGGACACGGTCAAACCGATTATTCTATCGATAGAGAAGTGTGCTCACGCTTGACATGAGAGCGCACGTAAGGTGGGCTGGGTCTAAGGTATGCGGGTTCGTCTGGAGAGCGTAGAAGGGATGTGGATACATCTATTATTGTCGTTGCGTCATTAAAAGTGCGGGATATTGTGACGGCGTCTCTAGGACTTTTCAAGCCCACTAGTGAATGTGAAGGTCGAACAACTATGAATGCCGGCATACGCACTTTGCCGGCCGCCCTAATCTGGATATTCAAGTTGTGGGGTCAAGCATTTCGAGCAGAACAGCACCATCGACTGCCGGGTCCCACTCCTGTCATAGTTCTGGTGTAGCCAGGATAAATTTCCAGGCATCAAATGGAATTGTGTCATCGGCTGCGGGTACATCGGGGACGACCCTATATACTGTGTCTTCGGATTTGGCTGACCTGCGATGAACGATGACGTCGGGTAGCTCTGGGATGGACGAGCGGGCATTTCCCTTGGAGTTGAAAGAGGTGCTCTCCCTTGGGAGTGGAACATGCTTCTACTCAGGGGAAGAGGTGAGGAGGCGCCTGAAGGAAGACTGCGTCATTTAGCGCGTTGTACCACGCCTGTCGCAGGCTAATTGAAAACCGACATAAGAGTCAAGTCCAACGACAAGGATGTGCAGGAAAATACTGTCATGCATGGGGAAACGAGAAACCTGGAGCGAGAACGGTGAGGCAGGCAGAGAATCATAAGCGCGTTCTCCGGACCCGAAACACGTAAACATCACCGCGGTCATATCTACAGTTGCCGGTCCAGTCATAGTACTACTAGTAGTCGTACATCAACATGCTTCCTTGAGCTGGCGATATATAAATCACACAGTAGTCCAATTCGAACGTGCCCATCGCATTGAGATTATGGCAGCCGAAGAATTAGGTCGTATCCTAAGCATCCAGTCTCACGTAGCATATGGCTATGTTGGTGGAAAGGCTGCCACATTCCCGCTCCAACTTCTCGGCTACGACGTCGATGTAAGCTTCTCCTTACCTCGTTGTCCTATCAAATCAATCAACTCTTCCGAAGATTGTAAACACCGTTAATTTCTCAAACCATGCAGGTGCGTGTGACCATCCTATAGTAAATCTCAGTGCCCACGTTGGTTAATATATCAATCGATAGGGTATCGCCGGTCCAGTGGCACAAAAGCAACGCCCAAAGAGCTTGACGACATGTTCTTTATCTTGGAGCAGAATGGGTTTCTCAAGCCTGCCCGGGTCTTGACCGGTAAGCACCTCGATAATGTCAAAATCGCTTACAATAGTTTTACACAATCTACCTAGGTTTCATATTCGGCGCAGAAGCTCTGTCCGCTGTGGCACGCTCTGTGATTAAACTGCTTCAGGATGACCCCCAAATCATATACCTATTAGATCGTGAGTGATAGTCAAGTCCATACCGGGGTTGCGAAAGCTGAGCAATTGTCATGGCCAACCTAGCCGTCATGGGTGACGCGGGGCAGTTGTATGTCTTGCCCGACGTCATCCCGATTTACCGCTCTTTACTACCAAAGGCAACCATCATAACGCCCAACTGGTTTGAGGTCGAGTAGGTTCTTGCCAGTGGGTTGCCGAACACATGACTCACCGTCCTAACCAGGACGATCACCGAGACGAAGATCGAAGACAGGACATCGTTGCAGAACGCACTCACGATTCTCCACGAAACGTATTCCGTTCCCAACGTCGTGATAAGCTCCATCCCCGTGGCAAAGTGGCTGAGGGACCTGACTCCGCCCCACATCCGCTCCACTACTATCAGCGACCAGGAGCAATCCTTGCTCTGCCTCGCTTCGGTCCATGCAGCGGGAGCCGCAACAACAACAGAGGGCGCCGGTGGGTCAAGCCATCGTCGTCGATCGGCCGTCTACGCCGGTTGCGTCCCACTCATCCCAGGCTACTTCTCCGGCGTTGGCGACCTCTTCTCTGCGCTCGTCCTCGGCCACTATTTCCCCTCACCCTCGCCACCCGCTCTTCCGGATACCAGCAATCCCCCGCCACCGCCGTCGTTATCTTCCCTTCCGCCGCTCCCGCGTGCCGTTTCGCTCGCGCTGACCAAAACACACGCCATACTCCGTCTGACGGAAGAGCACGCATCCTTACTCCCCCCAGAGGACCGCACGACTACGGACGACGAGCTGGACGAGGCGGACCCCGAGCGGCGCATTCGGCGGATGCGGGGCCGCGAGCTGCGTCTCGTCCAGGGTCGGAGGATCCTCAGTGGCGAGGCCATGGGCGAGCTGAGGTTGTTGAGAGAGTGGGACGATTTCTGGGGGCCGGATTAATGGCGGTATCTGCGGCAGGAATCTAGCAGGAGTGCGACGCTTCATCCTATTCCTTCTGGGATACCATAGCCTAGTGCAAGGACTAGTAATTTAACCGATATATGCAGGCATTTGCCAGGGACTCAGCTTAACCTTAGTTCCAGCGCGGAAGTATTGGTGCCCACCCGGCGTCAGGCGGGGATTCTTGAGTGTACTTTGTCTTATTCCACGACTCTGAAAAGCAGGATAAGGCGTTTCATATAGCTATCATACAGGTACATCCCGTCTACGCAGCTCAGTTTTCTCCACTATCAAATTTATCCAGGGCGCGTATGCCCTGCTCGTACCACACCTCTCTTGACACCCAAAACTCTTCTCGTCCTTTCATGATGTCTGCCAAGACTGCGCCGCCGAGGAAGACCATGTGCTTCCTGCGCGGGGGATCCTCGATACGAATCTTGAATTTCTGAAATGATGCCAATGTCAGCGCTACGCCAAAAAGAAAAAAAGAGGAAGAGCGAAGGTGGCGTGTACATGAAAGGCCGCCATTGAGCACCCGCGTAAGGTACAGCTGCTTCATCTCTTTTTCGAGGCGGCTCGGGAGACCGGGGTACATACTCGGACCGCCGGAGAGCACGATGTGCTTGTACAGCTCGGAGCGGAGGTCGACGGCCGCGTTCTGGATCGTCTCGAAGAGCATCTCCGCGATGCCCGGCTGCTCGATGTCGACCAGGTGTGGCTGGAACATACACTCGGCCGCCTCGAAGCGCTCAGAGCCGACTTTGATCGTTCGGCCGTCGGGCAGCTGACGATAGCGATGAGTCAGACGGGGAGAGGAAAATGGGAGGCTAGCCAGGACGTCACGGTCGGTCTCACAAGTGTAGCTCTCCACTAGTGTGGTGATCTCTTCTGGCAATCGGGTGTCCATGTCGAGATCATAGCTGGGAGCCAATCAAAAAGTCAACGAACAGTTGACCGCCAGCTGGGGGAGCGGAGGGGATATACGCACCTGACGTAGCACAGCTTCTCCTTGATCTCCCTGACAGTCTCGAAATCGGCCGTGCGGTTGAATGTGTACCGGCGCATGAGCAGGAGCTTGATCAGATACCGCGTGACGTCGTGTCCGGCGATATCGAGCCGCCCCGTGAGATGGGGCAGCGCAAAGCCGTCGTATACCGGCACGATGTGCGTCACGCCGTCGCCAGAGTCGACCACGACGCCGGTAGTCAACCCTGCGTGGTTCTTTCAGCATCGGGGCTGCTGGCTCTTGCGTGATCCCTCCGCCCCTTGTCTGGGCCACGACCGCAGCAGAAATGATAAGAATGAAAATACAAGCACTGATGCAACCGGAGAGGGGGGCATAGGGAGGGTGGGTGGGTGGAACGCACCTTGTGCATAGAGCGTCAGCACCGCCCAAATGGCAACGTACACATCCTGAAATCCATACTCCTCAAACATGACTTGGCACATGCGCTGCCTATTCGCCCTTGGGTCCATCGGTGGCTCAGTGAGGAGGACCTTGCGTCCTGCGGGGTCGACGTGAAGCTTCTCAGAAAACGTGTAATCCTAGAGATGGTTCATGTCCTCCCAACTGCGCATGATGATACCGTGCTCCATGGGCTGCGTGACTTGCAGGTAGTTGCGTGATGCGGACACCTCATCGCCCACCATAATGTTCTTGATGATCGCGTCCCCAACCCGCTCTTCGGCGCGCAGGAGTGATCGTCCTATCACGGATGGAAATACTGTAATGTTTTCACCAGAAAGGGAAAATAACCTTCACCCTGTGCAGACTCACTCACCATGCTCTGGAAAGTTGGAGCCGGCATACCTAACACGACAGGCAAGAACGGATAAGCAGAGTCTGCTTATAGTCCACTGTGAGGTCAATTAATGTCCAATATATTGACCACTAAGTAGATTCAGTTGTTGTCGCAAATTATATTAAGACAATTGAATGATCTGTCGACCCATCCTTATACGTCACATGATTTAAAATAAGAATACGCAAACAATTGAATATTAGTCATATGCTTAAGAGAGAGCCCTTTATTTCCTGATGTATGTAAACTAAATTGTTATCTCACCCGACGCGAATCATCGATAAGATTATATAAACTTATTTCACTCTATTGTTTTAGTCTTAACAGGCTCTGATTAGCTTAACGCAGCGGGGCGTGGAAAGGCATCTGTTTATATTGAATAAGATGAGACATAAATAATGTCTACAAATCAGGCTACAAATTTTAAATTAGAATAGTCTGCTCATTAGCTGGAAATTATCGGGCCAATCGATCTCCATCGGCCGATAATCGCTAGCAAATTAGCAGACTATTCTAATTTAAAATTTGTAGCCTGATTTGTAGACATTATTTATGTCTCATCTTATTCAGTATAAACGGATGCCTTTCCATGCCCCACTGTGTTAAGCTAATCAGAGCCTGTTAAGACTAAAACAATAGAGTGAAATAAGTTTATATAATCTTATCGATGATTCGCGTCGGGTGAGATAACAATTTAGTTTACATACATCAGGAAATAAAGGGCTCTCTCTTAAGCACATGACTAATATTCAATTGTTTGCGTATTCTTATTTTAAATCATGTGACGTATAAGGATGGGTCGACAGATCATTCAATTGTCTTAATATAATTTGCGACAACAACTGAATCTACTTAGTGGTCAATATATTGGACATTAATTGATCTCACAGTGGACTATAAGCGGACTCTGCTTATCCGTTCTTGCCTGTCGTGTAACCTTGACGAACTACACGGACGTAACGCTTCAGGTAGGCAAACGGTAGTCATTGAAAAGCAGATGCCTTACCCCGGTTCCGTTGTCTACGACCATCATATGGGTACCGAGGTCCTATTTGTGGCCTGGTAGTAGATCTGTGGCTGTGGCAATCCGGTTATTTATTACTGTATTGGCGTGCAGTATCATCAGCAGGTGAGGCTCGGAATAAGACGCCTCGGAGCGCCCGTGATACCAAACTAACTGAGACGACCTTCCGTTCCGCGGGTTGTCTCTCAACTTCATCGACGTTCCAAAGCCCCCTCATCCAAGAGCCGCGTGACAAATTTTCCCTTCCCCATTGCTCCTAGTCGATACTGTGACATATTTTACTCGATCGTCGCCGTCTCACTACTTCTCATACAGGCCATCCCCGTCCTTCAGATACGTCCTAGCTCACTCTCATTCAATTTCGATTCGTTACCTTGCGCCCAACGTCGTTATTTTCACCACGTCGCCCCTTTTACTGTCAGCCTACTTTGTCCCCTACGCTACCCACCAGACCTCCCTCCTTTTCTATATCAAAACAGGTCTAGTATCGGCCGAATCGTGGCCAAGTATTTGCGCGCGCGCATGCATATAAGTGCGATGGAAGCCCCGATGTAAGGGCAATTCAGTATTATCGACTCGCCTTCTGTTCTCGAACGGCTCTGCGTCTCCCTTTTCTCCTCTCCTTGTTTTAGACTCTTCGATTCTCAACGCATCAGCCCAGGCTACCGTGCCGTCACGTGCTCCTGATTGAACGACTTGATTCGCCCTTGCTTTCCTCCGCCGTCTCCTCTCCTCACTCTCATTCTCCCCCTCCCCCTCGGTCTCGGCCGCCTCCTGGATTGTCGCCTTTGCTACGTCTCCCCCGTCGCGGGGCTCTTTTACGTCTTGGGCTGCTCGTCCTGTCCGTCTCAGCCTGGCTAGGACGTATCTGTTTTATCTCCTTGAACTCACGCGTGCGCTTGTCGTGCGCACTTCGTTTGTCAATGCAGTTGTTGAGAAATATTATACAGTATTTGTGCTTGTACAGTAATAACATGTTCGATAATAACACTACATCGTCGTTCCATCCAGGCCATATTCCGACAATAATCTCGCAATCTCCCGCTCTCCCTCTCGTAATGCTAGCTGAGATGGAGTCCGGCCTTCGTTATTCCGTACATGGACATCTGCACCCCGTCCGAGTAGCAGCTTGACAATTTCAAGGTAACCATTGACCGATGCAAGATGCAATGGAGTCCAGAGGTTCCGCTCCTTTGCATTCATATCAGCGCCCTGGTCAAGTAATAGCCGCGTGACGTCGAGATGTTCATATCGCGTCGCAAAGTGCAATGCAGTCCACCCATCCTTCTGTGGGGAATTCACATCCGCGCCACACTGGATTAACAGCCTTGCAACTTCCATTCTTCCTTCTCTCGACGCCTTGTGTAATGGTGTCCAGTGATTTGCATCCCGCTTGTTGACATCCGCGCCATGGTCAAGTAATGACCGCACGACGTCAAGATTACCCTCCTCCGAGGCGGTATGCAACGAAGTTCCTTCGTTGACACTTGCGCTTTCCCCATGGCCGACTGGCTCTTCCATAACATCGGAATCCAGGTTTTTCAGTTCTGCGTCCAGTGGATTCGTCTCCGTGCCGTCCCGACGACCCACGTCTCCCATCTGCTCGGCTAGGAAATTGGCAATCTCGAGTTTCCCATTTTCAAAGGCACCATCTAGGGGAGTCTCCTCTTTGCAGTTCCGCATGTTCAAGTCCGCGCCTGACTCGAGTAAAAGTTTCACGATATCGAGATGCCCATTCCATGCTGCCATGTGCAAGGGGGTTTCTTTGTCTTCGTTCTGCTTGTCAATATCTGCGCTGTGCAGGATTAGCAACTCTACGACATTGAGATGGCTGTTGGCTGATGCGAGATGCAGCGGAGTCCACAGGTCCGCTTGGTGTGCGTTTACATTTGCACTGGCTGACATCAACGGTGTCCAGCCGTCGTTGTTACGGGAGTCCACAGCTGCACCATTTTGGAGTAACAGCCGCACGATATCCAGATGGCCATATCGCGAAGCTGACATCAACGGCGTCCAGCCGTCCTGGTCACGGGAGTCCACAGCTGCACCATTTTGGAGTAACAGCCGCACGATATCCAGATGGCCGGATCCCGAAGCTAACTTCAACGGCGTCCAGCCGTCCTTGTCACGGGAGTCCACAGTTGCATCATTTTGGAGTAATAGCTGCACAATATCCAGATGGCCGGATCCCGAAGCTAACTTCAACGGCGTCCAGCCGTCGTTGTCACGGGAGTCCACAGCTGCACCATTTTGGAGTAACAGCTGCACAATATCCAGATGGCCGGATCCCGAAGCTGACATCAACGGCGTCCAGCCGTCCTGGTCACGGGAGTCCACAGCTGCACCATTTTGGAGTAACAGCCGCACGATATCCAGATGGCCGGATCCCGAAGCTAACTTCAACGGCATCCAGCCGTCGTTGTCACGGGAGTCCACAGCTGCACCATTTTGGAGTAACAGCTGCACGATATCCAGATGGCCGTATCGCGAAGCTGACATCAACGGCGTCCAGCCGTCGTTGTCACGGGAGTCCACAGCTGCACCATTTTGGAGTAACAGCTGTACAGTATGCAGATGGCCGGATCGCGAAGCTGACATCAACGACGTCAAGTCCTCGTTGTCACGGGAGTCCACAGCTGCACCATTTTGGAGTAACAGCCGCACGATATCCAGATGGCCGTATCGCGAAGCTGACATCAACGGCGTCCAGCTGTCCTTGTTACGGGAGTCCACAGCTGCACCATTTTGGAGTAACAGCCGCACGATATCCAGATGGCCGGATCCCGAAGCTGACATCAACGGCGTCCAGCCGTCGTTGTCACGGGAGTCCACAGCTGCACCATTTTGGAGTAACAGCCACACGATATCCAGATGGCCGGATCGCGAAGCTGCCATCAACGGCGTCCAGCCGTCGTTGTCACGGGAGTCCACAGCTGCGCCGTGCTGTAGTAATATACATGCACCTCGAGTTCTCCATTTCGTGATGCCTGATCCAATGGCGTCTCGCCCAGACGATTACGTACGTTGACATCTGCATGATGTTCCAATAGGAACTCTACAATGTCACGACGGCCACCTCCGGATGCTTTGTGCAGAGAACTGAGATCATCGTCGTCAAGGGTATCCACGTCCGCATCGTGCTCAAGGAGAAACACCGCAATGTCCACATATCCCTTCGCGAGCGCAGCATGCAACGCGGTACTGTGATACCCACCCCGGGCGTTGATACCCTGTGGATAGGCACCGACAACATCCTCTACGAGGCTATCAAGTCCACATAATGTGGCATAATATATTGGCCCGGCTTCTGCCTCTGTTGGGTGCGTCGCGAACATGGAGTCCATAAATGGATGGTCGACATCGTATATCCAGATCCACGTTGCAAACTGTGGCTTGTCTGCGTCAAACAGGCGCTTCATAAGTTCGTGAATGCTTGATGACACATTCTCGAACCGCGCATGGTCGACCCAGTGCTGAGCGGCGTAGATGGAGGGTGGAAAGTTCTTCATGCTGTCCTTGTCAACTTGGTCATCTAGTCGGAGTAGCGCGCAAAGGGAAGCTTGTGCGAGAATCGTATGTGCTGACTGGAGAACAATGTGATAGTGGGAAAGGTTCTCTCCTGCAAGGGCGAGGCGTTTCGATGTCAAGAACTCCTTTACCGAAAAATGAGAAAATTGCACGATCGGTGAACCATGGACGTTGACAATAGAAATTAGACTTGAACATGCAGATAGAACAGCATCTTGAGCGTCCTCCAGGCGCCAATCGGTGTGATATTCTGGATGATTTCTGGCCTCGAACCGAATCGCAAGAACCTCTGCGAGCTCCTCGACATGAAGAGGACGAACGGCCGCGGTAAGGCATTGAAAGAGTCGATGGGCATATTCTCGGTTTCTCGGTTTCATCTCCAGGAGAACACGCTCGTAGGTTTCATCTAAAGTCTCGGGTAATTCCTGCAGAGCGTCCCGGAGACTTGCAGGAAAGCAGTGACGCAGCGATTCCAGTTGACAAACAACCCATCGAAACCTGTACGCTCCCATGAACAAATTGTCAAGCCCAATGATGCTGACTACTTACATTCCGTCGGCCTTTCGAACAAGTGTATCAATGACGAGTTCTTTATCCTCTACTCTCCATTTCCGCATCCTCCGGTCTGAATGGACAACAGATCTGATGTAATCGCCAATATCTTTCGTTTGGCCGCTCTCGTCGTGAAGAGACACCTGGTGAGAGGCCAAAGATCCAAGTGCAGCTAAAACATCCGCCTCGGGACGGCCAGTGATGCATATACGTAGATTTGGAAGGCGTAACTCCACGAGCTCCTCCACGAGCTCCATGACCCGTTCGCGAGGGGACTTCACGCCGGATGTGTTTGGACATTCGTCCACGGCGTCCACGATAATGTAAGTTGAGGGCTGTCCTGGGAGTTCGAGCATGTCCTTCAAGCACTGCATCAGCGCATGGTCATTAGGCTGTTGCGATCCAGCATCGTGACGCGAATATAGGTCAGAAAGAAGTTCGTAGCACGGATCGGATCTAGCGCAGAGCTGGCCAAGGAGAGAAGTGAGCAACCCTCGGATATCTTGCTTTGCACTATCTCTGAAGTCGCAGTAAAAATAAGCCATCAGACCTAGTCCGGCATCGTATATGTCTTTGACTTCTTGAATGATGGTGGAGCTAGTTGATGATATAAACGTGCTGAATGAGACGAGCTGGTATGGGACTCACCAAAGAATACTCTTTCCTGAACCAGCTACAAAATCCGCCCGTGGGTCTATCAGTAAGTGCAACAAGGCAAGTCGGAGTGTCACGTACGTTTACCATGGATGAACAACAGGGAGCCAGTCGCTTTCCAATCCTCAAATATGTCACCCTGTGTAAACCACGTAGCAGTTCCACCGTGGTGATGTCTCCAAGAAATGTTGTGATTTTTCGATGGGTCAGGAGGGGAGAGCCAACTTCGGACATCCTTTTGCAACTGCTCGCCTATAAGTCGCGTTCAGCTTAGGCGCCGACCACAAGGAGAGGTAACGGATAACTAACGTTTCATCTTGTTCATCTCAATTGTTGCCGATTGAATCGCGACTACACGTAGCTAGCTTCAGTAACGCTAAACTGCGTATACAGGACAAACATACCCAGAGCCTGTCGGGTCTGTCGGATCTCATTTGTTGATGCCTTGCCGTCTAACCAGACGATGCTTCAGCACATGTCTGTCAAGTACCCAAGCAGGGATTGCGTACCGTCCATGACAACCTTCATATTGTTCACTAGACCGTGGACAACTTGCAGCGTCTGAGCTGCGGTCATGCGAGCTTCCTCCTGGGTGAGGCGGTCCAACCTCTGTAACACAGCCTCGATCTCACTCTCTCCCAACAGCTTCTTTGCAAATTTCTCTGCAGAAATAATCAACAGTGAGAAGTGGGTAGGTAAGGATACGCTTACTGAACCGGCCTTGCTTGATTTGCTTCATCGCCAGAGCAAGCACCGAAAGCACTTGGACCATTATTTTAACGATGATGTCGGTCATGGTGGGGTTTAATGGGATCTCGGTATAAACTTGGAGGCGTTTGAGGAAATTTGCGACACATTCGAAAAGGTCAAGGAGCGCATCATAACTTGTGCTGACACCGCCAGCTGCCTGATTGATCCGGGTATGATAAGGATGTAGTCAAAGGAAGTAAAAGGATATATATACCGCGAGGAGAACATCGACAGCGACAAAGATAGCCTTCGCAGGGGGAAATGGTACCTGGGGACAGAAGTGTAAAATTATGAGAAAGGATGAATCGACTGGTCAGGGCTCACGACAGTGGCCGCCTCGCCAATGACGCCAGAAAACGCGTGGAGGATGTGCACCACTGGGCTAAGCCAATTGATCAATTTCCGGTTTCCGTCCCGATAGTCTTTGAATGCCTTCTCTTTGTCGTGGAGTAGCTGAAGGATTGCATGAGGAGAGTGACAGCTCTGGAGTTGGACTGCGAAAGGATGTTCTGTGAGGTCTATCCCTGTTTGGTTGGCATAGTCGGCCAAAGCATCAAGGATGAACTGGAAGTTAGAAGAGGAAACTGTTGAGGAAGACATGAAGCTAGGAGAGTGGGTAGCTATCGTATTCAACTTATGAGAGAGTCGGGACACTATATCACCCGGGCCCACGGAATGTACTGTACAGCCTCTTATCTGATGCCATCGTACAGCCTCGAGTAAGTAAAATCATGCACTTCTCGTCCAGAGTGGTCCCTCCGCTTGCGGGGTAAAACAACTTATATAAAGAGATAATAATCAGTGTAACAGCGCAGCAAGTGTATATTATCAACGCTGAGAACCTATGGGCATCAAGCCAAAGCAAACAAAAAAACACAACAGTGGCTTATAACATCGTTCAGAAAACACAAACGCGCTCCAGACGTGCTGGTTCCGTAATTTTGTCAGTCGTGAAAAGGATGTGTGAACGAGAATGAGGTAGGGGTACTAAAGTGTACATCCCGCGATCAGGGAGATGGAGGTAGGGAAGACGTTGTGACGGGTACAGATAAGGAGAGAATGATCAGATAAATACAAGTGGGGTCGACCACGCCGGAACATTGGTACAGCGATGCGCCTCGTCAGCCTGGACGTTGCGTATTGCAAAAATTGAAAAGTTATGAGTGGCCTTTTAGATGCCGCCATAGGCGTCCTCCTCGTCGTAGACCGTGTCCGGACGTTTCGCTGGTTCAGCCTGCACGGGGCTAGATGTGACCAGTGGGCTGCTCTTGTGCTGCAACCCGACCGTAGGGGGGGCGCGTAGGTCTGTAAACTCGAGGGAGAACGGCGAGGGACTATTATGCACACTCGATGGAATAGGTAACGTGACAGGGGAGAAGGACCGCTCAGGGACCCGTATCTCTGGCAGTGTCGGCGGGGACGATGGGATGCGTGTATGCTCGAACAGGACTAGGCAGAGGTGATTCAATATCCAGCCCATGAGAATCATCAGCATCAGAGTGTTCGGTACCCGGGTCGGCAAAAGGAGACTTGGTAGGCGCGTTCTCATCCCTCAACGGGATATCCGTGTGAGAGGCGGGTGTAATGTCACTGGGTACAGCACTGTATGGGTCCTCTGGGACGGCACCAAGGACCGAAGACATGGGCGTTCCGGGCTTCTTAGTGATCTCCGCATAGTGGGCAGCTTGGAAAGGAGTCACCCTGGAACGCGAGAGACCGGCATAGTGGGGGTCGGTGGTATGAGATGAAACGACTGGGCTGTAAGGACCGCCGACTGAGTTCTGACGAGCTACTGCTTGAACCATGACATTCGACGGCTGCCTAGTGAAGCTGAGGCGGGGCTGCGGAACAGGCAGATTGTGTCTGATTATGGTAATAGTAATTGCTCGAAACAGGTGAAACCATGACGTCCTGTGCGTACGGGGAGAAGTATGGATTGGCCGAGGTTGGAGACACGACGTCACCACGAGAGAAAGAGGATTGAGTATATTGCGTCACACCATAGCCGATCCCGTAGCTGGTATTGGGGTACGTGTTGGGCAGTGTTGGTTGTCGGGCAAAGTATGGGTTGTGCATTATTCAGGTGGCGCTCAATCATGGTTGGAGGACGGGGTGAGTCAGGAACCATAGCATTGTAAGGTCGGACGGGACCAAGCTCATCTGCAAGGATGGCGGACTGCCCACGTGCGTCGGTACGATCCCAAACTTGTTCAGAGAATGCTTCATCTTCGCTACGGCGACACCTCCTCTGGGATAGTGTTGTTAGAGATAGTACCGCAGGAAGGAATAAATATGAGACCAACCAGGAAGTAAACAACGGCGGCTAGAATACCCGCGGCTCCGAGGCCGCGAGGATACCACCGGCAATATCGCCGGTAGAGGCACCACCGACCGGAGTACGGGAGGCAGTTGCCTAGGGGCGACGGAGGAAGATGCAGCGACGGCCGGGTGATTGGCGACTGTTTGGATGAAGGTGGAGGACGGAGGCTGGAAGGGCGTTCTTAATGTGTTGAAAAACATTAATCATGGGTATGCACACGGTTGTTGTAGGCGTCGTCAGGATGACGGGTTGGACATTGGACGTGGTCAAAGGGGTCGAAGTTGTGAGAGCTGAAGAAGAGGAGGCGGAGGAGGAAGAGGAGGACGTCGACGAAGAAATAATTGCTGAAGAGGTGTGTTACAGTAATCGTCCGGCACCCAACGCGAAACCGAATGAGACGTACAAGACTGTAAGGTGAGGCTTACTGTACTTGGGCACGGCGGAGATGTAAATGCCCGGCTGTGGGCTGTGGGACAGAACACGACTTCGATCTCTGGACTTTTCGTATATGTTCACTGTTCAGTGGGGCTCCCTGTGGATGCTGCCACTGCGCGTCATACGCTAACCCTAACTCGTTATGGCCTTGTTCTTGTACGCCGGTTATTACCGGTTATCACAGTATTGTCAGTGGCTGTAGCCGATGTCACAGCGTGGCCGGGTGAGACTTGGATGAAGGGTATCACGCCTTCACGAAATCGCTGTCAGAACATAATTTCCACTGAGCCCATGTAATGGCGTTCGTACCCAAACTTAAAAATTACAGTGTGGTTTTTTTTTATCATAATGTTACTAGTAGGATATTTACCAGGCAAGGTCATGATCTGCATAGACAACACCTACAGATCAATGGGACATCTTACTAAGCCTGACCCGGAGCTAGATGTGTGAGACGGCCAACGGGGCCCAATGGGGAACGGGAACGATGAAAACATGAAAAACGAGGTCACAGTGTGTTATGGCCAACGTACAACACATAGATGTAGTCTGAAAACCCCATAGCACAAACCATGGAAAGGGTCATGTAGCAGGAACACGTGAAGCTCTTGATGACGTCCCTGATATTCTATTTTTGATTTGTCTCCAAGTCGTTTCTCTTTTCGTTGTGTGGGTCATCAATCTGAGGATGCGATGTCACGGTCGAGTCTAGTGTGGGTGCCCGCCCGACGACGCCCACGCCACGCAAAAATACACATAGCATTGTACCTAAAAAAAAAACAAAGTAGTCGTATGATAAACCAAGACCAAGTCGAGGGGGCGTCAACACGCACAGAGTACACCGAACGCGAACCCCATCCACATCGCAGCTTTGTACGCCTTGAGCTGCGCCTCCATCGGTGCGTTATCTCCTTCTCGATCCACGGAGACACCAAGGCGGCGAGATTGGGCCCTCAGGACGCTGTTGAAGACGACCGTAGACACGCCCAGGCCGATTGCAGACCCGATCCTCGCCATCGCTTGGAACAGCGCACCCGCGACGCTCTGCTCGTGAGGCGGCGATATCTTGGAGATGAACAGCGTCCCCGAAGCGAATGTGAAGTCCGCGCCGAGAACTATCAAGCATGCGGAGGGGAAGCCGAAGGCCCAGTATGTTGCATTTGGGTCAATCACGGCGAAAAAGATGTTCGCACATCCCGTCATAAGCGTGCCTACGGCTGCAAATGTGACGGAAAGGAGAAAGAGATCAACGACGGTCATTCTAAGGACAAATGCACGCTAAAAACGCACCAATTATATAAACGGCATCGATGCGTCCGATGATGAGCGCAATGGTGATGTTGGCCACGATGCCCATGAAAAACATGGGCAACACGCGGAGCATGGTGTGGATCGGAGTTAGGTTGAGGTAGGTCTGGTAGTACAGCTGCACCCAAACGATCCAGGAAGTGAACGCTGCCCAGTTGACGCAAACTATAATTTGAATCACGGCAAAGCGACCGTGAGCACGGGCCCACATGGACAGTTTCATCAACGGTGGCGCCGTCCAGCGCGTACGGGGGAGATCCGGATTCTCAAGCCTCCACTCCAGATAGTACTGCCAAGCAGCAAACAGCAGGACAAGGACGACGCCGACGATGAAGAGAGAAATGACACCTGCATATAACATAAGATATGAAGGCAATGATATGCACAAAGATGAACCTACGTGGATTCTTCCAGCCTCTGCGGGCGGTGGGCGAATCACTCAGAACAAATACGATGAGAATAAGGCCAGAAGTGATCAGAATGGCCCCGATCCAATCTATGCGCTTATCTTCTTCTGTCGAAGGCTCGTCCTTATCGATGGCAAAGTATCCCAAGAGTATGCACACGAAGGAGACACTTGAGAACGAATACAAAGGGGTTCGCCATGTAGGGCTCCAGCGAAGTCAGATCCGGACAGGTTACATGTAGATGTCCGCACCCTCACCTGGTCGACTGTATGAGAAAACTACCGAGAACGGTGCCGAAGACCGCTCCGACTGGAGCGCCTGCAGAGAAGGTGGAAAATGCGATAGAGCGCGCGGGGCCAGGAGGGAATGCCCGAGCTAGAATCCCGAGCTACTGGGTACCACCAACGTCAGAATACGCAAACGGAAATTCAAGATGAGACTTGCCGAGGCTGGGATCATAGCTGCCGCACCTATCCCTTGGAAGCCTCGTAGTATATCGAGCATTATTCCAGCTACCCGTATGAAAAAGTTCATGGAAGATGTAATGCAGGACCGAATGGGACACACCATCTGCGAAACCTGAGCCGAGACCAAATACGGCCATGGTCAAATAGCCAACAAGCCAGACAAGTTTGCGGCCGTAAAGATCTGCGAGCCGCCCACAAGGAAGAAGAAAGCATGCCTATGTGCAAGGTGAGCCGAGCTAAACGGGCCACCACCACATGATATACCCACTGAACTGATCGAGTATGCGTTGACAATCCATTGCAAGTCGCCCTTCTGGATATGTAGATCTTTACCAGCGTAGGGAAGGGAAATAGCGACAGCTGGACCCAGCGCGATATTCATCATCATGGAGCTCGTACATGCTGCAATAATACAGACGGATGCAAATAGGCTGCGTGTTGCCGGTTGGCGGGACTCGGAGCGAAGGTCCCTGACCTGCGACCACCCTTGGTAGTCCCGCCTCACGCTGAGGGAATCAGTACCGGAAGAGACCGGGAGCACGTTCTTTTCGGGATCCCGGGAGTCAACAGGTGACGACGCATCGACAGGAGAGGACATGTTGCACGCCGCGCCGTTGTGAGATCTCGTACACGCAGGACAGGTCTGGGGCCACAGGGTGGCGATCGCACCGGAGCGACGTATCAGGTCATTTTATACGGACAAAGTATGATAGGTCGCGAATCCCAGCCTGAGTGGGATTTTCTCTATGCCGCGGCTCGCCTGACAGGCGACGCAACCGAGCATCCCCCGAATTGCTTTCCTGGGCCCTGCTGGCCCCGATCCAGGTACAGTTCGACTCGGGGACTGCCAGCACTGAAAGGAAATTCAGGCCTTGTCGTTCTTGGCAGGTCAACAACTGACTTGCTCTGTGTCTATCCGAGCTCAGGCTTGCACCTTCTAGCAAAGACGCAATCTTGTACGGCTCAGTAACCAAGGGTATGGGCATGGCTCCGCGCATGGGATTGGCAGAAGTTGCGGGTGTTATTTTTCGAGAGGGTCGAAGTCGGGCTCGTCATCAGCAGTGCCGCACTGCCGGTCCGGGGTAAATGATAGTCCGAAGATCAGGATTTGCAGACGGGTAATTTGATCAGTCAGCCATGCAAGTTGTTCCGTTAGCCAAGGCGCGCTCAGACATACCTTTGTCGGGAAGGTATCTTTCAGGTCCCATTTCCATAAACAATAGAACTTCGAAATGAGAAATGTGATTTAGAGCAGGTTAAGTAGCATAAGTAACACAGGTTAAGAAAGTCCGTTTACAGTAATCGTCGCCGTAAGTAATACTGCCGCAAAATCAACATGGAAAATGTCATTGAAATATTGTAAGCGGGATAAGTAGCATAAGATTTTGTCAGCGTTTTCGTATTTTGCATCGCTTGGCTGCATCAGGGACTTCGAATCTTCTTTGCGACAGAGATTTAGTAATAGCAGATCGGATGGTTACTGGCCGTTTCTGCAATACCGAAATCGATTCGACGTCAGCATAGCACTGCAGAGTTTTCGACACAATGACGTCGCAACTGATGCAAAAAGTGAGCAATATTGTAGCTCCTGGTATTTTTTTCTTCGTAATCAGAGGGAATGATCACTTTCTCCTCGGTGTCAGTCGCTGGTAAAGGGCTTAACTGAAGGATTCCCTCGCCTTTGATACGTTGCAGCACTTCTTCGGCTTGTGCCGTTTTATACCGCAAGTTCTCAATCCTGAATGCAGGACCAAGTTCATCTTTTGCGTGATTAGCAGCAGCATAAAAGATATCAGTTTGACGTGTTCTCGCACTTTGGCTGGGGATGTACCGATGGAAATCGCGTCGATTATAAGAGACAATCCGGATGAAGGTCTCGTAGACCACGAGAGTTCAGGTTACGTTCCTGAATATCACCCAGACGTGACAAGGAAAGTTTTTTTTCCGGGGAAAGCGTTTTCGATTTCTAATGTTCCATCGCCGTTAGAAGGAACAAGCTCGCTATTTCCTGTCGATGATCGTGGGTCATTCTTTGTAATATGTAGATGTTGATAAAACGTAGCTTTGACAGACGATGCGGAAGTTATACCTTTAACAATTCATGGAATGATAGATACGGAGATGAACAATTTACCCGCGGCTGAGACAACCATGAGAAGCTTGATGAACCTATGGGATGATCATTCAGAGGGTCCATACGCGATTCGACATGGTCGTCAACCGGTCTCCAATTTTCCGGAGAGACGAAGACGGTAATCCGGGTACAAATATCTTCGAAAAGGCCTTTCCGTGTTTGTATCCATATGGCCGCGGCGGTATCGAGGCCGATCGTCCAGTACAAGCTCATTTCGAGGATCATATTAAATGGTCCTTGCGTTATCTCGATCGTCGTTGTCGAAGGGATAAACTTTTCCTCTTCTCTCACGTTCGGACTTCTACAACGTCGTGAAGCGCTATCTTCTGCCCGGCTCCGAATGAAACATCGAACCTTTGAACGGGAGTCTAGATTTCTTGACACTGTTACGAAAGGAAAAATTGCAGTTAGCACGCGTCGAGGAGCAGCAGAAGCTTCCTATCTCCAATCCAGCTGTCCGACTGCTCCGTCGAAGCGCGCAAGGGGTGTTGGGACTTGTAATCGGTTCTAACGAAACGCGACATCAAATGCGCAAGTCAAATATGGTCGACCTCTGTTTACCTCGGTCCCCCTTCTCTTTGGATTACAATTAATCCATCCGATATTAACAACCCTGTTGCTCAGTTATTCGCTGGTGGTAGTATTGATAGTCAGGATGGAACCCATCGCGTGGTTTCAGATCCTCAGCGACGAGCACAACTCATCGCGGACGATCCATACGGCAGCAGAGTTTTTCCACTTTTTGACCAAGACCATTTTGGAAACTCTTTTCCAAATACGAATAGACGCAACCAAAGTTACGACGTGCATCGGTGTGCCAGGACGGGTAGCCCCGCGTATTTCTGCCTCGTTGGATCGCAAGGTCGGCCGGGGGAACTCTGCACCTGCATATGTTAACGTGGTTAGCAAATTAGCCAACGACAGACGAAATGCACAATCTACTCAAGGGTACCAGTTTTCGAGAGCGCGTGGTAGAATATATCCGGTGCTTATTTGCCGGGATTGGATTCGGCCGAGGCGGTGCAAAAGATTCCTATCAAAAGAGAGGCTGCATGTCAAGGTCCACCATTACGCATCCCGAATACGACCGATTGTCGAAAGAAGACGAATCGCAATTAGCACGAACCGAACAATTGCACAGCTGTAAACCACGGCGATGTTTGATATTGAATTCCCGGGGCAAGTTCATTACAAACGCAGCGCTCCGAGTCCGTTTCCTTGTTCTGAAGAGGACTTCGCGGACGAAAATCGTCTGTGGGGAAGCAAACGAATGTATGGATATACGAACGCCTGGATTCCAGTTATTCTCGTCAACGCGCGATGCAATAACGATGGCAAGTTACGCACTAACGGACGTGACACGAAAAAGATCCACTTATTACATTACACCCCCCACCTATAATCACACGCTGCCTATAACCAGCTAGCACTGGTTTCCCCCTGCCCATACCACAAAACGCTGAGCATAATACGTAGCATACACACGTGACCGCTTCTGTGCCGAGTTGTACGCGCCGCGGAATACAAATTCGGATTCAAAAAAAAAAAAAACTTATTACATTACGAGCTATGCCGCCAAAAAAAAAAACAAGGTTCATCCTATGAGACATCAACTATTTTTGCTGAAGGATTCAATTATCATGTCAATCGTCCACAATCTCAATATGTTGGCCAGTTGAAAGAGAACGCGAGGTTGCTCATCTTCCGATTGGCGCACGCGCTGAACTGGGAACAAAAATTAGCTGGCCCGATGGTCATCTCCTATTTGATGGGATAGGGATATGTATATTGATCGCATACATACAGCGCCATATACTGGAGCACGTTCGTGGCAGAACTCTTCCAGGCCTTCCCTGATCTTTCAGAGCAAGCGTCGTACGCAGCCATTGATCGATTGGTTGAAGAAATCTGTCTCAGTGGCAATCTGCATCGTGTTGCCAAAGACGATAGGTATGTTGAATTGCACGAATCACGAATCAAATATTGGCGTGTTTATAAATGAGTTTCAGATAACTTTTGGCGATGTCAAATCATCAAGTAGCGACCCCACAGGTTCAATTTGAAGGAGAATATGATCGAGCCGTACTTTTTTTGGCGCAAACACGGAGTGTGCGCAGAATTGATAACAATTCGTCATTGCAGAACTCGGGAGAAGTCGTTGAGTTAGACGTTGGATTACAAGGACACGTTTATGCACGAAGCCATACGATGCGTGATGGCGTCACTATGGTCTGACCGCAAAGGAGAAAAATGGTAGACAAAGAGACCTCGCTTGCATTAAGGTAATGGTCATTACAAAACTGCCCCAACAATAACGGACGCGCGACCCGCGTGCCTTTCCGAGGGCCGACCCGGGCCTGCGGTAACTTGAACGCTGACTGGTGACCTCCGTGGGCTGAAAACACTTACAATCTGAGGGCCAACGAGCCTGGGGCGGGCCATAAATCGGCACTCAGAACCGCAACTGCAGGAGGCAATCATAGGACAAATCTCAGTTATGAGTTCAGGATTCGACGCAGAGCCGGCGCCGTGCTACGTCCATGTCAATGGCTTCTTTACCCAATCGCAGAAACGTAGTGCATGCGGTATTTCAGCGGCTTGCGACATACGGGCACGACATAGTAGGAAAGACAACACAATAAGCCTTCATGACGACTCAGCAGCCCGCTTCCGCCTGACGTCGCGCTCCTCGGCAATCGTAAGCTTGGTACCCTTGCCTTTAGGAAGTGAGACCCAAGGCTTTGCTCCCTCACCAATGAGAAAGATGTTGGTTATCCTGATTAAGCATCGGAATATGAGCTAGCTGTCGTGGCGACGCAATAATCCCACCCACCGTGTCGCGAAAGTACGATCCAATGCATCCTTCACGTGCACAATGTCAAAGTCACCAATGTGCTTCTCACGGTGCACGATAACACCCGCACGACCCATGTTACGACCGCCAGTGATCATAACGAGGTTTCCCGTATCAAACTTAACGATGCCGGTGATCTTGTTTTGGGTGAGATCGAATCTGACGGTGTCATTGACCTTGACGTTAGGATCAGGATAACGAATTGTACGACCGTCGTGGGTGACAATGTAGGGGACGCCTCTGTTGCCGAGAGCAACCTTCTTCACCTTGAGGAGCTTGTAGACCGCCTCCTCAGGGGAGATCCGGTGGATAACAAAGCGGCCTTTGACATCGTACAATAGGCGGAAGTGCTCGCCCGACTTCTCGATGGAGAGCACATCTACCAAGAAATAAGGTCACTGAGTAGGATATGATGATTGATCGTCGTACCCATGAAACCTGTAGGATACGTATTATCAGTGCGGACCTTGTTGTCCACCTTGATCAAGCGTTGCTGAACGATCGAGGTAACTTCGCGACCAGTCAAGGCATACTTCAGCCTGTTGCGGAGGAAAATGGAAAGAGGAAGTGACTCCCGGAGTTTGTGGGGACCGGGAGAGGGACGAGGAGCCTAGAAACACGTAGGACGAGGAGGGAACAAGAGGTAGTACGGAACGCACGTATGTACCGCTCAGTTTGTCGAGCATCCATGAGGAGGGCGCAGCGAGGCGCTTGAGATGCTTTCTGGGTCCACGTACCTGCAAAGCGGAAAGATTAGCATCATACAGTAAGACGACGAACCGGTCACTCGTTGTAGGGGGAGATCGTCATCCAAACTCAATAGAACACATCCATCCTTCTCATAGTCCATCCACCGGCTCATTGATCCCCACCTCTCCCAAACGAGGCACGATAGGATAGCTGGAGCACAGACTGACCATGATTAATGTCTTTAGGAGTGGAACGTTGTCGACGACGACGACGTTTTGATTTTTCTTGCAACAGTGGCGTTGTGCCCCAGCACCAAAGTTTGCATGTTGGTAAGACTCCGCTTTAGGGCAGCCCCCACTGTGCACGTGACCAGCTCCTTCATGATCACGATCTGGCTGGTCCAGTACATACAACAGACGATAATCCTTTCTGCACTAGTGCGACACAAGCTCGAATTACAATGATCAGTTGGTGCCCTTCGTAGCCCGCAGGACCATATTCTCCAGTGGAATGGCCCGGTACTCCCCCTCCTCGTCAGCTGCCCACACCGCATCATCGAGAACATATACAAGAATTCCACCCTTTCCATCCGCAGTTGGCGAGACACGGAACAGCGGCATGCGTGAGCGCTCATGAACGCGGCCGGCAGGCAGGAACATGAGATTATGTCTCGCCGCAAAGTCCTCCACAATCGAACGGAATGTAATCTCCTCCACACGCGCGGGCGGTTTCTTCGTCGTCGCTCCCTTCGCAGCCGCGGTAGGCGTGGGTGTTGGTGAGCGGTGGCGGTGGCGTTCCGGGCGTGGGAGCTTCGTAGGCGCGTCGGGTCCGAGCTCAATAGCCATGTTCATCAGCTGCAATCCGCGCGTAAAGCCGTCGCGTACAGCCTGGAGCGCCAGGATGTCCTCGGAGAATACGCCCTTCCAAAAGGCGTACCACTGCGCCACCTCGTCAAAGTTCGGGCGCGGCTGTATGAGCCAGATGTGTAACACGTCGAGCCACTTCGGGAAGAACTCGGCTGTGAGCAGTGACGCGAGGATGGAGCTGCGTAACAGGGGCGCCCAGGCGAGCACTCGTTCGAGCAGAGCCATATCTTGGGAGCGGGGGTTCACGCGGAACTCATCACGCAGTGCAGCGCCAAGCTTGGGAACGATGTATTTGAGCATCATTGTATCCCAATCGCCTACGCTGAAGACCTCGGGCCACGCAGCAAGATCGTGAGGGACACCTTCCGTGATATCCCATCCGCGGAGGAGGGACTTGAGTTTGCGCCGTGCATCACCCAAAAACTCCTCCATGCGTAAACCGACGTGTGGCAACCACGGAAATACCAGCGTCTTCAGAGGGACATCTGATCGGCGTGGACTCCAGTCAGCCACGGCTCTGGAAACCTTCGGAAGGATGAGTTGGTCGAGAAAGTTGTCGCGGATAAAGGGCGGGAGAAAAGTCGACCATGCCTCGTATAGGCTCACAGCTGGCTGGGGCGTGCGGGGGTCCCAGTCGTTGTTGATGGACGAGCGGACTCTTGGCAACCACACATTCCATAGTAGGCTTTCGAACGGAGTCATGGGTGCATCCACCTTTGTCGGGGGCACCGGGAATGCGCTGGCTCCATACAAACCCACCCGGGTATCTGGGGGGCGCTTCTCGTGGTCTGTCAGTTTTAGGGCTTGTCTCCAAAGCCGAAACGTCGAAAGTAGTTTGTCGGGTTCTTCCAGCGGGTTCCAACGCGAGAGCATCCGTCGCACCTGTTAAGGTAGTGAGCACCTATAAGGCATTCCAATGACAATCGAACATACTATTGGTGTAATGGCTGCCACTACGACTTCGTCAAGTCTATACCTATCAAACTCTGAGGAGAACTGGGACAGAAGCTTGTGGAAATGTGGTGAGAACGGTTCTAGCGAAGCTTCGTAATCTGATGCCTGCTGCCTAGCTAACGACTGTATATCATCAACCACAAGGTGGACTTGCTGGAGGCGAGCGATGACTTAATGTGTCCGTCAGCGTTCGTGCAAGGCTGATTAGACAGAAGGACGTACTTTCTGCCTCCTCACCGACTTTCTTCTTCAGCCTAGCCTCCTCATCTTGGAGAGTCTTTCTTCGCCTCTGAATCTCCTTAGCCTCACGGGCGAGGCCTTCTAGGTCTCTTGTGGTAGCTTCGACAATGAGTCTTATGTTATGTCGCACTTCCGGTATACGAGTAGAGTCCGTAGAGGGCGTCCATGAGGCCATAGACACGTCCGCTAAAGAGGAGACTTCACGCGGCTAGGAAGATGACAATCAGCCACCTTCAGAGTACGAGCATGAAGGGCATACCGTTGCGCCAGTAGCATCAATAATAACTCCAAGTCCAGAGGGCCCAGCAGCATCCTCCCCAACCTCAGCAACAATCTGCTCGTAAGTCTTATGCTCGATTTTGGTCTTTATCTTCTTTGGTTTCTTCCACGCATCTGATTTTTTGCCCGCTTTCTCTTTGCCCTTTGTTACTTTCTTTTTGGGTCCTTCGTCCTCGTCGTCGCTGACAACTTCCCCGCGGCGACGCGCCTCCGCTTTCGATTGTTCTGTGCGCTCGCCGAAGCCTCTGAAGGCGATACCCATGTTCTTCGGACGTACTTTTGTCTCGATCGGGACGACGATGCCCTGGCTGTCTGTGCCAAGACCAGTGCCCGCCTCCCAGCCCATCTTTGCGAGCATGCGCGCCCCGAAGCTGCTCTCGAGTTTACGGAAGTGTGCGCTCTCAACACCAGAGAGGCTAGGCTTGGAAGGAGGGGGGGCGGAGGGTGTGCCATTCCTAACGAATGCGCGCCGTGGGCGCGAGCCCCCGCCGAACGCAGAAGGAAGACTGTTAGGGATGGAGGTGTCCTCGGACGCTGGCGGGGCGGTGATGGTGAGGGTGCAGGGGAAGGCGTTGGAGGGATGGAGACTGCAGCGGGGCGCGAGGCACCGATTCCGCCCCTTGTGAAGCCGGAGAACGTGGTTGGAGAATGTGACTTGGATGCGCCGAGGCCAAGACCACCGAAGCGTGGCCGCTGCTCTTCTTCCTCATCAACCTCATCCCTGACCCGCGGCGAGGGCGCCCTTGAGGGCTCCATATCTTCCTCGTCTTCTTCGCCACCATCTTCATCGTCGTCATCTGCACCGTCAGCGCCATCAGCGTCAGCACCTCCTGGTCACCCTCATCCTCATCTTCGACACTGTCGCCCGAGGATTCGGAGCCTGCGTCATGGCGAGCCACAACCTCTGGTATATCCATGACTTCGGACTGTTCGACATTGGTGGGTTTGGTACCCGCCGTTTTGCTAGATATGAAAGCCGGTGCTTTAGCCCAGTCGTGTCGCTGGGCAGGCTTGCGCCTGCCTCCGAAGCCCTCATCCTCGCTGTCCTCGTCACCGGTTGTGCGCCGCCTCTTCCGCTGGTAAGGATCGTCGTCATCAGCGATTTCATCATCCGAACCGCCTGAGGAGTCCGAGATACCATCTTCCATGAAACCGCGTTTTCTGCGAGCCATGGTGGGTAGGAGTCAAGAGGAGAGGTGCACGCAGCGTCTGAGTCACGAAGCCAAGCGATTCACGACCACAAACTACAGAGAAGAAAAGGAAACGGATGAGGAATAACAACGAAAAATAAAAATAAAACCTTGAAAGTCAACAGAAAAACACGCACACCTTCGTGTAAAAGTATGGCACGGACGAGGGTAGAGGTAGTGAAGAGAAGAAGGAAGAAAACGAAGGGCCTGGCCGGGAATTGAACCCGGGACCTCCTCCAAATGACTGTATGCCCTAAGAAGGAATCATACTACTAGACCACCAGGCCTGTAATTACGGTTCAGCACGGGGTATCCATGTGACGTGCCCGTCCCTACAAATTGGGAAGCTGACGCGTCCAGAGACGCGTGTATGCGTGTGTGGGGTGCATACATCTTTTGCGTCTGTTCAGCTTGCTTTCAGAAGCTATGGATGCGACACCTTCAAGATCACCAATGCCAATGGACCCGCGAAGAGTGGAGGCCCTTAAGGCCTACCGTGAGGTTAGAGAGAGGTCTTTAGTATTGCTTCGAAGGTCTACTAACGCGAGCTCTCAGAAAATGCGGGCACATGAGAGCATGAGCGAGGCCTTGAAGAACCGTACGTCTTGTACAAATTCTTGACCGTGTTTTCTTTCTCAAAAGATGGGCAGTGCGATTTTCTATCAAGGATTTGCAAAAAGACTACAGGAAGACTGAGGAGGACATCAAGGCCGTGCAGTCAGTAGGTCAGATCATTGGGGAAGTCATGAAGCAGCTAGACGATGAGCGCTGTGCGTGTAGTCCATCTCAACCTCACCCTACACCCACTAATTCTCACTGTTAGTCATCGTGAAAGCTTCTTCAGGACCACGATATGTCGTCTCGTACCGTCCCGCCCTCCCTGCACATAAACTCAAGGCCGGGACACGCGTCAGCCTCGACATGACCACCCTCACTATCATGCGCATCCTCCCACGAGAAGTAGACCCTATGGTGTACAAGATGAGCCTCGAGGACCCAGGGAGTGCCTCCTTCGCGGGCATTGGCGGCCTCAGCGAGCAAGTGCGCGAGTTGCGCGAGGTGCGTCTGCGCTGATTCTGCCCAACCACCCGCGCGATTATTTACACGGCATCCCCCAGATCATCGAGCTCCCTCTTCTCAATCCCGAGCTCTTCCAGCGCGTCGGCATCACTCCCCCAAAAGGCGTGCTTCTCTATGGCCCGCCCGGGACGGGCAAGACGCTGCTAGCCCGTGCGGTCGCGGCGACGCTCGACACCAACTTCCTCAAGGTCGTCTCCTCCGCCATCGTCGACAAGTACATCGGCGAGTCTGCACGCGTAGTGCGCGAGATGTTCGGTTATGCGCGCGATCACGAGCCCTGCGTCATCTTCATGGACGAGATCGACGCCATCGGCGGACGACGGTTCTCCGAGGGCACCAGCGCGGATCGCGAGATCCAGCGCACGTTGATGGAGGTCCGTCTCACCTCCCCTAGACAGACGGACCACGGAGTGGACTGACCGACGCATTTATTAACCCCTCCCACGTGTGCACGCACGTACGCACACGACAGCTATTGAACCAGATGGACGGCTTTGACTCGCTCGGGCGCACAAAGCTCATCATGGCGACCAACCGACCGGACACGCTCGATCCCGCGCTGATGCGCCCCGGTCGCCTCGACCGCAAGATCGAGGTGCCACTTCCGAACGAACAGGCGCGACTCGAGATTCTGAAGATCCACGCTGGACCGGTGAACAAGCACGGCGATATCGACTATGAGGCTATCGTCAAGGTGCGTCTGCTCCCTTCCCCCCCCCCTCTCTAACGCCCTACTGATGTACTGTGCTGTAAGTTGTCGGACGGGTTCAACGGGGCAGATTTGCGGAACGTCGTGACGGAAGCGGGTATGTTCGCCATCCGAGACGACCGGTGCGCCCCCACTCTCCTACCACTTGGATAGGTTCTTCCTCTCATCCTTCTCCCTGCAGGGAATACATCCAGCAGGAGGACCTTACAAAGGCGGCGAGGAAGGTAGGCGAGGCGAAAAAGCACGAGAGTGAGCGCACTTATCAAGCTGTTTTGTCTGGCGAACCGGTTCTGACTTCCCATCACCACAGCCAAGCTCGATGTATCAGCATAGTAGACACCTATTCCCTATTTTCTTTTTTGTTTTCGTCACTCTTTTACTTTCTCGCACTGTAACACGCGATTTAATCCCACTGCGCCGCCCTCGTCAGAACAAGAGAGTAGCGCCAACACTCAATACGCGCACGCACAAGGTAAAAGAGGCGGATCCATCACAAAAGTGCCATAATATAATAACATGTAGGTTGGTATGTACGTATATTCTGCCCAGCCCAACGGGGGGGCTCAGAACCCCAAAAACCGCTTCTTTCTCTCCTTGTCCTTGCCCCCTTTCTCCCTCCCGTTCGTCGACCCCGGCGCGTACGACGATAGCGTGCTGCCCGTCAACGACGACTCCGGGTTCGGCCGCCCCACGCTGTGCGCGCTCGTGCTCTTACCCAACGCCGGCGCCCGCTGCGGCTGTGGCGGGGCCGCGTCGCGCGTAAAGTACCGCTCGTCGTAGAATGCCTGGTACGGCCGCGCGCCACGCAGCTCTCTGAGTCCATTCGGCGCGGCGCGCGAGCCGACGCCGCTGAGGTCCAGCACTTTGAGGTCGTCGGCGAACTGGCGCGGCGTCAGCGTATGCGTCGAACCTGGCATTGCAAACAACAACAACAACAACAGGCCCGGCCGTCGCCGCGTTTCGTTCGTCAGCCTCCATCAGACCCGCGGGGCAAATAAAAATTAAAAAAAATCCGCTGGATCACACGCACCAATGAAGATGTCCTTCCCCAGCTGGCTCGAGAGGAGGTACGCCTCGCGCATCTCGGAGTACGTCATCCCGCCCGCGACGAACACGAGCAGCCGCTGGCGCGTTTCGGTCGTGGTGCCGCCCGCACGGGCCGCACGGTGCCAGCTTGGTTTTGCGCTCCGCAGCGAGGTTGTCGGTGTTTGCGTTGGGGTCGCACTGGATGCGGCGGGGGTGGTTTGGGGGTAGTCCTTGACGTACGGGAAAGCAGCAGGATCGAGCTTGCCGGAGACTTGGTCCTGCCACCATCCGCGCATGAGCGGCCAGAGGTGAAGGATAGGGACGGGCATACCTCGATGACGGTGCGGAGAAGAGGTTTGTATCGAGAGAGCTCGTACTCCTCTTCGTTCGACCGTTTTTGCTTGATGCGTCGCTTGAGGTCTTTGTCTCCCGGTCCCTGCGGCACACGTACACATAGTAAGCGCTTGGGCAAAGGATCATTGTAGAATTCTAATGTGCACCCTATTGATTCGCACGCCCAAATGCACGAGCGCATTTACGGCGTCCATCTCGGACCGCGTCAATCGCGCGTGCTGGTACAGCCGCCGTCGGTCCTCGTCTGGGACGCCTTCTCGGTATTGAATGTATAATGCGATGATGCGGACCTTGTTTGAGTTGCTGCCGGAGACGTGATCAGAAATTTAGACGTCGCCAGCCGGGCACGAATAGATCTACGACGTACATGACATCCCGGCTATCCAACAGCGGCACCATCTCCTCGACTAAGGTCTTCGGTGTTTTCCCTTCTGCAGTCAACCCTGTCGAACAGTTCTAAATTGGGTTGTGAAAAATAGGCCGGCGTGAGCTCCCATTCAAGAGACCTACTTGCTCGACTGTCGCTACCACCGGTAACTTGTCGTGCTCGAAAATATCCATGCATTCCTGTGCCATACTCAGATGTAGCGAAAACTAAAGGTCGAGGAGTTTTGAGGTCAGAGCGATGAACGATGCGCATGTAATCGGTCCACGCACCTTTTCCCTCTGCTCTTGATATTGGGGTAGGCTGGCCAGCATATCCTTCATATCGTTGAGCGTAGCAGCACCCTCCCTGTACAAACGTCGATAATCGGTACCCTCTCAATCGCGGACAGTGCCGAGCGCACCCCTTGAACCCCGCATTATCCGTCATAAACTTGTTGAAGTCCGCCATGAGCTTGTCGATAGCTTCTCGCATGTGCATGTGCCGTACGTCGGTCCATACCGTGTCTGCGTCCGACAGTACAGCCGTCTTGTCCTCGTAAGCGCCGACCGAAGACTGGAACTTGTACCTGGATAACACTAGATACGACGAGAAGAAGCGTACAGGGTGCAGGGACACGTACGTGTATTTGGATCCGTCCTCGATGGGGAGAAGATCGTTCGCCATCGCTTGATAGGTGAACTCGTGAATAAACGGCGCGATGGCGTCCATCGCTCGATCCGTGACAATCAGCGTCGCGCGCTGCCTCGGCGGGTCCTGTTTCTATTCTCGCACGACCCGTCAAAAACGGTCCATGTCGCGCACAGACGACAATGAATTCCAACGCACCACCGGAAAATCGGGATTCGTGCGCTTGTACTCGTCTAGCGCCGACTGGACCTCCCACGCCAGCATGCGCGACAACACCTCTGACTCTGCTGCCTCATATTGGCGCGACTGCTCGCCACGTGCAAGGTTCGTGCGCCAGCGCATCGAGGATTCTGCTGGGCGCGGCGCGGCCCGGGTGCTCTCGTGCGGGCGTAGCGCACCGAGGGGGCCGTGGTGTGCGGGAACGTAGTATCGGATATAAGGGAATTCGTTCAATGTAATGCACACGTTTGCGATCTTGGCGTCGCCACGTGGGGCAGAGGGATAAAGTTAAAAAAAAAAAGGGGGGGGGGGGGGGGTCAAGGAACAGACGTACGGATTTGGCAACAAAGCGGATGTCCTCTTCTAGTCGGTCGCGCTCGGCGCGTGCAGTAGCGTCCGATCGCACCGGGCTGTACATGCTGAAGAAGTGCTCAGGCACACGTAATGAAAAGGCCTGCGCCTCGATCGCTAAAGCGATGCTCAGTCGGTCAGTTCAAGGCTATGCGTGGGGGGAAGATCAGACGTACCCCCAAAGTTGACGTAGAGATCCTGCAGGCCGCGAAGGAACGGCTCTGCAGGCGAAGAGGTGAGCCGCTGGAAGAGTTCGTCTGCCAAGCCTGTGCGATGGTGTTCCGAGGGGCGTCAGAGAGCGGTGGAGAAGAAGGGTAGAGGACGGGCGGACCATCTATGAAGAAGAGGTGCGCGCCAGCATACTGCTGTCGCCCAGCGGAGAAATCGCGGATGATGCGGTCGACGTTGGCAGAAGTAGGCATGACCATGTACACCGCATCGAAGCCCTGTTGTGACTCGCGGTTGCTCGTTATGGATTCGATGACTGGTGCTGGAGTTTAAGCAGAGACAGCAAGGGACCTCCACGAGTGAGAGAGGCGCACGGGTTACATTCTCCTGCAAGATATCGAACTGTTTTAGAACTGAGTTAAGAAGCTGCTGCGAGTGCTCGTCAATGACGAGGATCTTCCATCTCGAGGGCGGATTGACGGAACGGATAGCGTCGAGAAACTCTGCACATGATTAAGATTAATTCAACTGACAGAGAGAAAAAGGATAATACTATTTCTAACGATAGTGACGAGGGAGGACATGCGGGTGTGAGTACAAGTGCGAGTGAATAGCAGAGTAGCACGGTTCCTCGGACCATTTCCATTTCAGGTTCAGGCACTCAAACTCAAATGTGGTAATGTGTCTGCCTCGGCTATCTCCGTTTGATAATAGTCCATTAACATCCATCCCTATCCCATTATCTATCTATCTACCTATTAAAACCTCAATAAAATAGTGATTGTCCAGCTGTAATCAATACAGCAACGAGCAATGGAACAGAAACCCTCGCATTCATCACAGAGTTTGACTTCTTCTGCACGGCTGTCGGATCCAGGTCAGTGTTCGAACTCGTGATAACCGTGTGGTTCGTGTACGGGAACGACGTGTTCTTGTTACTTTCCGAGTACAAGTTGGTCGCTGGGATGTTCAGGCAACTTCCGATCGGCTTTAGCTATGTCGGTGCGTTTTCGAACCTCAATTCAATTGTTACGTCAGAGTCGGGCACTTACGGATAATGGCGGTTTGTGCGCTAATGCTGCATCCAGAGTATACCCAACCGCAAGATCGACGGTGACCTCATATAGATCATGTTGCAAGACGATGAAACTGTAGACCACGTCATCAGTGGCATCAATGCTGGCCATCGACCTATACGCACCCAGAAGGGATAGTGGACGCGTTTCCGAGGATACCTTCAAACGTGTTGAACGAGGTCGTCGCATCCACTATTCCACCAGCCACTTTCCAATCTACCAACGTATAAACACCCTCAACGCTCCACCATGACCTAACAAACGGCTACTATCAACTTACCGTTGGTGTCAAATGGGCCGGATGCAGGCGCGCTCGTCCAGATGATAGGTACCATTCCCATGGCCAGAGAAATCGCCCGTACGCGGTCATCTAAACGCCGTTAGTTTCCTTCAGGATATCCGCCGGCTCGGATTTGTGGAGCGTACCAATATCCCCGTACGGCGGACGCATCGTCGTCGGTGTGATGCCGAGCACCGTCTGGATGGCCTTACGTGTCCATCCGAGCTCGGCGACTATCTGCGGGGTTGTCAACGACGTGAGGGGCTAATCGGAGAAATCGTCGTCAGCCAGACGTTCGGAAAGGTACAATGACAACGACGAACGCGGTGGGACCAGGTGTGGACACTGATCTCATGGCCCGTCATGTATTCCTCGATTAACACAGCAGGTCGTTCAATGACGCGGGAGCCAACTACGAAGAAAGTTGCCAGGATGTTCTGCTTTCCTAGGTAATTGAGCAGTTTCCTGCAGAAACGGACCGCTCAGTCACCGTGCATTACATAACATCGTCTAGGACGAGGTGAAAAAAAAAAAAAAAAACACTGACTGGGCTACAGGTGGGAACGTCATCAGCATAAAGGCATCAGACAAGGGTGCTGGGGACACTCACTCCACTTGCTCGGGCCATCGTCAAAGCTGACGCCCCAATCATATTGTTTTGGGCACGCCGTGATATCCGTGTCGCGCGTGGTCCCGCCACACGTCCACCACCCGCGCAAGCTGGCTTGCGCCATGGCAGCGGGGTCGCCCGCGCACGTGCCATCTGCCGTAGGCGACCACGCAGGTATGTCAAACCCGTCGAGCTCATGCATCCACTTTTGCACCTCGGGCGAAGCTACAAACCAGCGCCTTCAGCACGAGCACGTGCACCACAACAAATAAAAGAAACGCACAAGTATCGGGTACCTGGTCTTGCGTCGGCCAGTCGGCAGGATGGAACACGACTAGCAAACAAAAAAATACGCATGAAAAACGAAATGGACAAGAGGGGAGGAGACGTACATGCGGTTGGCAAGACTGGGACACCAGGGATCGGCGGCGTCGCGCCGGGCGCATAGCTCGACGCGACCGGCGACGGCGTACCCGTCGACATGCCGGACGATATCAAGCTGAGCGGCGGCACACCGTTCTGGCCACCCGACGGGACGGGCACCACGGGCGTCGGTATCGACGTCTTCAAGGAGCCCGTCGCCGTCGCCGTGCCCGTGACTGAGGTCGACGCAGCTGAACGGCTGCCACTACTGCTATTGCCAGCCGACGAAGATGGCGATGGCGTCGACGACGTTGGGCCACCACTCGCACCGCTGGCGCTGGGACCGGCGGCGCCAAGCTTGACCTGGCGGTTCCCCAGCGCCACCACGTTACGGTGGTGTCGCTGGTGTGGCGGCGGCTTAGCGCGGGTGCCTCCCGCCATGACAGCGGAGAACAAAAGGACGGACAAAGCGGAGAGCTTCATTTACAAAAAAAAAAAGGTGGTCAAGAAGGGAAGGGGAGAAAAAGAATGTGTGTGCGGTGGGTGCAGTGTGGGGTTCGCAGACTGGCGGACAAAGAGAGAAAGAGATGAAGAGGGGAGCTTCAGAACGAGAGCCTGGAGCAACGCTCCACTTTTCGCGCATCCATAGCTGCCGTCAACTATCACGCTTTCCAAATTTGGAACAGGCTATTACTATTATTATCCATATGCACCCCAAGCATGCGACGTAATCTCCCATCTACTTGGCGCCGCTGTTTACAGTGTTCCCGCCCCCCCCCCCGCTGCGGCAAGCATTCATTTTCTCTCAGGGATACTACAGTATCTATCATCCACCACTCACTCTTACCACTCAACTTCAGGCGCACTACTAGTGGTCTCGGAAAGAAGGTTACGTGATTCCACCGATCTCGCTGAACGAAGCGATCATTTCCATCTCCGCTTGATCGCCAAAGGCAAAGGCGTGATGACAGAGCCCCAAGTCAAAGATAGGTAGGCAGAGCATTGGATTTGCTTATATTAGAACATTCCGCTATAGTACATTGTTGTAGGATGTGAAGTCGAGGAGACATCAGACTTGGCGACGGGTGAGCGGTAAAGCTTATTAAGCTGGCGATCGAGGGGGTGATTGATAGTATATATGGATGCTGATGTGGTGGGTGTGTAGCAGATGAACAAAATTGAACAAAGTAAAACACTCGAACCGGAGGTAACGGTAAGGAGAAGAATAAAGGACAGGGAGAACCACAAAACAGCCATGAAAAAGAAAAAGACAGGTCGAAAACGGATGTGAGGCTCACAGCAATGTGCTAAAAAAAACAACATTCGAAAAGACGTGCACAGCAGCAGGACGAAAAAGGTAAAAGTGAGCGGGAAAAAAAAAAAAAAAAAACACGGGAGAAGAGAAATTACCCGACACAAAGTAAGACAAGACAAAACAGGTACAGCGACGGCAATGCGCACAGCGCTTACTGCCCTGGCAGCGCCATGCGGAGCGTTAGCACGCGATCATCCGATACGAAAATAATTTCCTCTCGTCCTGCTGCGCGACCATATGGCGGCGGCGGCGGTGGCGGTGGCGGCTGCTGTCCTGGATACAACGGCAACTGCGACGAAGCGTAGCTGCCAGGTAACGACGAGCGCCCACCATTGTATGAGTATGAAGGCGGAGCATACGACCCACTCCCATGCGAGAAGCCGCTCCCGTTGTGCGACGAGAACGAGCTCTGCGAGGTGCGCGACCGCCTCATGGAGGGCGGCGTGTCCGCGAATAGGCACCGCAGGTTGTTGCCCTGGATGACCTGCGACATTGAGCCGGTCTCTACATTACGGATTTCCACGAACGTCGGCTCGAACGCGAGCACGTAAGGGTATTGGAACGCTGTTATAGATTATGCGGCTGCACACGTCATAAAATGGAGAGTCTCTTACCAAAGCTAGTCGGAGAGCCTTCCCAGTGCACCAAAAAGTTCCTCCGTGACCTACGGCCGCCGCGATCGATATAGAATGCAAATTCTGTTCACGGTTGGTTCAGTAACGCGGACCGCTTCGTCCCAGAAGAGTGTTCGAGTAGCAACAACGCACCATCGTAGCACAGCAAAAACTCATTCTCGATGCGGTAGATCGCCACAGGCTTCGGCCTCGTATTCTCCCCTCTCCGTCGGACAAACTCGAGCGACTCATCGTTAGGATCGAGCAAGCCCTGCGTATCCAGCGTGTCCGGGTCGATGATCTCAAACCCGTTCACGCACGCGACGCACAGCTTTGTGCGTAAAAAGTGGATCGAAGTCGACTGCACGGGAATGTAGAACTCCTTGTAGATCCGAAGCGTGTCGTTTCCTCCTTGCAACAACTTGCGGAACGTCGGCTTGTTCCGCCCGCGCACGTTCTGGTCAATCGGCTCGAAAACTTTGATTGTACTCGAAATCGGGCTCGTCTTGACAACGCAGACGAACGTCTGCCCGACGCACACGCCCGACTTGAAGAACGAAGTATGTGCGGCAATGCGCTTGGCACGTTTCAGCCCTGCGAGTGGATCCATCGCCTCGAGCGCGTCTAGAGGGAACGTAATCACTTGGCCCTCTACACAGCAGAAGGGGTAAATAAGCGTCGAGTGGTTGGGAGACGACAACGCATGGCACACCTGACAGCACGATCAACAGTCCATAGTCGTCCAGAACATCTACTTGGGCGACATCTGTAAGCGCAAGCACCTTGATCGGATCCCTATTTGGCTCGCGCAAATCCTGAAAATATACGCCGTCGGGTGTACCGTACGCGACCTTCTGTCCGCCACCTACATCCCCGCGTGAGCACGACTTTGTGAGACGACCCGAATATGACTCACTGAACGGGGCCGCGCAAGTCGCATAATCCGCCGACTGGAAAAAGCCTTCGGAGAGCATCTCCATCTCGAAGAACTGGCTCCGTTCACGCATGAGGTCCTGCTGTTGCGTGATGTTCTCGATCCACTTGCGGTGATTCGCGTGTGTTGCCGCCCAGAGTGTCATGTTGTAGAACTTGCGTCCCAAGTGCACAAACGTGATCGCGAATCCATTCTTGCCCCCGCCCTCCATCTTGATAGGGAGCACGGGTGGGTGTGGCTGAGCAGGAGAGCGGCGGCCACCATTCTGACCGGTGCTGTTGCGCGGCGTACGGCCGGGCACGACAGGACGCATGCCGGTTTCGTCGGTAGCCATAATGAAGAGAAGCTCGAGTGGGATGGGCTAGAATGAAACGTGTCATGGTTTGGGCGAGCTACAGAGCAAGGTAAAAAGCATACCCGACGGTAGACCTTATGTTGTTCGGATCTGTTCCTCTGCTTAACCATAAGCAATGCATGGTCAAGCAGGAAGACGAGCAGTTCGCTGCTGTCGCCTTGCGCGCCCCCGCGGCGATTCAGAGGGCCCTTGTATATCATCTCACGGCCCTCTTCCTTCAAACGTAAATCCTATTTGCGAAAAAAGAATGAAGCACGATACGAATGCCGACCATTCCTTTGAGGTACGCACCACTTGCTCACCCGGGCGGAACAAGAGCTGCTGTTCCAGCTGCAGCAGGTTGAACCTGTTCTCCGCTCGGCCCGTCTGAAGATTGACGTCGACAAGAAACTCGCGGACGAGGGCCACGACCTTGGGTATGTCCTGTTTGTCCGCGCACCCTTCCGGCGTTTGCTTCAGCACGGCATCAAGGAGCAGCGGGTAACGGGCGAGACGGGTCGTTGGCTTGGTGAGATACGCGTTGAGTTCGAGCTTGCGTGAATCAGGGCGACGTTCCGTTTCCTAAGCCAACCCACCCGTTCCTTCAACTGACACCAAAAATGAGGTCAAGGCAACGTACCTCGACAAATTGTGCAAATGCAGGATTCGAGCTCTTCTCCTTCTCAAACTCGTACTTGCCATACAGTTGATGGGCACCATAGGAGACGAAGGGGGCAAAGCTCGGCACGATCTCAAGAAAGATGTCTGCGATGCCCTCAATGACGGCGTATGACTTTTGACGCCTGTTGAGCGCATCGCGCAAGCGGGTGTTGACTGAGATGACGTCGTGGATGTTCCAGAAGACTTGTTGGATAAAGTCGGCACGGCGTGACTCGGGTATGATGTCCTGCGAGCTGAGTGGGGCAACCCAGACCTGCGCGTTCTCATTAGCATATACAGTTAAAAGAGACACAGAAAAAGAAGAGCGCACATCGCGCAGATACTCCATGTCGCGCACGAAATCGCGTTCGGTATAGATGACCTCGTTGATCGCTTCTTGCCGCCTCTTCTCCTGATCCGACACGCTGTCCACGATTTCCTTGGAGACGGTATGAATCCACAGCTGGCCAGGTTCGACATGGTCTAGATCGCCAAAGCTCTCACGGCTCAGTTGGCGCCTAATGCCAAGGCCTGGTAGTGGTTTCATGTTCAAACGACTCTGCTGCTCTAGGCGCCGAGGGCACGTGATGGAGTAACACAATCGGTCTCGAGAACATGTTGGCGAATAGCAATCGGTCAAGAGGGTGAACACGCCCGTCGGGACCTGCACGTCCTCGACCGCGTCCGTTGATGCGCCGGTGGGGAGCGCGGCCGCATCCGGCTGTTTCCCTGGATCCGACTCAGTTGACGCCTCGTTTGAAGGCGATCCGGTGTCGCGCATCGCAACCAACTCGGCATGCGCATCAGGGTTGGGAGTACCCTGGGAGCTGGGGGACGTGACGGTTGTTGGTGGTGGTGAGAGCTCACCAGAATGAATTGGGCTTCCGACACGCGTGCGGAATTGATAGACATCCGATGCCGAGTCTCGCAGCCGATGGTCATATGTAACGGCGTGGAAGTACTTTTGGGCATCGAGGGCGCGCCCGAGGAGTAGAGCAAGGTTGCGGTCCGTAGTCTTGATGATGTAGGCGATCTTGTCGACGGCCTGACGCCCATCGAATGCGTTCTTATATGTGAGCCCGTCCTTGACTATGTCAGTGAGCACGACGCGGGCGCGCAACGCCTCGGCCACACGAGAGAGAAGGGCAGGGTACACGATGGGGGAGCGGCGAGGATATGGAGGGTGAGAAGACCCCTGACCATTCCCCGGGACATGAGGGACTCCGGATCGAAGACGCGAAGAAGTAGAAGCAGGTGAGGGAATATCGGCGAAAGAAGAACGCACGTGTGCCGAGGTGGTAGCGGACATGGAGCGGGAGCGGTCTTGCTGTTGCAAGGAGGAGCGATCACGGCGGGAGGGACCAGGCATTGTGCGGGTAGAGTCAGAAGAGCGCCGGGTGCCGTTGCCATTGTCGGAAGAGGATGAAGCGGCACGGCCAGCTTGGTTCATGAGGGCAACGTCGAGTTGTAGAGGATATGGCTTGGACGGAGGAGGGGCCGAAGTACCGGAGTAGCCAGAATCCGCGGAGCGAACGGAAAGGTTATCTTGTGGAGACAGTCGTTGGGATAAGCGGTGGTGAGCGGGCGTTGGCTCGGGTCCCTGATAGTAAGACTGGTGGCCAGCTAGATAGATCGATCGAAAAGAGGGACGATTAGCGTGGACTAGGTTATGGAAAAAAAAAGACGTACGTGACTGAAGATTTGCCCAAGGGAGTTCCGAGTCGTCAGTATCGCTCGGGCTGCTTTCCTCGTCAAAGTCAAGACCGAGTCGACCATTGGTAGCATCAATGTTGACACCGAGGTGGGGTATGTTGGTACGGCTGCGGCTTGCAGAGCCATTTTGGTAGCGAAGATCCTGCTCGTACTCATATGGAGGTTGCTGCTGCTGCTGCTGCTGAGGAAGTGGTGGTGGGAGATGACCCCACGAGGGCTGTCGGTGGACCATGGCATTGTTGTTGTGGTAAGCTTGGGCTTGATAAGGATGATTGGGAGTGAGAGTGAGACCATGGTGAGTGGGCGAGTTGAATGTAGGGTCGGAAGGGTCATCGGATTGGGGAGGATAGACGGGAAGGGAGAGTTGATTACTGACAACGGGAGTAAGAGACTGTTGGGGGTAAGGGTATTGGGGTTGGAGGTAAGGGTAGTTAGGATGGGACCAAGATTGATTCTGAGGCGGGGGAGGGGGAGAAGCGTAGAAAGATTGACGAGGATCGGGGGATTGGGTCACGGTAGCATAAGGATGAGAAGGGTAGGGGTTATTATGACGATCGAGGGTAGGGGAAGAGTAGTGTGGTTGATTGGATAGGTAAGGGTATTGACTTTGAGAGTAATTGGGTAGAGGTGGATAATTCTGTGGGGGGGATGAGGGGCCAGAGGAGAGATGGTGAGAGACACCTGGTCGACCAAAGATGGATTCGTAGGCAGTGAGTCTCTTGTCCGGTTGTCGTGGACCGAGTGGTCTATCCATCATTTAGATGCAGGTACGACGACGTAAAGGTGATGGAGGCAGAGCGGAGGATGTTTAACCTAAAGGGCGAAACTCGAGGCGAAGAATGCCAGTTCAAAAGTGTGTTGCGTGACTTTGAGGCGTGTCGTGGTCCAACAACGAGGAAAGGAAAGGAAATTCAAAACCGGCCGATTCTTCTATCTCTCTGACATGACACCTAACCGCAATCCTTATCAAAAAAAATATCCGTATTATATCCCTCCTTTTTATTTTATTTTAATATAATCCTTGTAGAGCTTGAGCTTGACGACGTCACTGAGGCAAGGCCTATGGCGTACTAGTACGTTGTGCCAGCCTGTGCTGTGGCACCTCTTAACAAAGCGTGAGATACACCTCCCTCAAGTTCATGTGACCGCCACAGGGGATCTAGGGAAGTGTATCTCATTGAATGATTGATTTCAACCGTCAACCGTCGAGACCCTGTTGCCTTGCGTCAACTGGTCCTTATGTAAGCCCTCACTCGGACGACGGAGATGATCGACCGGAGTATCACGAGCTAACTCGGGTACAAGCCTTAATCTCAGGCAACCACTACCTCTGTCATGTCCCCACCTTTTCTGCGCATCGGCCGTGTGTCTTTACCTACAACCCTGCGTAGACTAGCATACTCCACCATGCCAGTGCATCCACCCTCACCCCGCCCTATCGACTGGAAGTACGCCGCCCCAAGTCCCCCGGCAGGCACCCCACCTTTGCCGCGCAATCTACCCTTCCCAGGCTCCCCGTATTGCCCCTCCTGCCAACCCTGGAAAGTCTGAAGTGCACCCTCGCTCCAGTTGCACATTCCCAGGCTGAGTTGGCGGAGGCAGAAAAGAAGATCGATGCATTTGCGAGCGGCATGGGACCAGAGTTGCAGCGCCGCCTCGAAGCCCATGCGCAAGGCAAGCCGCATTGGCTCGAGGAATGGTGGGATGATGGGGCCTACCTGTCCTACCGGGATTCGGTGCGTTCCATACCCTTATCGGGAGTGACTTTATGCCGAAACGTCCCCATTATTAGGTCATGGTCAACGTTTCATATTATTGTGCGTCTGCCTCGGAGGCATCCCATTTATCACGTCGATCCGTATCATATATCGATAGATGGTTTCGCCGAGCCGCCTAGCACTCAAGGCATCACTGGTCCCCGAGCAGCGCGGAACCGTGCTGCGTCTCTCACACGCGCCGCAATGCTCTACCGCCGCGCTCTGAAGCGTGGCGAGGTGCCCGCTGAAGGCACAAAAGATACGCCGTTCTGCATGGACACTTACCGGTGCGTTTCCCAATCATGTGTTGGCTCGCCTCTGACCTTTTTTTGTGTGTGCAGGTGGATGTTCGACTGTGCGCGTGTGCCGGGTACCGAGGGTCTTGACTGGAGCGTGTCGCACGCCAAAGAGGGCGATACGAGTGGCGATGGCCACATAATCGTCCTTCGCAATGGGCACTTCTGGCGGCTCGACGCTGCCCACGACGGGCGGATCCTCAGCACGGCCGAGCTCGAGGCGTAAATTTGCTCCATCTTTTACTCTTCGTTTCTCCCATTCACGCGTTTGCACATGCAGCCAGATAGAACACATCGTTTCCGCATCGACGACCAAACAACCCGCCGTGGGCGCGTTGACCGCCGCGAACCGGGACCTCTGGGCGTCCAACTACGTGCGTCTGCGCGCCCTCTCGCCGTCGAACGCCGCGCTGCTCGACGCGATCCACTCGGCCGCGTTCGTGCTCTGCCTCGACCCGGCAACGCCGGGCGACTTTCTGACGACCTCACGCTTCCTGTGGCACGGCGCGCCCAACGGCCTGCGCGACCGATGGATCGACAAGCCCATACAGCTGATCGTGTTCGACAGCGCGCGCGCGGGGCTCATGGGCGAGCACTCCGTCATGGACGGCACGCCGACGCTAGCGTTCACCGACGCGATCTGCAGCGCACTGGCGGACCCCGCATTCGACCACGGCTCCTCCCCCTCCTCGTCCTCGTCCTCTCCAGCAGCCGCACCCGTGGAGCTGAAATGGACGGTCGATCGGGAGCTCGGGGAGAGCATCGCGCGCGCGGAGAGAGACGCGGCGGAGCTGGTCGCGTCGCAGGCGATGAGCGTGGTCAAGACCGGGTACGGCAAGCTCGCCATCAAAGCGGCGCGCGCGTCTCCCGACGCGTGGGCGCAGATCCTTGTGCAGCTCGCGTATGCGCGGCTCGTGCGTTCGTCGAAGAAGCGGCGCCAGGGCGGGACGTACGAGAGCGCGACGACGCGGCGGTACTTCAAGGGCCGCACCGAGGTCGTGCGCGTCGTCACGAGCGAGAGCGACGCGTTCGTGCGCGCTATGATGGCGCAGGGCGACCGCGACGATGACGTGGAGAAGAACAGGAGGGCGCTGTTCGAGCTCGCGGCCAAGGTGCACGTCGCGAATGCGCAGGCTGCGGGGCGCGGGGAGGGCGTCGATCGGCATTTACTCGGTTCGTGAAGGGGGGGGTCCCCACTACTCTAAGTTATCGCATCCTCACGTGGTTTCAGGATTGAGGAAGGTGCTCAAGGAAGGGGAGGACGTCCCGGAGATGTTCGAGGATCCCGTGGTGAAACGCGCGAGCCATTGGGTGCTGAGCACGTCCGCGCTGTTCTCGAAACATTTGCGCGAGTACGGCTGGGGCGAGGTGCGGTTTTTGTTTCGCGCTGTGTGCGTTTCTCTCCGCCACTGACGTGCTCAAAAACAGGTCGTGCCAGACGGCTTTGGGGTCGCGTACATCACCGGGTTTGACGGTACGTCGCCGGCGACATTGTAACTACGCTCATTAACGGGACGCGGGTTGGTGCAGATTATATGCAGTTCACGATCACGTCGCGCGCCGAGATGCCAAACGAGGAGTTTGCGGCCGAGATTTCGCGTGCGGCGGAGGACCTTTATGCGTTGTACTTCCACGGGGAAGTGCCCAAGTCCAGACTGTGAAGAGAAAATAATACCTAGCATTCATTGTAGGGGGAAACAAGAAACAAAATGGAATCTATTTTGTTGGGGGGGGGTTCCAAGTTGGGATCCACTACCATAAGGATTTACTCTAGTTTGTGGCACGGTGACGTCGCATCGGGAAAACATGACAGAGAAAGATACAAATTTGTGGCATTCACTCGCATCTGAGATTGGAAGGGGCATTATTTCGCCACGAATCAAGTGTCTTTCTCCTTCCCTCCCCCGATTGTCAATTCTCCTTTCCTCCCCCGATTGTCATTCTCCTTTCCTCTCCGAGACAATCGGGGGCTGTAGTTGGAGGCTATGATAGGGCATTGATAAGGCCCTGTTCGGTTGAAATAATTATGATCCCGATTATTTAACCAGATTGTTTACACCGTGACTACAGTAATCGAGTGGCTGAGCTCGTTCCACATCCACAAAGAACCGATTATTTTTTTTTGTAGGTACAATCCGAGATTATTTCAACCGAACAGGGCCTAATAAGTGGCATGATGCGAACGTCGATGCCCTTGATGATGAGAACCATACAGCAGCGAAATTACAGAAACGAATAGCTTCATTGATCCATGTCGCGTATCGTGATTGGGGTTGCTATGTAAAAGACGGAAAAGAAGGACACACAAAATAGGACAGCTCCTTGCCAGGCCGGGGGAGAGTGCTTTGCTTTGTCTTACGGAGCTTATTCGCGAGATGTGTTCCACCCCCGAGAGGAGAGGGGAGAGCGGTTGTGGAGAGAGTGTGTGGGAAGATTGGAACCCCAACGAGAGACGGAAACTGATGACCAAACCGCCCTGAGCTGACTTGACGAGTATCAATGGACACGACACCGCTCCCGGCCGGCGCTACCCCATTTAATGTCAAACCCAACCGACCTACCCGTCCTCTCCAATGTCAATGTCTTCCTCTCTCCTCCAACTCGATACGCCCCGCCCTATGCCCTGCATGTCCGCCCGCCTTCTCACCTCCCTCAAGCTTCCCTTCTCAAAGCCCAAACACGACCCGTACCCGACCCTACCTGTCCGTCCCACATTCGCTTCCGTCGAGGCTGTCTAGCTAACCATGATGTCCTCCCTAAGCCCGAACGCTCACGCGAGCCGGAAGCCGGCGCAGCCCCGCCGAGCTACGAGCAGATCATAATGGGCCTGCACCTCTCGCGCACGCCGCACATCCCCGCGCACCTCGCGCACCTGTACCCGCCTGCGCCCCAGTCGATACGACATCAACAGCAGCAGCAGCAGCAACAGCAGTCCTCTCCCACCTCCACGTCCATCTCCTCTTCCGCGCCTCCTAGTCGACGCACACACAAAGCGCGCTCCCACCCACACCCCCTGCCCTCCTCGTCCTCGACCTCCTCCTCCCGGGTGCGGGCCCGTCTCCCTCCCCCGCCAGCACGCTCGGCGATGAAGAAGCCCCGCGTGACGTCGAGGTCGACCACCACCTCGAGCATGACCCCTGACACGGCCAGCGCGTCGACGGTCGCGTCAAGCGTTCACTCGTCGACGCCGACGCGTCCGGGGCTCCTCGCGCGGTTTCTGGGGGCCAAGGAGCGCGGTGCCGCATCTTCTTCTCTCGTCGTCGTCATTGCAGAGCACGAGTCAGGGCCGGAGCGCAAGGCTGTGCGGTTCGGTGGCGTCGAGGAAGAAGAAGAGGACGAGTCATGACGCATGATGATGAATTCTTTTTTCCACATTTCTTTTTTTTTTATTCGTGGAACATTCGGGCAGGATATACAATATGGGAACACCTTTAGATGCAATTCTTCGACCCCTAATGTCGCACCGCTCCTACGTTCAATGACTTATATGATTGTAGCATCATCCTTCTGTCTTTCTTAAAGCAAAACGCAATTCATTATTTTCCTAAAAACGTATTATGACTTGTCGCGTATTGTTGTCGTAGCCCGCTTAATCCAAAAGTGATTTCATCGTTCAGTCTCGTCCACAAATCAATGGGGCTGTGGAATGCTCCTTGCTTACGTTAAATCCTGAGGCTGTGGCTGTGACGAGTCCATAAACTGCGCAACATTTCTCTCCTCTCTTTTCATTACCCACAACCCCGGTCATTTTAGACCCCATCCCTTGTTCAGAACTCTTCTTTGACGAACCATGACCCCCGTAGAAACCGAGTATTATGACCTGGTGAGCGTTGCACAGCTTTCAATATCGCTACCCACGGGTGGCGCGGCTCTCAGCCTTCGCTTTCTGACATTGCAAATCTCTTCAGCTCAGTGTGCCAGTAGATGTGAATGATACCGACCTCAAGAAGGCCTATCGCAAGGCTGCCATGAGGGTGCGTCTCGTCATACAGCGCCACACTCCCCGTCTCATACAATTCTTTCATTCGCCTGCAGTACCACCCAGATAAGAACCCGTCCCCGGATGCGGAGGAAAAGTTCAAAGAGATAAGGTACGCCTTTGTGCACACACTTCCTTACTCTCCCTCCGCATTGTTTTATTTTATTCATATTGTTCTCACACCCCGCTCTCAGCGAGGCGTATCGGGTACTCTCTGATCCCGTACGTGAGCCCGCAGTCGTTCCCCTAACTGAGCGCGCTGATGGTCCCGTCTGACAGAACCTGCGCACGATCTACGACAAGAAAGGGAAGAAGCTGGTCAGCGACGAAGCCGGCTCGGATGTCGGGGACCCGGCGAGCTTCTTCGCCAACGTCTTTGGAGGCGATCGTTTCATGGATTATGTATGTCTGCTGCGTGCCACCTTCCTCATCAGGAGCCGAGGGGGAAGCGGGATTATGACACTCATTGCGCGTATTACAGATCGGAGAGATCTCGCTGATGAAGGATATGACGACCGTTGCGAATACCATCATGTCCGAGGAGGAAAAGGCAGAGACGGCCGACGTTGCCGGCGCGAACAACGTCTCCACCTCTTCCTCCGGTGCGTCCACGTCCGCATCCGCAGATCACCCACACCCGAACGGGCCCGCGCAAACTGCCGAAGGAGGAGCAACGGCAGGAGTAGGAACAGGAACAGGAGCAGAAGGAGTAACAGCCCAGCCCTCGTCCTCGCTCGTGCACCACGCATCCTCCTCCGATGACGCCGCGGAGCCCTCGTCCTCTCCTGCGGCGCCCGCCCCCGCACAGCCCCCGCAGCGCAATCAAAGAAGCGCTCCAAGTTGACGCCCGAACAACGTGAAAAGCTCGCGGCGCACGAACGAGAGCGCAAACGCGCGCTCGAGGCGCGCGTGCAAATGCTCACGAAGAACTCGTCGAGCGCCTGCGCCCGTTCATCGAAGCGAAGAACCCTGGTGCTGAGGGGGACCCCGAGACAATCGCGTGGGAGGCGCGCATGCGTCGCGAGGCAGACGACCTTAAGCTCGAGAGCTTTGGTGTCGAGCTGTTGCATGCGATCGGTACGGTGTACGTCACCAAGGCCAGCAGCTATTTGAAAAGCAAAAAGTTTCTGGGAATGTGCGTGGTTTTTATGTCTTTTGGGGTGGGGGCTTTTCTCATGATTCGTTAAGACCTGGATTTTGGTCAAAGTTGAAGGAGAAAGGGGCAGTGGCTAAGGATGCCTGGGGTGTGATAGGTAGTGCGTGAGTATCATCCATCCGCACACACACTCCTTTCGTTACTCATGCAATATTGTAGGTTGAGTGTGCAGCAAGTCATGCAGGACATCGAGCGCGCGCAGTCGAAAGGCGATACGAGCGAAGAAGAGCTCAAGGCGCTCGAGTACGACGTGACGGGCAAGATCATGCTTGCATCATGGCGCGGCACCCGCTTCGAAGTCGTGCAAGTGTTGCGCGAGGTCCGACCCGTTTCCACTCCCCTCCGTTTGTATACCTCTGATCAATTTTCTAGGTCGTAGACAACGTGCTGAAGGACCATAGCGTGAACGACCAAGAGTTGTATAACCGCGCGCGGGGGCTTCTGCTCCTCGGTGCCATCTTCAAGAGCACCGTTCCGGACGAGTCGGACGAGGAGCGACGCGAGCTCGAGCGGTGCGCCTTCTTTCTCCTTTCGTTTCATGGCATGTATCCGCTGATTGCGCGATAAATCACATGTAGGATGGTTGCGGAGGCTGCGAAACCGAAGAAAAAGCAGGCACCGCCAAGCGCTGCGACGCAGGCTGCGCTCAACCGCGCACACGACGCGCGTCACGTACCCGCGAATGGGCATACTAGGACCCCGTCGCCACCGACCACCACCGCTTGAGACTTGTGTTACCCCACCTCCTCCTCTCCGCTCATCTCCCGTGCATGTCATCCCCTATCTATGTTTTGACGCGTGACGGATGCCCCGTCCCACTGCTCTCCGACAGTTTCGCACTCGCTTTTGTGTCCCGATCTGATGATGATGACGATGGTGACGATTTTTTGCTTGTCTGGGCCCTATGCTGTAGGGGCGACGTTCTCTTACCAGTAATATCTTAATCAATCTCTGCAATTACATGCTCTCGAGACCCTCTTCGCGTCCGTCCGTGTGGCTGGCATGACTTGTATTATATCCTGTCCACCCATACGCATAAATAGAAGCAAACCCAAAACAGAAAACATGTCTTGGTCCCCCTCTCCCTCCCCGGCTCTACGCTCCGTTATGTACCACGCGCCGCTGCCCGAAAAATATATAGAAAAAAATACAAATCAAACTGCCGCAACCAACCTCCTCACCCTCACTTCACTTCACTTCACGCCATCGACCCGTCTCCGTCCCCGCGGGAACGGGACTCGAGCCGACCAGCGGCACCGGCGTCGTACGCGGCCCGCACGCGCGCACAAAACGCGCCGTCCGCCTGCACGCGAAACGCGGTGCGCGCGAGCAGCGCAGCCACGCGGAGCGCCGCGGCATGCGCCGCTTCTGTGCGTGCTGCGCGCGCGAATCCTGGCGTGTGGTTCTTGGCGTTGTCCGGGGAAGGTATATCTATTTTTGTTTTTTCGTTTTGGTTTATTTTTATTTTTATTTTTATCGGGGGATGAAAAAATATTTGAGGAGGAACGTACTGAATATCGGGTGTAGCGCGGGTAGTGCTGAAATTGGGCGGAAATAATAATTTGGATCGGTCGATCAGCGTTTACTTTTTTTTTTTGGGTGCGTAGTGTTTTGAGTGGCGAGTGGCGAGGGCTTACCGTGAGAGACGTTTCCCTGTATTAGACGTGTGTGTGTTTTTTTTTTTTCGTGAGCGTTGCTTTTACTTTTTATGATCCGCGTGGGGAAACTCGTACAAAGTCGGTAGAGGCAGAGGCAGGTTGTTCAGTCCAGTACGAGGGGAGGCCATAACACCGCTGGGCCGTCAGGGCTACGTCCTCCGCTACGAAGAGAGGGGGTGAGGCATTATTAGTCCCTGCTTTAGCGATTCCGAGTTGGGCTTACTCACCGAGGACGGGGTTCTGGCGTAGATCCAAGTAGCGTTCGTTCAGCACGATTTCGTGGCGACACCCCGTCGCGCTTGCGCCAGCTCTGCGTGAGTCGTGTCGTTCGTACATGTGCTCTGCGCGTATATGGCCAGTGACTCGGACTCACTCGAGGCAGCGCACCACGCGTTCGCGCAGCGGCTCAAGCGCGCCCCACTTTTCCGTGCGGACGGACCACGACATCTTGGCGTAATCGGGAATGACTGCAAGTGTATACATATCAGTACCCCCTTGGCACACGTTCTCGTTTCTTTCTTTCGTTTTTTTTTTTTTCACAACCCCGCGTGCTCGGAGGCGTCACGGTGTTGAAGCGAATGGACGCATGTGCATCGAAGGGAGGGAAGGGCACGAACCGTTCGGTGTCCAATCACGTCCGGAGATCACACCGTGCACGCGCTGTTCAGGGCGGATCTGCTGCCGAAGCGCAGAGATGCCGGCGTACGCGACGAAGGCCGCATCGAGCGCGTTCACCCCATCCCAAGGTGCATATCCTGCGTGGGCGCTGCCACCCTGCGTGTCAGTGCGACCGCCGGGTTGGGGGTGGTGGTGAGAGGAGCCCAAGCGAGGGCCCGGGACGTACGGTTGTCCGAAATATTCCACCGCGAGGGATTGCATGGCGAGCGATGACACGAACCCCACCTCTTGTGTATCGCCTGAGACGGGATGACACCTGTCCCGTGGCGCGCTGCTTGAGTCGAGGGCCTATGCGCGCGAGAAAGGGGGGGGGAGGGAGGGCTGCTACATACATTATGCAAACGTCCATGTCCTCATAGGCGCCTCGGTCCAACAGGATCTGCTTACCGGCGCCAGTTTCCTCGGCTGCAGGGTGGCACAAATTGAGGATAGACACGTACGGGGCAGCGCAATCGCGGGTGCATCAGAGCCCAGTTGACCACGTACCAGGTGTGCCGAGGAGGACGATCGTTCCTGGAACATCATGCTTCTCTAGGGCGGCTCGAAGCGCGAGCGCGATGCCGACGCCTGCCATCGCGATAAGATTGTGTCCGCACCCGTGTCCGATCCCCGGTAGCGCATCCATTTCAGCGTTCACCCCTACAGTGCGTCCGAGTCCCCGCGCCCCACGCCTGAACTCGGCGCGCCAGGCAGTGGCAAGGCCGAGGTATTGCCGCGTCACGGTGAAACCATGCGAAGACATGAACTCGGTCAGCCGATCGTGTGCATATCTGCAACGTATGCATTGCATCTATAGGTCAGCATCCTGGAGGAGAAAGTTTGAGAAATCGAAAACAAACCTCTCCTCAAAGTTGAGCTCAGGGTGGTCTGAAGCGTGCGTCTGTTTCTGTTTTCTTTGGCGTTTGTTTGGTGCGGTCTCGCTCACCATGAATATCCAAACTTAACCGCCGCAACTCAGGGTCAAGTTCGTGGAGTGTGTCTTCGATCGTTCTCATTACGTTGGCATTGGGCACGTAATCCACTTCAGACGTACTCGCCCAAGAGTACGGAGGGGGGAGACCTATCTCCCGCTTTGCGGTGCCAAAGTCGCAACTACTCGCGATCCGTACGTATGCCGGCTATTTCAGCAATCGTCAGCACCCCATTCGCAAAGTCAATATGGACTGCACTGACAAACTCTCCCGAGACGGATTTCTCAGGAGAAGACGCCTGCGGCGCCAGTGGGGCGTCTTCCCCTTGAGGAGGGGAATGCAGGCACGCGCGTTGCCGGCGGGATCCGGCTAAGATCCCTGAAAAGCAGCCAGCCTGAGACCACTCATGGGGGGGATCCGAGGTCATCTGTCAAAGGTCCACAGTGCGGACAGGTGGGACCTAAGACCCAGCAAGCCCCGGCCGTTTTATACGCACTGACTAGGGCGGGGTCCCGTGGTGACTGCGCGCCATCACAACCCGAGTTCAGGTGAGTTCTGTGGTGCATTTGTCGCCCCTCCGTGGTCGTCGGAAGTTCTTCCGGCTTCACACAGTCGGCCGTTGTCAATTGAGATATCACTTTTAAAGGGATCGATTGGCCTCCGAGGCATTAATAGTACGATTTCTAAGGTACAGAAAAGCAAACAAGGATGTAACAGGATTGCCCGCGGCATGGAGGCACAGCGTAGCCAGAAGCCCAGGCTGATACGTACAGAAATCCTTAGCCCAGTACTCGGAGCGGTCAGCAGACACGAACATAACAGCCATCGATTAAGGGTTTGCCGATCTGGTGGCGAGTTTCCGAAATAAATGAGTAGCCGTTGCCATAACACCTGCGCTCTCGATGAACGCGTCCTCTCCGCTGAAGCCCAACCTCACACGCCCAGAGCGGGCACACAGCCGAGCGAGGTCACCTACGCTGGGGAGTCCTACTTGAGGAAGTACGCCGTTTCCGACAAGTACTACAGTTTCTCTGTCAGTCGCTTTCACAACGCGACAAGACGACACGAGCGCTGGAAGCAGCTCTATGTCACCACGTCGCGCCCGAAGTTCCACGAGACCAGAAAAGCTCCGTGGAATCAGAAGTGAGATATTACCTACAACACAGGAAAGTCAGTATCGATGCTTTTATTTAATCCACCGATGATAAGGGAGAAGCTCAGGATGGCGTGGGCCCAGTCGGGCCAGCCCCCATTTTGGGATATTCAAATACACCAGTGGACAGCTGGGTCTTAGACTTACCCGACCGAGAATATGCGTCAAAATGGACTGTCCTAGAAGGGGACTTGGAGACCTGCACCATGGTTCAGGCGGGAGCTGCTTCGACAAATGGGAGGTTATCTTACAAGTTCTAGAACGATGTTGCTGCTGCGCGTCGCGGAACGAATGGTCGCAGTCACGGGCATGGCCGATTCCCCAACCACCCGGATGGTGGCAGAGATGTTACCATGCCGAGAGTCTAACCTGGCAGTTGGGGCTCCCATTGTCATATTGCGGAAACGGCGTGGTCTCCGCCCGGCGCGGTTTTCAACTAATGCCTGCAGGATGGAGGGAGCCGAGGTTTGTGCGGCCAACGGGTCGAGTAGCCAAGAACCTGGGGGAGATGTAAGTTAATATTAGGCACCATACATCTACCCGTAATGCTCTCACGGACCTTTAATGGGCTCGAGCACGGTGAAAATGCTTACGCCATTGGTGGGAACACTAGGTGGTGCAGCTACAATCGGCAACCTGTTGTGCAGAGGAGACGCAACTACAACAGATGACGAAGTAGATGCGTCTGCATTCGAGGTATATGCTGGCGGGACCGTTGCAAAATCAGCTCCGGGAACATCCTGTCTTCGAGGTGAGCCACCCGGTTTCGCGCTGTGTTAAGGCACCGAGACTCACGTATCCCTCGAGTCTCGCTTTTTCATCCCTGAAACCATGAGCCTCTTTGTGGTCAATGATCATCTTGGGGGTTGAAGAATTTCGGGGAAAGACTAGATGGCTGCGATTGTCCTCCACCGTGGCAAAGTGCAGAAGGGCGAGGAACCCAAGGTTGTTTATAAAGGGGAATATCAGAAGTCGCCATCACAGCACTCGAAATCCCCTTCTGGAGTTGCTGCTGCGCCGGGGTGCAGAGTGCAGCGTCCATTGCATTTGATAGATGCCGCAGTGTATGGGCGCCGGTGGAGCATGCACTGCGCTCAGCCACGATCCCCTGCGCTCCATAGCGCCATATGGAAGAACTCGAACATATGTCATTCGAGTTGTGAGGGGCAGTGCAGGAGGGTTTCGAAGACAAAGGTACTACAATACCGTGGAAATTCATATCTAGCCCTCCAACCGCAACAACCTCGGAACGGCATGCTATCGGCACCAGTTGAAATCAACAGCAAATGTATTCCTGAACAACCGATCGGGATGCGGAAATAGCCGTGCAAGCCCAGGCAGGTTCAGGTTAGTCACTATGATGACTTCTTCGACGTAATGCTAAGGCGCTACTAGTACTACAGGACAGACAGGTGGCAACGACCGTGACGGTCTCCGTCGCGGTCGGTATGTAAGCGCCCTTCAGAACTCATACATTCTCTCACCAACTGAATGGCTTACACTTCACCTTTTTCTCAGCTTCTCAATACTGCTGGCCCGCGGATTCTGCTTCCAGACGATGATCACCTCTCTCGATACGCCAAGATTACATACGGATCTACTATTATTGCAACAAGTACCACGAGACAGTAAAAGTCTTTGATAGCAGGATTGCGTCCTCTGCCGTCATAACAGGACAGCCTGGAATATCTGTAAGTGCTTCTCGTCATAGACCCTTTATCATGGATTACGTCTAGACGAGAGGGGAAAGGCCACTGGAGCCAGCAGGGCCTCTGTCGAAGTCTTAGAAAGGGAAGCCAATTGTTTGGTACCTTGATCAGCGGTGTTACTATTTGAGACAGATAGTTCTCAAAGTGGGATCCTTCCCCATCTCGCTGACCAGCACACCAAACACTCTAGTATACATATCACCTCTCCCCCGCCGAGAGGGGCGGTTGCCTCTGAAAGACTACGCGATCCTCAGTTGTTATCATGGGCCTTGGACAAGAGAAGAGATCCGTCAAGCTCCACTCTAGATGTTTTAGCTCATCAGGTTCTGTGTAGTGCACCTAGGGACGACAGCAGAAAACGTACGGCCCATATGATGGTCACACTCCTCGTTTTTGCATCGACTTCATGGCCAATTCGGATGTATTGTACGAATATAACAGCCATCGGGATGCAAGTGTATTCGAGGACTTTATGGTGGCCAAGCTGAGCCGCCTGCTCTAAGAAGGAAAACATATAAATTTGGATGGTGCCTCGCATGCTGTATACCCCGTCAAATAGTAAAGGAAAGGTGAATAATCTTCTTCGTGTGACCCTAGAATCCATCATATCTCCGTCGAGTTACAGCTCAAGACAAATATGGTGACAACGGCGAAGCGAGCAGATACGCCTGTATCATACTCGGAGGAGGGTCTGCTTAAGCTCGTCCCAAACCCCACACTCGGCCGACTCAGCGGAGAGCTCCTCGGTGGACACGGACTCGGACCTTGCGGACGTGGACTTTGCAGATCCGGACTCGGTGGGCTCGTCCGTTTCTGGGTTTTAGCTGAGTAGGACGTCGAATATCAAGGGTCCGTACAGCCAAATCTCCACCCTGACGTGTTCTACGTACCTGAATCAGTTAATCAAGGGGTGTTCGATTCGTTCCGAGTCATCATGCGTGGCGGATTTTTCTATATCTCCCAATCCTAGGTCGTTGAAACGTGCAACCAATTTTAATCACCAGGCTTAGTTACAGTGATCGCTCAAGGACGCGCTCCCGCTTGACTTCGGAAGACGAAATGGCCTTTCTGAATGATATGAAGCTGTATTCGGCACAGCTAGATCCAGCAAAATGGGAAAGACAGGTATGACGTGTTGAAGAGAAGCCTGCTGTATGCTTTGTATCATTTAGTTTCGACGGTCGACAAATTTCCATGTTGTAACGTAGGGAGTGGCAGGCGAAGATACAAATGTATCATGTCAAGTTGGGGTACTTCTCAATGCGTAAGATGCAAGAGTGAGCGTGTTCATACCAAGCTCAAGGCACATGCCCACGAATTGTAGTGGTATTTTTAGCTCATTTGCCATGCGAAACATATGCTACATTTTGTAATTCCCGATTGCGTCTGAGCGCTGGGTACCATCAAACCAGGCATAAGTTCCGCACTTTTCACTGCCGATAGACGATGAAGTAATTGATGCAACGGCGCGAGATTTTACATGAAAATAAAAATGTCTGATTTTTGATACCAACGTTACTATAGACAGCACCGTGACGTCGCCCAGTACCACCGCGAGGACGGAGCGCAGGCCGTCGACGATACGCAACAGCGCCGGAGAAGCGCCCACACCGGCCAGATAGGCGCACTGTGGGAACGTATCAACTCATGTACTTACCCATAACGGCGCCAGCACGTACAGTATTGCCCATGAGGCGCGACACCTAGCTAGATGCGGTCATGTTCTTATCTCGGATTGCGAAAACATTAGAGCACCAAGTATGCATGGCGTCCGGGGCACTGACGAGTGCAGCCTTGTAATCGTACGAAAACGGGTGAGCATACATAGAAACAAAAAACAAGAGCCGAACCGATTAGTGAGCACAAAGAGTCGAAGTGCAGGAAAAATAGAATACACAACATGAATCTTCCACAGAACTATCTTGACCTAAACAGGACTACGGCCTCAAAAAAAGATATATCATCGTAAATCGTAATTGTCTTAGGACCTCCATGCTACGCGTATGAGTAATCAAGACTTCTGAGACGATGGCAACATGAGCTTGTGCATCAATTGGAAGGCTTGCTCCATTAGCTTGGGAGGCTCAGTGAAGTAGTCTTCTCCACTGAATCCTAGCCTTACACGCCCATGACGGGAGTACATCCGAGCAATATCAGTATTGCTGTCCGGGTCCTGAGGTATCGGGCCATCGCCGAGGAAGACAGTGGTTTCTTTGCCCCTTGTGCTTATCACGCGTCCTGAGGCCGCCAGGGCCGGGAGCAGTTGCACTGTACCATCACGAGTGGAGAGCTGGACGAGGCCGCAGAAACTCCGCGGAACGAGCAGGGTAACGCTGCCTGTGGTGTCCGATCATTAGTCAGAAAGTCAACCTACGACGGGACAAAGGGAGCTTCACCAACGCACCTTTGCGCGAGGAGGCATCAATGTGAACAGTTCTCATCGGAGAAATAGAGACCTGTACGGTGTCAGAGCAATTAAGGGGAGTGTAGGTTAACTGACAAGATCGAGGATCGTGTTGCCCTTGCGCGTCTCCGAACGAATTGTAGCAGTCGAACGGTAGAGCGAGTCGCCGACGACGCGGAGCGTGGCTTCTATGTTGCCGTGACGGGAGCTAAACTTCGCAGTTGGAGGGATCCCTTTTGCTGAACGGCGGCAGCGGGACTTCTTGCTCGGTTGACCGTCAAGAAAAAGTTGTACAAGGTTTTGCGCAGGCAGCTGGGGAGCGAGAGGATCGAGTGACCACGAGCCTGACCAATATGTGAGCATCGGTTAGCGTCAACACCCGCCGATGAACATACCTTGGATCACGTCCCGTTTCGTGTACATGTTCAAGCCATTAAATGGTGCGCTGAATGGAGCCAATGCCTGCCTGGTTCTTGAGAGGGACACCACCCTCGAGGGCGATGAATTGGAAGCCGGGGTTAGTTGTGAGTACGCAGGAAGGCTATCCGAATCCTCAGAGCGAGTGGATGGCTGTATCACTCAGTTGTCAGAACCTAGACAGCCATGTTGTGTGTAAGTATGAGCATACCGCCATGTGAACGCTGCTGCCGTTAGCCTTCAAGAGTGAATTTGAGTCATCGAGGATCATACTCAGGGAAGCGGAGGGTTAAATGAATAGCTGAAGTGATTCGTACTGTACGCTCAGGTACGCTGGTGTGAGGACGCAAGAGGCCAATCAGGGATGACTGTGTTGGATAGTTATTTATAATAGGGCATCGTGTTGCTGCTGCGGAGAAGGCAGTGCAGACCCTGCGTACTACTGCGTATATTTTATTGTGTGATCGCGCAGCCCATCATCATGCACGCGTGTGTCCGGCAGAACACGTAATTATGGTAACATCCTTTCTTGGCTGAGACTATCCAAGTGCAGTAACCCATGCGCGGAAGAAAAATAAGAGGGCCTGGCCGGGAATTGAACCCGGGACCTCCTCCAAACAGTGTCAACCCTAAGAAGGAATCATACTACTAGACCACCAGGCCAATATGATGAATGTCCCTTTTGGCCTACATAGACCTGGCACATGCTCAGATGGCAAGCTCGCCTATTGTCAGCCTACGTATTGTCAGCCTCTCTGTGCTCGGCCGTGATGATCTACGCTGTGACCTTGGGGACTGTTGCTTACTCGAACTGAAGCCTTTTGTCCGCCGCTCATGCACTGAGAGACCTTAGGCTACTGAGGATGTCCGCCTCTTTCTGGTTGGACAACTCTGATGATTCAATCTGCTTTACTCCCTCGAGCAACTTGTCTTCGTGGTCCTCAACGGATTCTCTCAATATCAACAACATCACATCTCTCGATAACTACCCTTCTCTACTTCTACCTTCTCACAGTCTCAATTCCTTGCCCCGTTGCGATCATGACCCTATCAGGATTCCCCCGTGTCCCCAAACAAGCCCTCGTCGAAAACGGCTTCAGCATACTTTCTTGTCCCTTATGGCCTCTCTTGCTGTGCCCAAGGTCAATCTCCCCAACCGGAAGTACGCCAATGTACTCGTCTCATCTCCTACGCCAGAGCGCCTTAAGAATGTTCCTCAACTCAAGCCAACCTTAAAGACCTGGATTGTGAGTATTGGTCTGCCCTTTGGCACATCATGCTGATTAACTCTGTTAGTCCGGAGTTCCCAGCTCGAATCCCCCCGATATGGCACCTTGGTCTCCCCCTCGTGAGAAGCCCCACTATGTCTGGGTACCTGAGGGTTCCTGCTTCCCTCCATCGTATCTTAAGCATCGTCTCCGCAAGCGACATGGCCCTCTCGACGCACTCCTATCATCTGCTTCCACAAACACTCGTCCACTTGCTACCTCGAATGCTAGCCTGCGTCCTGAGTCACCATCTCGGTCTCATCCCCTTCGCCGCTGTGCCTCGCACAATATACATCGCACTCGCGTTCCAGACTGCACGCCAGCATACATCTCGGCCCCATTGCCGCAGGTCCATGTCCACAGGAAGCAGCGCCGCTGGTCTCTTGGGGTTCCACCGAGTTATATTAGTACAGAGTTTATCACTCGTCGTCTCGAGTCGCAGCGTATTGACGCTATTATGGGGATGAACTCGGCCCAGTCTGACACTTCGAATGATGCCCCGTCTCTGCCTCTGCCTGCTATAAAGGTGTCTACTTCGACTGCTACAATTTCGGTATCTTTCCCTGGTTCTCCTGAAGGTCCTACACCTGCGCCTGAACCTCTTGCCATTCGACGCGGACAGAAGATGCTTGCTCCTCTCACGCTGCAGGCTCCTCGCCAGTGTGCGGATGAAGAATATCCAGGCATCCCAACCGCTTTCCTTGGTACACCGTCTGCATACTCGCCTCATTTCCAGTTTGCTTCATGGACTGTGCAGCCTGACGCAGGTTCCCTCGCCATCAGTGACATGATCAGCACATTACGGTCTCAGGTCGCTGACTTGAAACCTTCATCCCCTGCAGAATACTCCATTCCCCTGCTAGACATACCGACGTCTTCAGCGAACACATTATCTGCGGCATCCTCAGACATTACAGCCAGCGTTAGCGAGGACGATTGGGCATTTGCGAACGACTTGATGTCGCGTTACGGTGATCACGCGAAATCTAGGATATCGAATAAGGAAAAATATAGCCGACAACAAGTACCTTCTACGAGGAAGTCCCTTACACCTAGGACTCGTCCAGAAACTCAACAGAGCAGAGCGCGGCGTGCTTCGATACCCCCGACGTCATCTACCCCGAAGAATCGACCGAAGTCCAGCTTGGCCCCTCGGACTGATCTTGCCAAGCTCAGACACAGCGCGACCACAAGCCAAAGCAGAGCTTTACGCCTCTCAACACCTAGAAATGGAGCTACGAAACTCGCACCGCGTCCGACCTCTAGCCCTATTCCTTCATTCAGACCGGCGTCCTCCTTCACGCCCAGCTGCGCAGCAGCACTCGCATCCGACACCCCTACAGCGTCACCCAATCCCTTGAAGAACGAACCCTCAACCAAGCGTCCTCCAGGGATATTGAAACATGTGAAGAGTGTCCGTTTCGCCGACATGCCGAAGAAAGACGAGACCAAGAATAATGTACCACCAGCAAATCAGCGTCGTGTGAGTACATCAAATGTGAATGGGGGCTCCCCGCCGCTTCAGCCGTCTCCTCTGCGTGCATGCTTTGTGCCTGGAGAGCTAGAGGACCAGACGCCATCAAGACAGCCACGTGTGGCCTCGTCGACGGAGGACTCTCCCCGCGTCCTCGCGGTGCACCGACGCAATTCTGTTCAGTTACCCCCTTCTCCGGCTATGAACTCGCGTAGTCCCAACACCCCTACGTCCCCGGCTGCTCCAGGGTTGTCTGACAACAGGACCCCCTCCTCTGGCAATTCTCAACGCGCGACCAGGACACTTTCGTTACTTGTCAGGGAGCACGACAAAGATAAGGGTAAGGAGAACAGTCCACTCGCTTTGCGGACACGGAGGCGCGAAAGAAGGCACACGGGGGCCGACGAGAATGCTGCTCGGCGTGAGTCACCCGGTGAAGGTAGGAGTCGCAAACATAGATTGTCAAGTCCGTTGAAGTCGTTTCTTGAACGGTTGCGGGCGTAAGCGAGTGTATTCTGGGTATGGGTTATTTTCCTGCGCGCGATTAGTTGGTAGATTGTACTACATATCGCCTGTTTAGCCAGTTAGATCGAACGAGATTCAAGTTTGTTTTTGTATGTTGAACGTATGTTGAACGTGCACTGGCAATGAGCACAGCCACAGACTGGCAAAAGATGTTGGATTCTCGATTCCACGATGCGAAATCCTGTCACCTTGCCACCACAATAAGTTCTCCCACCTTACCTCAACCTCCAAAAAGCTGCGTATCAGCCTCCAAGTAAAGCAAAACGTCCTCCAGAATGCCGCGGGGCATCCCCAATGCCAAACGCGATGAATCGCAGGGCATGCGCTACACGACCTTCCATGTACCTCCACAGTACGTATCAATTGCTCCACACCAAGACTTTCCACAAAGTGATACCTGTAGGCTCAACCCAAAGCACATGAGCACGTCGTATCTCAAATCCGAGTCACAGATCATATGGGGCCGGAAGGCAGCGCGGAGCAAATCGGTGGCGGACGATGCCCCACCTGAGGTGGGTCTACCGCCTCGCCTTTACACCCAGCTTTCACAAGCCTTGACACATGGATATGCTAACCGTGTCCGGACTTGCTTTCGCAGGGGCGACGCGGCGCGCACGTCGTCGTTATCCACCCAGGCTCGCGCTATTTGCGCGTGGGGCGCGCGTCGGACGTCACACCCGTAACCGTGCCAAATGTCATCGCGTGCAGGACCATCAACGCCCCCGCCCCCACATTCTCCAAGCGCATCTCGCGCCCGCGGAACGGCAACGCGCGGCCACTGCCCCCGTCGCAGTCCAACAACGACGAGTACGCGGTGGCCCGAGAGTCCGACGATCCTGTGCGTCCGTCCCTGCCCGTCCTAACTCACGCTCTCTTCTCGATGCGCATGCTAAGGCTGACAATGCACGATGCGACGGCAGTTTGATGAGAGAATCGAGGTGATACAGGTGTCCCTGCGCGACCGCATGCGGTTCTACAAGCTGCGCGTGACCCCGGATGCGGCTATCAAGGCCGCCACATTCAACGAACAACTCAAACCCGAGCTCATTCCAGAGCAGAACGATCCGTTCTGCGTGGATTGGATACACGACATTGCGACTGAGCCCCATTACGTTGGAGAGAAGGTGGGCCCTGACTGTTTCTGGGCGGAAGTCCGTTAATATCGTGATTTGCAGGCACTCAGACTTGCGGATCCCGAAAAGCAGGGATATATTGTGAGGTGGCCACTCATAATGGGCTCCAGGTTCAACACGAGAGACTACACTTCGAATGCCATGATCATTGACGACATCGAATCCATCCTCGAAACAACCTTGCAAGACTCACTTGGTATCAATCGCCGGGAGTATAAGGTGCCTTTCTGTTCAGGGTGTAGGCGTGCATATGTATTGAACCCCATACAAGGACTATTCGGCTGTATTGGTGATACCCGACTACTACGAGCGGCCATACGTCCGTGACATGATTCAACTGTTGCTCGTTCGTATGGGATTTAAGCAGTTGTGCGTCCAACAGGTACTCTCCTGTTTTCCCTAGTGGGGGATGCCTGACGAGTTGGCTAGGAATCGCTGGCTGCAACTTATGGTGCAGGGATATCTAGCGCCTGTGTTGTCGACATTGGCGCCACAACTGTGAGTATTGCATGCGTAGACGAGGGTATGGTTGTACCAGAAACGAGGCGAGTCCTTCCGCTCTATGTTGACGGGTCGGTCTGATTCGAAGTCGCCAGGATCTCTTTGAATATGGGAGGAGACTATATCACCGAGTTCCTGTATGTCCTACTCGACAGAATCTGTTTCCCATATAGGGATATAGATCTTGCACGATCCTACGATTGGAGCGTGATGGAGGACTTGAAAAGCCGACTCTGTACTCTTACAGAGGTGAGACGAGAATTTCATACGGTTTGTCCTGTGCGGGGATAATTGACGTTAACAGGAGAACGTCGCCCTCAATCTTTACGACTTTGTGGTGCGGCGTCCAAGACAGCCAGCCGAGAAGTATGGCTTACGCGCTTACGACGAGATTATCCTCGCACCCATGGTCTCTGCAGCTCCAGTTGTCTCAAGTCACCCCACCACTGATATCATCCTCATGCAGTGCCTTTTTGAGCCACGTGTGATCGACTTCGAAGGATTAAAGCAGGGTACACGACCGTCACAGGAACCAGGAGTTTCAGAGGACATAATAGATATTCGCGAGCCACGCGATGCACTGGTAGATAAATTCGTTCGTATTCCTAGATCTTGATTCGGGGCTGCGGACGAGGACATTGACCCTGCTCTCTCAGACGCAAGCCATGATTATCTCCACGCAACATCTCTTTGCACCCCGGAACCTTGCTGCTCTAGAGAGCGCTACTGCGCAGTCACAGAAGGACGACGCACCAGCATCCGGTCGGCAGACGCCCGCCGTGGCAACGAACTCTAACGACGCGCCGTCGGAGACCCCGGCCCCGGCCAAGTCGGAGGTGACATCCGCGTCTGATACCCCCGTCGAAGGGGAGGCAACGTCAAAAGCACCAACACCACCGCTACCATCATCAACAGTTGGCGTGGACGAGGCCGTCCCCGAAAACGCCGCTGCAAGCCCAGGGACGGGCGAGGGCGCGGGAACCGCCAGCTCGGGCGGCTTCAACCTCGACATTGCATTTGAGGCAAGCAAGCTTCCGATGGACGTCGCGATCTTTAACAGCGCCCGCGCGGCAGGCGGCGACGAAAAGATTCGCAAGTATCTGCAGGCTGTGCTCGTCGTTGGCGGGACGGCGCTAATTCCGGGTATTTCCCATGCGCTCGAGAGCAGGTGCGTTGCTGTCGTGTGCTTTGATGATCGGTCTACTCACGTCATGGCCGACAGATTGCAAGCCATCGCGACGCCACTGGTTGCAAACATGGATAAAGTGCAGATTATACCCCCGCCGAAGGGCGTAGATCCACGCGTACTTGTATGGAAAGGGGCTGCGGTCCTTGGGAAAATGGATGGCGTCTCAGACCTCTGGTTGACTGCCAACGAGTGGGTAAGCTTGGAAGCCACACCATGTGTGTTTAATACATTGGCGCTTACTTACCCATGAGTGCAGGACCTGTTGGGGATACGCGGACTTCGTGAACGCTGTTTCTACTTGTGACTCGCTTCCATTTGGTCTGTGCGCTATGTGCCGAAACAAATGGTCCCATTGCATTGACTATTCACAAGTCATTCGATCTGTTTTTACGAATCCATTATACACTGTACGCCCAAGACCAACAATGTATGTACCGCGTAGTAGGCTTACACCCAGCCATCTGATCCCACTGCGTTCCCATTACGTGTAACCCGGAGCTGACGTAGGTTTGGGCGCAAGTCGAACCCATTGGGGTGAAGGTTCAGTGATACTGCACAATAAAGATGCCCGTTTTGAACCTTGGGTGATGCCATATGATGACACATCCCCGTCCACAGCGATGGTGGTGAGGCAAGTGAAAGCCCTCGAAAAAGGAATTCTTGTGCCATGCGGACCTCGCGATATCGGGCCTATTATACACGCTGTTTGCTTGGCCTTCCCTGCAAATGTCTCCGGGAACCAGGGCACACTGGCTTCTTCGAACGTACCTACGCGTCGGGAATTGTTGTGCTTGGGAAAGAAGCGGCCGACGCAAGATTTTTTTTGCGCGTCTCAGGATAGCCGTACAGGGTAAAATTCAGGTTGCCGCATTTAGGTAGGACACAAGGTTAAATATCGGCTCTGTAGGGAAATGAGAATCGTGACTGTGATCGAGGGTACGTTTCCGAGTATTGGAGGGACATACCATAAATGAATGGTGATAATCCGGCCAGGCCAGTAGACGGGATCAATACGGGCACATGCAGAAAAGGAGAGTGGGTCAACGGCAGTGGGCGTCAGGGTTTATTGCGAGTACAATAAAGCATCAAACTGTTACGCGATCCATACGATGTGCATACTGTAGTCGATTTCAAGATCAACACCTGAGGGATCCTGGTGGCGTGTCGGCCAATCAGTCACCACATGATCCGTTGCCTGCTTTGCGGCAAGACATGCAAACAGTATTTCAAATTTCGTATTCCTCATGGCACTCTAGATCTTGCTCCCATGTCATCGTTCCCCTGGGTACAGTACAGCAATGCCATGGGTGCTTTCATAGACCATCCGGCTATTTTCCTCATGAAGCGGGTTGCGGGGCACATCATGAAGCGCAATATATCCATTTGCAAACTCACAAGACCATCTAAGGGGGCAATCAGCGATAAAGACAAGTATATGCGGGAAGCGGAGCACCTCAAACAGTATTTCGGGATGAACCCGGAGCACGGGACAGACAACAGGAGTGGGGAGGGAAACAGAAACTCGAAGAGTAGAACACAGAATAGAGTATCCGCGCACCCCTACGCCAAGTAAACGTTCTAAGAATCGGCTGAATCGGCTCGGTCGGCAAGCACACAGGTTGACTAGACAGAACTTGCACGGTATCCGAATGCTTACCACTGTGTACCAACCAGCGAAAGCTACTAGATACGAAGGGTCAACACTCACAATAGACACGTGAAACTTCGCTTCGAGTCCGTTAAGAAAAGTGTACATCAGTGTCGGAGGCCTAAGTGTTCACATCGCCTAAGAGAGCTTTGACCACAGTGTTTGGGGGTTTGGCGGGCTTCACCTTGACCATGACTGGTTCTAGTCATCCCGCCCACATGCACTCGGGAGATCCACCCCACGATACTTTCCAGGCAATTCTCACACCGACCGTCTCGGCCACGCCACGTAGCCGATGTCAGAGCGTTTTGCGACATTCCAAGGAGTTCCGTTATCGGTCTGATGTCCCATCTCCCCGGGCTATTGCCACGACTGGCGTTTGGTTTCGTCGGCCGTCGCCTTCTCGCCTCTTTGAAGAGAAGATTGACAAATTCTCTGTGTCCGTAGTCAGCATTGCGTGGCATGGGGGTGCTTCGGAGATTGTATACACTGGTCCAGTCAGTTGTCATCGCTGCCCCCGTATCCTTGACACGACGACGTTTATCGATCAAATGTATACCCGAGGCTAGCGACAGGACCTTGAAAGTGGAAGCTCAAGTTGTGGTGTTGGGAGTCGTCGTCGTTCTCACGGAGCGAGTCACATGGGTTTCGATCACCCAAACTTACTACTGGGCACCTTTACCCCCCACCTTTTTCACTCTCAGATTTGCAAGGGTTGGGGCTTCCGCAGTTTCCTGGCATCACCCAGTCTGGTTATCACGAGGATGCAGTACACATCACACCCACCCCTGCACCAAAAGTCTCGGGTTCTAATTTTCTACCCCGATTGGTCTTGTGGACTCGCTGCAAACCCTGAAATCCAAGTCTTAATGTGGCGGTAAAAGGTATATACATGGATGGATCATGGGATGCGTCCTTCTCTCTCACGCGATAGCCGAGGGTGCCCTGTCAGCTCACAGCAGCAACGAGGGAGCGTCATGTCAAGGTTCGTTCTGTCTGACACCGCGATCACCAGATGGTGCCGGCAGCCCCTTTTTTTCAGTTCATCGGAGTCCTCTGTTCTTCTTCTCATGAAACTCGTTGCCTGCCACGCCACTGTCCAGAAAGAAACGCCGTCCGCGCCACAGTAAACCGCAGTGGAAGGGCTGGCCCCACAAATTGTTTACCCGCGCCTTGGTCATTTGTGATTCATGAAATTTCGCACGGAGTATATGCCCCGAGAGACAAAAAGGAAATTTGTTCATTAATGCTTGCTCCACCTCTGCCCCGAACGATAGCCCTGATGCCACGCCAAAGCATAAAAAAAAAACAAGCTCCCATCTGTCAGTCAACGTAGTTTTTTCGGATTTAAAAAAAAATACTCGATGAGGATTGCTCTGCTGATGCTCACTGCTTTACTGGACTGTTTAAGCCATTCGTTTGACGGGGCAACTTCCCAGCCGGCGGCTCTACAGAACCCTGTCAGCCCAAGACGGATAAATGGATATCTTATGAGTACTATTCCGTACTTTGCTCATCTCATTCAGGTCCTTCCCTTGTCTCCAGCCTGTTTCAGGGCCTACATACAGCTTCTAAACCTCTGGAAACTTACCTGTTGCGCTCAAACGTGAATCCCGATCAGCCATCGAAAGACTATCTGGTGGCAGCTCTGTTGTTAGGCATTAGTGTCATACGTGCATGCCATTTCTGGTTTTCCCTCTCATCTCTTGACTCATAATAAGAGACTGGACGTCTCTTATCAATAACTTCTTATATCGACCGTCAATCATATATACGTTTCATTTTCTATATATGTTATCCCGATCCCTCAGTTCCTTCTCCCAGGGTGTATATCTTTCACTTCATTAATTCTCAGTCCCACAGAAATGACTTGCGGATATAGCCTCCTCTTGTGAACTGGTGAAACCATGGCGACCGATGGTAGTAGAACGGTATTCAGCGCACTGCGCTGTTCTCTCATAGGGTGGTACCTCCGAGCGTGGGTCTCGTAACCAAACTTGAGCTTGTCTGTCGGCGGCGGCGGCGGCGCAAAGGAATGGCGCGCATACCGTACGGCAATTGGGGAGCTCCAGGGGGCGCCCGGGCCGTGGCCCACGAACCTTCTGAAGTCAGAACTTCAGGACATTCTGCGGTTCATAGAGCGGCCATGCAGGAAGGGCTACTGGAAATCCAGTCCTTTTGAGTCACATGCTGGCGGGCCAGGACTTGCTAAGTCCCTCGTGCAGCGTGCGGTGAGGTTTACGACAGAGAGCGCCGGGCGCTGGCCACTGCCAAGCAGTCATTTGTACCATACGTGCCGGTGTTCACAGCACCTTGGCAAAGAAGCCCAATGAAGGGTAGTAGAAAGGAGGGAGGGGTTCTCAAGACATGCTCCGTCCGCAAGCGCCGTCAGCGCTTGTTGCGATGTGCGTCTACTAGCTGCTGCTGACCCGGTGGCTCACCTTATTTGTGTTTTCCCCCGGAAGACCTAAAATACTATTGCGCCCTGAGAGTCAAAGTATTAATTCACCGGGGCACATCAGGTCTTATAGAGGCTGCACCTGTTCGGAGTTATGATCGTATGCCTGTGTCGAAACCTGAGATCCGGAACGACATCGCTGCGCTGGGCGCCTAGTTGGTTACTACACCTTTCCATGTCAGAAAAAAAAAAACCATACCGAGCAGACCACGGTATCGATGATCAGTTGATGGTCGATCATAGAACAGCCCAAGTATGGAACTCGTGGATGAGATGGGGGAGGGGATATAAATGGGGAAAGGCGATAGGTCTGAAAGGGGGTGGCAAATCATTCAATCCACCGATGTTATTTGAGCGCGACGCTGAGGTGGAGTATTGCGACATACGAGGTAACGTCGCTGAACGCCCGACCCAGGGGCAATAATAGACGTTCCAATACTGTTGGGCCTAGTCAATTGTGTCACCAGTGCTTGCTAGAAGGTTGAGTGGCCAGATGGGCTTACGGACGACACAGAACCAAGCGAACCAGATTTCTGTTCGCCCGGTGCTGAAGAAGTATCATGGTCCCCGGGTGTGAGCCCACCTTGTGCTAGTGTAAGTCTGGACGTGGGGGGTAGGGGGTTGAGTAAGAGTGTCCACTGATCCAAGTAACAGAGGTGGTATGCTGGTCGGTTTGGAATTGCAGTGGTAAGGGGCTCACACAACATACCTGTCACTTGGTGTAGTTGGCCCACTGTTACCGTGGGGTTCCAAGACGGATAGATCCGCGGATACTCAGAGACCGAGAGAATGACACTGCATCGAAAGAGGGGCGAAACACCGAGTTGCAATGAACATGTTGAGGTCTGTAGGCCCATAACTTAGGAGTTGTAGGTGGGGAGCAAAATCCGGTGCTCGAGCACAGCAGCATAGTGGAAACCAGCAATAGCTGCACCCGGGCAGCACTGATCCACGTTTTGAGTGCGTGCTTTTGCACAGGAAAGAGGAACTCCGCTGGGGGAATCCTGACAGCACAGCCGGAACAGCATGGGATGAGACCGTCAAGTCTCAGGATCTCCAGTCCGTCGATATGCAGACACGCGGTCTGGACCTTGATCCAACGTTGACGGACTTCCCTTCGATTGGTTTCGGAAAACTGTTGCACATCGCACACATTTGTAAAGTGCACCACGGAATGTGAATACGGAGTGCGGCGACACGAAACGAACACACTGCATGAGCGGGACTCTAGGTAACGCTGGCAATCGCGCGATCGGATCCCCACTTGACTTTCTTTCCGGTACAATCGGCATCGCCGCACAGAAACGTACCCTTGCAAATTAGTTTGAAGGAAAACAAAAAAAAACAATAGAAAAAGCGCCGGGAACACGTGCAGTGGCGCCCATGCCAGTGGAGGGCACACCAGCAGCGGCGTATTTCACATATGGAGGAACGCCCGGAGTCTCGGCGGACTCGGGTACAAATTGGGCTCGTCGCGGCGTCAACGCGGTGGGTGCAGCATGGAAGCTGCCTTGAGCCACCTGCAAGGCCACTCATTTAAAACGATGAGCTTCATGGATGGGATGCAGACGACGGCCTCGTTTCCTTGCTTCCAGTTTTCTGGCTTCTCGTTCAAGTTTGTCTCGGGGTTTTTTTTTGAAAACTGACGTCTTGCGGTGATAGAAGCCCTATCTTGAGTTGGTAAATGAGAATTTGATACTCGAGGAGATCGTATGGTCCCTTTCGGCGACTTCCCAGCTAATGTTCGTGGCCAGCGTCTCTCGTATTTGACTGCACGGCAAGACTAGCGCGCCATATGTGCTTGTCTGGGGTTCCAAGGCATTTCTCGTGACCAAGAATCTGGCGCGTAATTGGAGTGGACTTGAGCGAAGCATGACGGCGTATGTCTGCCTAACATGCAACATGTGGAGGTGCTTCTTCTTGCATATGTAGGGGTGTTCACTGCAGTAGCGAAGCTCGAAGGATACCCACCTCTCGGATACAGCAAGTCTTCCACGTTGCATCAGAATCGGCTGCCCGCGAAGGGGCTGTACGAGTTTTCGTTTTGCCTTGCTCCTAAACCGTGGAGCAGGCTACCATCGTCCCCTAGTCATCCCGGTGGCGCCAAAGGAGATATCTCTATCAGATAGAGCAACTACGCAGCTTCAAACTGCGAGCCTTTCGGATGTGCGGTCGAGTGATGCGAGATACGGCTCGGATTGTGAACTCAGATTCCGATGCCTGAGGATAGCCCGGGACAAACTCGGAGCACGCCTACCTTTGTTGTGGATTTGTAAAACCCTTCTACTCGGGCACAGCCCCTCTGCGCCGTGGCTACTTGCCTTCTAAGTTGTTTTTTTTCTCCATCTGGCAAGCGGCGTTTTAGGTTTGGCAGACGAGGGTCGCCGTGTGCGGCGCTGAGGCGGGCGCTTGAGTTTGATATCAAGGGTGAGAACCTGAACGGCATCGGTCCTGCTCCGAAGGACCACAAATGCTCTCCACATCCCTTGCATCGCACCGAGCATTTTTTTTCGAGGCGGTGAATTGACTTGACAGCAATGTCTGAATATTCAGGGTTATAGGCGCAGATGTCCGGGGATCTGGCTTCGGTTGCAAGAGACGCAATGGGCTCTGCAGATATCCCAATTAGTGACCGATGTAGGTTCGCTAATTACGCTCTCATTTCTGCCGGCATTGTGCTCGATGGATAAATGTGACAGCTGAGGTGCGATGGCAGGCTTTGGGCTGGCATGACCAATTCGTCGGCAAACTGAGTTCAATGATTGTCACTGCCAATTTGGGCGCTGACAGTGAGCGTTACGAGCAACGAGACTGCCTAGATCCATGCCTCTGTGTCTCCTCGCCAATCTCATGTGAGTCTTGGAGAGATAGAAGTTAACGAGCACCACCAACTTAGGGATGAGACTGGTATTAGTATCAGTTGCACACCATTTCAGAATCCATCAATGAGCGTTAAGCCAGAGTTACGTCGAGGATAGAGGGTTGGAATAGGTGTTACCGTTTCGTAATGATCAGCTGAGTTAACTTTTTCCTCTTACTTCGTCGCGCATCGCGCATTCCATTATTGTTTGCCGGAATCGCCTCTGCTCGATACTAAATAGTTCTTTTTTGAGCTAAGTCAAAGAAGACCCGGAATGGGGGAAGCAGAGGCTGGTATGTGACTCGACATGAACTGGATTGTACTGTACGCTGCACATTTCTGTATCTCGACCATCAATGTGCATCAACAACTACCAGTGGATGCAGCATTGATTTACTGTTCAAGACAAGAGAGCTGCATATCAGTACAGCAGTCGAGCGCTGGCTACCACGCGTTAGAGGCGTGTGTAGGGAAGCCTCGCCAGTGCCGGCTACACGGCTCCTTGAGCGGCAAATTTCCGAGGGACGGCCAAGGCCAAAGGCAGAGAATGTAATAAAGACGACAAGTTGCGATGCGATAGGGACCTCACCTACCGACGTCCCAAGACAATCTAAACTCCGAGGAATAAATGATACCTGACTGGGCTTATGGAAGACGACAGACCAGGTTAACTGATCCCTGCCCGCATGTGGTCTACTCTTGAAAAGCAATGGGCGAAACTATGTCTTCCGTTTCCCCAGCACGAAGTCCAGGCAGAAGGCTATCTATCCTACATGACACTGTCATATGCGTAGGTGCGTCGAATGGTAGCTACGCATGCTCAACTCATCGAGCCGGGTTCTGATTCAAGTCGCAGGCGACAACAACCGTGTGGTGTTGCCGCGGTTCGATAAACCATGAATCGGTTTTGGCTTTTATCAGCCTCACATGGTGCAGCCCATCGGAGACCAAAGCAGGTTGTATGGCACAAAAATCGACGCAAACTGCCAGTTTTTGGTCTCAACGATGTGGCGGTTGCGGTCCTTGCTACAGCAGCTGAGCGGGTTCCAATACCATGGTCCCTTGTTTACCTATATTTCTCTGCGGACCACCAAGGTTTGACAGCGGGGTTCAATAGTTAAGTGAAAATAAAATAAATCCTGATATCAGTTATCTTGAAAGATTTGGGGTTATCAAATAGCTAACTATCCCCTTTGTATAATAATTTTAGTATTTTAGTGTGAAAAAAAATCGGCATGAGCTGCCGAACCACATTCAATCTCAGCCCTATGGCTAGGATATCGAAAAAGGGGCCGGTCTAATGAAGCCCGCTGTAACCTCACAACTCAAACCGGGGCATCGCTACAACAACGCGCGGGATGGGAGAGCAGGGCAAGCGCCCTTGAATGGGGCGGTCCGGAAGAGAGACTTGAAGAAATCATTATTTGGTGGGTAATCGAGACGAATAATCACCCCCCTGATATTGTCAATCATTGTGAGCAATGAACTTCCCATTTCAGGAATTGTCGAGCTGGTAAGCTACAGCCGAAGGGGGATGAAAGGGTCTTCTATATATAGAAATGACGGATTGCACGGGAATGGTTACAATGAATAGTGTTTGATGGCAGTACAGAGAGCAGTTCAACAACAGTCGGGTTGGGTGGCGTATGTGCATGGCGTGCGCAGCCACCGAAAGACAACGGCAGCGAGGCCGCATTGTTTAAGTTGAAAAAGGGGGAGGATCGGATCTGTCTCATGAAATGTAGCAGTGAATGGTAGCCTGCGGGCATTTGGCAGTGCTACACATGCTGGGCATAATCAAGGGCGTGTCCTTAGCGAGATAACATACGGTGGGAGGACGAGAAGTGCAAGGCATAGCGGGAGACACGTGGCACGGCGACGAGACCGACTGGCAGGAGGTGGGTACAAATAAGGAATTATTGCCCCGGTTGTCGGGACAAATTGGCATGAAATGGATCTCATTAAATTTGAATGGGAATACGACAGAGGGACGGTTGAGAACGGGCCGTCAGGAGGGAAAAGATGGGGATTGGGTGGTGGGGAGACGCGCAGAATGAAATAAATTTGAATTCGCAAAAGATCTGATGGAGGAGGGATTCTGAAAAGAATTTCTGGAAGGGGAATCTGAATGACGTTTTGTCAGCGACGGAAGGGTACACGGGGCCCCGGGGATCTGGCGGAATTTGTGATTGGGGGTGGAAAGAGAGATCTACAGATCTAGGAATGACAGGATGAAGGCAAGAGAAGCGCATGTTGCGAAAGGGAACGAATCAGGTGCTTCTCTCTCGTGGCTGGCTCAGTGTACGCCCCGCCCATAAGCATCGGATATGTATACCTCTCGTCCCGTCTCGGCTGCTTCTTCCTTGCCCTCTGTCTTTTCTCCCCTTGAGTACATTACTTGATGCTACTCCTCCGACATAACTCTTCGCTCCCCGATCTGGACGTTTCATCCTTCCGCCTTCGTTCGTCGTCCTATCCAAGCTACAACACCATTCCATCTAAACAGTTCACGTCTTCTCCTTCCGAGGAAATATTGTCGAACTATGTACATACAAGTCTCCCGTTCCAACCTCCCTTTTCCATGTACTCATCATCACAGGATCAGCGCGAGGAGCCTCTGGTAGACCCGTGGCTACCTGCCGCCGGTGCCTCCGCCGATGTCTCTCAGCCCGCCGACGCTTCGTCTAGCCTCGCGGCTCCGAGCACTATCTCCAGGCCTACGTATTCCTCATCTCATACAGTGGGCACTAGCGCAGCCCTCAACGATCCGACGCGTCACGCGCGCTTCCTTCATACACCCAGCGGCAGCCCCTCTTCCCGCCAATCGTTCTCTTCCCAACAGCATCCAGGTTCACTCAGCCGACATCTTTCCGAACCCAACATACGATCGGTCGCGGCACAACCCGCATCCCATTATCCCTTATCAAGTGCAACTGAACAGCGCTATCAACAGCGGCAGCAGCCGCACCGTCAGAGCTTCCAGCACGGCGTCACTCCCGTTCTACCCTCTCCGAGTTCTGCCACATTTTCAACCGATAGAAGACCCAGTACTGCCGGTTCTGCTACCAGTTCTGGCTGGGAGCACCGGGATACTCGTGCAGAACCATTACAGGAAGTAACGGCTGTGACCCCAACACAGGGTGCGCACGGTTCCTTGCGCGATCGCCGTCGATCCTTCTAAATGAGCTTCCTTTATTATAGATTTACCTCCGATCGCGGCTGGGGATCACAATCCTTCCGAGAGATACCCCACTGGGTTCTCTAATCCATTCAGTGAAAATATTACCGATGTCCGACCCAGATCTTCTGGTTTCGTCGGCACTGATCCTCTTCTTCCCTCTGAGACCGTGCAGAATCGCTTGCATTCGCCTGGCTCTTCATCCCTGGTCCCGATCGCCCGTCCCGTGGTCTCCGAGGAAGAACACGAAACCATCCCCCATGATCCGTCTGTATCTAAAACGTATTCGTTTGTCTCTCTTCCCGGAAATGCAGTAAGGAAGCGCCCCCGTCGACGCTACGACGAGATTGAGCGTCTCTATCACTGCTCTTGGACTGGCTGTACAAAGAGCTACGGAACCCTCAATCATCTCAATGCCCACATTGTTATGCAGCGGCACGGGAATAAACGAACTCCTGCCGGTGAAGTTCAGCATGTTCTTGGTTGGAAATGCAAGTCTAATGTTTGGATTTTTGAACAGAATTCAAGGAGCTCAGGAAGCAATGGCGCAAGGCCAAGAAGGACGAAACAGAACGTCTGGCGCGGCTTGAACGGTCTGAGGAGCGCTACGCTGTGCGCTCAGAGCATGGAACGCTCCAGTATCCTCCACAACCTTACGACCGGCCTCCCAGATCCTACTCCTATGGGAGACAGCAGCTTTACGGCCCAGGGGTACCCGGTCCTGAGATGGACTATCAGCTGGCTGTTGGCGATGCCCCAGCAAGATACCCCCTCAGCGCGGACACGTCGATGCGTCCCCAGCCCCTGCAGCCGCAATACGGTTACTCTATTTCTGGTGCAGCTCATTCGCTATATCCCGTCGCGCCGACTACGCCTGTCACTTCTACATGGTCCGACCACCCCACGCAATATGAGGGCGGTACACCCCCCCAGCCTGGTTCTACCCCTGGTCATCCTCATCTGTTAGCACAGGCTGTGTATGACAATGAGAGGGAGCGCCAGGCGCAACCGTGGACCCCACCGTCTCATGCTACTTCCTCGCGACCTGTATCCTACGAAGTGTCGTCCTCGTATGCTCAGCCCCATCCTCAGCAACGAGTGAATACTCTTCCCCCAGACAGTACCCTTCTGACCCCGCTACCGGGCTATCAGCCGTCAACTGTTTTGGAGCATGAATACGAGGAGGAATACGATAACAAGCAACAATTCTGGACCGAGCAGCAGCAGCAACAGCAGCAACACTGATTGTGGGCTGTCGCCCACGAGACGCTGTTGCTAATCGTTGAATTTATCTCACCCAGTGATAATTCTTTTCGTTTTAGATTGATGGGCTTTGTGGCCGCACAGCTACTTTAGGCTCCTCAACTTCATCCTAAGCTAGTCCCACGTACCATCCATATTCTACCCCATTACCGCTCCGTTCTACTCGTGCACCTGCTATTGTACCTTATTTCCATTTAAAACGCACGTATCACTCTCATCACCAATTCAACATTTCCCTTTCTGCAACTTTATGTTATGTGCTGCACATAGTTTGGGTCTATACATTCCAATGCACTTACTCACCCTATAACAGCTTGGTAGAACCGTTGTTGTCCTGTATATTATTAACATTGCCTCGCGTGCTGGCATAAATACATACACATTCACATCGTGCATTCAACTCGCGATCATCACAACGTCATGGCAGGCGCCTTCTGGATATTGTAATGAAGTCACCTGTCAAACACCTTGCCTCAGAGAATTACATGCCTCAGTGATAGCGTTGGATCGACGCATGACATGCACCACAATGAATGCGACATCACATTGGAGGTCCAATATTGTGACGCGTGACGCGTGAAGGGACAGGCAACGTGGTGAAACGCGTCGCTTGCGCTCTTCCGAGTCACGTCATCTAATGTCAGCTGTCAGAGACGCGCGTGTCGGAGATTCCGCCTTCCATCCACCGTGGAAAGGGGCATGACAAGGAGTCCACACATTCATGGATTTTGGATTTGAAAAGGGGAGAAACAGGACGCTACTCAATTACGGTATATACGAACGTCACGAGTTATTGTGAATCGGAGCCAGATTTCCGGGCAGCAGAACCTCAGCCGCCCTCCCCAACTGGATCCCCAGTGTACTTGCGATCCTTGTCGTCACTCTAACGTAAGTAAAGGAACATGAGGGTATTTAAAATAATAAAATGAAAAGGACATGCATGCTGCAAGAAGTACCCCGGTGTCCCAACTCTCTCTCTGAACTTTCTTTTTTTTATTTTTTTTTATTTCAACGATCCTGAACTCAGGCTGACAGTTTTGAACGAACGGACTGCCAATTAACTTTTTGGTGACAATAATCCACTGAATTGAAGCTGTCGGCTGTCGAGGTGGCACCACGCATGACACGGGGAGAAGGGGAAGAAAAAGCGGGTGCAAAGAATGATCGGTGGTGATCGTGGCGCGTAGATGGGAGTGTGCACGCTTGGCGGCCGAGACACACTGATAAGGGCGGTAATATAATATTGGTGATATTCAGAGGGGCCAGACCGCGAGGGCCATTTTGGCCGACGCCGATCGACAGCGAGGTGTGGCAGGAGGTGCGTGTGGGACGGCCAGGACGTCGCATCACTGAATTGGCGTCATTGAATTGTAAAAAATGGCATTATCAGTGTCTGGCCGATGGCGCGGTGTAAGGGAAGAGTAAAATACCACGCGGTTGATGTGGGGCGTGGCATATCGAACGCGTTAAGTTACGCGACATGCGGGTGTAATAGTATTGCGTACCCCACACTGCAGATGAACTCTCTTCAACCAGCTGAGTTTTTTGCGGACGAGGACTTAAATGCCGTCTCCGGAATGTGGCTCGTATGGCAGGGAAAATAAAATGGTACGTAAGACCTAGGAAGGGCAAGTCCGCAAACGCATACATTAGGATTTGTGGAGGCCACACCCTGAGCGCTCGGGGTTGAAGCTGAAGTTTGTCCGAGAAATAGAACTCGATCGTGACTTTCATGCACCATGGAAGTGGTGACAGCGTCGGTCAGAAACGCTACTATAAAAATAGAACAGGATATACGTGCTATTCCCGACCCGCAGTAAGTTAAATGCCAGTGAAGACACAAAGACCCTGAAACAATAAACAATAGTTCAAGAAAGTGAGCGACCGATGTCCGTAGCGCCCAATCGTGTAGCTGAAAATGTGCCGGGCCGGGAAAAAACAAAAGACCGCGTCAGAAAAGGAATGATGAAAGCCAACCTGTCGAGTCTAGTTGGCGATCGGATGCCGGCACCATTCGGCAATGAAGGAACACCCGCCGTTCTCGTGGAGTCTACTTCCCAATTATGATCGTGACGAAATCTTCTCACGCGAAAGTCCGACAGCAGGAGAATGGGAGTCCCAGCCTGATTATGGAAATCTACATTGCGCTTTACCACACTACGCAGCACTGCCCACTCCCAACAGAAATTCCGGCCCAGCGTGTAAGAGTGTAAGACAAGGAAGGGTGCTGGGTTCCCAACCAAATCAAAATGAGTGAACAGAGCGTGCAAGTTCCTGACATAACAGACTTCCACTTGCGTTGGCAACTCGCCTGTCCCCCTGAGCCCTCATTTCTTTCAGACTACAACTTGTTCGTACGTCGAGTCCAATTCGGAATGATAAAATCAGAGGCATGAGATAGAAAGTTGAAAGGTGGCCAAATCCAGAGTTGTTGTATAAAGAGCTCACTTCTTGATGGCCAGATGACCGCCCAGCCGTTGCGAGGAGCAAGGGGAACAAGGGGGATGGCTACCAAAACCAAGGCAGCACGTTACATAACACCGCGCAAGCGTTACAAGGTTCGGGTCGGAGTACGATGGCCACCAAAGTCCAATATTGCTACTGTTGGCTGCGTTACCACGGGACCCAGTCAGGACGAGTTGAAAGATATACCGCAGGTAGATGACGATCCAGGATCCAGGAACACTACGGGCCCTCTACAGAATTCTCAACAGCGATTGCTGCCATGTGCTCCTCCCTTTTAGATATTCTGATTTCCCGCGGCTCCCCCTCCCGCCCCCCCGAAAAAAAATAATTAATACACTGCCTCTGGTGAGGGCCATTTGATCGTGAAGGTGACCACCCTCTGATGGGAAAAGAGTGTTGAGAGGCGGCTTCGATACCCGAAACCTGTATCGTCATTGGTCAGTTTCGCCCGAATTCGTCACTCACCGCCGATGATCTTCCGGCTCGTCTCAGGTCTCGTTCTCTGCCTTGAGGCTTTTGATTCTCGCGCACACATCAAACATCAAACAGTGGCACCATCTGGGTACTCCATCTCTGTGCTAGGGCGCGCTGTTGTGACGATCACAAACCAGACCCCGCGCAGTTTATCTGTTGTGTCGTCTCCCATGTGATTTTTTTTGTTGCCCTCCGATTTCGCCGTTACGGCGCATCAATCAAGCCCGTTATGTACGCAGACAATTTCTCGGCCTGTATTCGTCGACGTCCTGTTGTATGGCGATGGCTCCATATGCACGCCACCCGCTGGGAACTTTCTGTGGCCAAAATTGGACGCCAAAAACGAAAAGGAACTAGTACATGCCGTAAGTGCTTCGAGCATCTGTCAATCACATACCGGATAACACCTCATAATATATAGCCTGGAATGGTAGGTACTCTGGCCCAGTACGCAAAATGAGTTCATGGTCACTTGCAGCCCTGCATGCTCGGCTCCGCTCGTACATCACGCGGCGCGTGACCCCACATCTGTCCACTCACTGGCAGGCGCCGGGTCTTCGGTACTATGAGTGCTTCGCGCTTGGCATCTTTCCGTCCCGTTCTTCCGAACGCGAACGTGTCCTGCCAATACAATCCTTCGTGCGCTTCGACAGCCAATCAGGCCGCGACTGGCACGAGTAGCCCGTGGACGCGTCTACACCTCTTTGCGGCGCTCGTTCACCAATCAGTTGCACGCACAGATACGGCGCTGACATTGATCCGCGCTTGTCACCCCGCACGCTGGGTCTATTGCGGGGGTGACAGCGTGAGAGTGTCGCATGACTGACCGACTTGTGCTGGTGGGAGTCTGAATCGTGCTGGGGAGGGCGCCAGAGAAATGGTTTGGCAGCATCATGCACATGGGTGACTTGGATGTACTGTACTGTACAGTACAGTACTGTACGTACACCACCATGAAGGCGAACGGGGACAAGAATACGTCATGATTGGGTGGAGATCACATGTGTACGACATTTAGAGGCAGGCGTGGGTACGCGCCGGCTGCATCACAGATTCTGTGACTGAAGATCTTCGTGATGAAGTACAGTAGAAGTTGACTGGATTTCGGAACAGCGATGGGTGACGTAAATATGGTCTCGGATGTCGTCATCTTATCGAACGATGCCTTGCCTTATTTTACTCTACGCGAGTCTTAGGTATCGTAGAATAAGGGAAAGTCTCGAATGCACTGGCATACCGACCCCGATGGCGGATGAGCTGGTGGATTCAGCGCTTGAGTGCAGGCAGGATCTTTACCGGTATCCTACTGTAAATCAAGCGAGCTCTGGCCATCCGAGTCAAAGCGTCTGGCGTCTACTGGATCGCGGCGCTGATGGAAGGTACAACAGAGGACTCTGGTCTGGGACCATTGCAGTGATCATAATCCATCGGAGTGGAAACCCCGAAGTATGAACGCACAGCCAGAATCGTCACCGAATAACTGATCGCGCCCATGGTTGTCGAAGTATCCATGGGCTAATCGAGGTACTGTATTAGAAGTGGGCAGCACTGGCACCGAGCAACACTGAAACCGAGCGTTGCTCCCATACTTACAAGGCGAATCGGATGCATGGGGAAGGCGGATACTAAGATTTGTTACACTGCAGCTGCAACGACCACGGGCTAAGATAGTAATATCAGGCGGGCAGCGAGTGTCATTCAGACCTGGACTTGTGCAGTGAAGGAAGCATGGCTAGACAGTAAGTAGGGAAACAACACGCATCTTCCGCAAACAAAATGAAGAAGAAAAAAAAAAAACAGCCATTTCTCGCTGCCCGTTAACTTATCCCAGGATTGTATACTGTAGAGCACGGCGATATGGCTCCGACGGTATCAAATGCTCCTCTGGGCTCTTTCAGTTCGATTGCTGGGCGCGATTTGCGTCTAATAGGAAAAGACGCCGGGTCCCAAGCGAAGCACGGTGCTGCAAGCACACGATGATGATCGGTGGCGTCCACATCACCATGGGCGCCAGCCACTACTGTATCTCCATCACACACCAGGCCCGAGGTCTGCTGCGGGGCCTCCGGGAAGAGGACTACACACGGCCCTCATCGGACGCGTTATCGGGCCCTTAAGCTCAACAGGGGAAACGAATACGCCCGAAGTGGAACACTGGATGAGTCACAAGGTGAGGATGGGAAGAATAAAGTTTGCAGGTGAGGAGTGGGCGTCGTAGAATATTCGGCTCGCCCTCGCAACGTTTGCGTTCGTGTAATTGTTGGGTATTGATCAGGGTCAAGGAGGTGATTGCACTCCCAGGGTCCTTGTGCTCCTCCCAAGAGCGGGATCCGGATGACGGAAATATATCACTGGAACCACCGAAGGAAGAACAGTTGTTCAGGCACCATCCGGGAAAAGCAGGCAAATATTGGTTCTGTCCGTTCCGTCTCGGTGTACTGTATCAATTACCCAGGGTGCGCGGGTTTAGGCACGGCAGCCAGCCACTCAGGCTGACAGCAGACTGACATTGACAGCGAAAGTTGATTGACAAGAGCACTCTTTCGCCGCGTGTCGTAGCGTAGTCCCAAGCGAGCGCGGGGTCGGTACCATGATTATCATCACCTGGAGGCTTATTTGGCCTGCAGATCAATTTCTCCGAGTTTTTTTTTTCAGTGGATAAAAAGAAAATCAAGATAGGGAGATATGATGATCAAGATCAAGGTGACCCATAATTGATCCGACCGATAAAACCCAAAAAAAAATATTTTCAGGCTATGGGCAGATAACGTCCCAGATAAGTCGCGATTAGTCGTTTAGTTCCCAGATTATTATGACGTAGTAGCCAGCAATGACTCGGAGCTGAGCGCAGCAGACCCTCTCAGGACTGCGTCGACGTCGACAACCAACGATGCATCTCGCAGATATCCCAGTCGAAGTTCTACTTGATAATTTGCTCCCTTTTTCCCAAGTGCGCGATGTCCTGAGTCTTGGATCTACAAACAAGTACTTTGCCGCACTCTGCGCTGACGACACATTCTGGAAGAGGAAGTGCCAGGAAGACTTTAACTTCACTAGCCAGGAGACAGCTAGGCAATCTGGATGGAAGAACTTATACAGGGGCTTGAATCACCCGAGGGTCTTTGTCTGGGGGTTCGTCACCATATCCTCCACGGTGCTCGGGTCGTGACGCCGTCCATTCGTTTTCAGCGAGCGAAGAAATGGTAGGCTCGGCAGGAAAGAATTTCCAAAAGATATCGGAAGGTACACTCCAGGTATCCCGTACCCAATAGAGGTGAGGATTCCTGGATCCCGAGTCGTGAGCCTGGTCGCGGGCGGCATGTGAGTTATGGGTTGTTCTTTGGTGCTCATACAGTCCTTAAGGTAACACAGGTCTTTCCATGCCCTCGATTCAAAAGGCACCATGTATGTCTGGGGTACGCCAACCTGATGTCATCATACCTCCATAAATCTTGATGTGTGGTAAGGTACATTGAATGGCGAAAGCGCGGATCTCAACAGCGAAGGCTTCTCTGTGAAGTACAAGCAAGCACCTGTACCTCATAAACTCCTCATGCCAGATCCTATTCGCACAATCAGGTAATCCAATAAGCGCTTTTGCAACACACCATTTCCCCTCTGACAGAACCTGTCCTAGCTGCGGCAGGATGCACACCATGGTACTTGACTCGAAGGACCAGGTGTGGACATTCGTCAACTGGGGCCGTCCATTCAGGCTTGATACGCCTATGTTGGATTGCGGCTCACCGGAAACTACACCGATGCAAGCCGAGAGTGGCTGGTCTTTTTGTTCCGTCTTGACTCAGTCCGGTGACGTCCTCGTCTTCTGGCCATTCTCAGGCGAGGTCGGTCGCCGTTATGACGAACAAGAAGCTGCTATGGATGAAAGGGGAGATTATCACGCCTATGCCACCTCGGATCATTGCATCCCTTGTGTTACCTGGGCGCTGCGAGCTGATCCTCTGATGATACCCCCTATACCTCAGCTACCAGAGCTCGAAAACACAGGGATATCGCGAGAAGAGAAATCAAAGATGACGACCTTAATCAAGATCGCGGCATTTGATAACCATCTCATTGGTTTGACTAACAAAGGACATGTTTTAAAATTCGGTGACTTGTCAAATGAAGAAAGTTTCGACAGGTCCACTCGCTGGCAATACGTTAGGTTATCCTGCATCTTCGTCATGCGCCAGCTGACATGCGGCGCAGTTGGAGAATTTTAGTGAACTTTCCAAAGTTGTAGCGCACCCTGCTTTCCGGAATGAGGGTACTGGTGTGGAGATCCCGTCCTGTCTGCGGATCACGCATGTAATTCCCTGCATATTCCGATAGGTGTCCTTCAATCTGACGTGGTTCTTCAGATTACAGCACACTTTGAGACGTTCGTTGCATACTCAACTGGGTCAAGCTCGATAATATTAATGGGCGACGTACGTACGAACCCCGATTCCCAGCCGAAGATTATTCCAGAGCTACAGAATCGCTCCGTCATTTCCATCATCCTTGGAGATTATCATTATGGGGCTCTCACCAGTGATGGGCAGTTGTTTACATGGGGACAATATTCTAGTGGGGCTCTGGGTCTTGGGCTGCCCACAGAGCTCCCCGTGCGCGCGCCCGGTGGGTATCTAACGGAGGCACAACGTAACCAATCGCGGCTCTCAGAGTGGGGTCCTCGCGAACCTCCAGCTGTTGCGTCACCTTCCTCAGTACATTTCAACCATGGGCCGAACCCTGGTGGACGGAGATTCTGTTTCGCTGCCACCGCCGCAGGGTGGCATACGGGCGCCTTGGTTATCCCCTTGGAGGTGAGCTTCCCCTCTTGAAGTTTGCGACGCGGTAGCCGATGAGATGTGGCATATATAGCCTGAAAAAGAGGTATATGACGCCGCTGACGACCATGCCACCGAATCCCGCCGTGATCTTCTTGGGCAGTTCGGGCCTGGAAATGAGGGGCCGTCTGGCAGCCGCAATCAGCCATCGCTTCCTTCAGACGCAGGCGCGTTTGGACTCGGCAGAATATTCAGGATTGGTCTTGCGGGTCGGGGGAGGGGTGCACCGGGAATATAAATCGGCGAGATTGAAATATATCGGCAATTGTACCTACGAGTCCGAAAGTTACGTCGTTATCATCCTGTACTAGTAGTAAATATGCCCAGATTCGGTTAGAGTGATGTGCAGTACATAACGGGGCTGTGATTATAGCCAATACATTGGCCAGAAAAGTACGTCTACTGCAGATATAGAACGAAATGGTGCTGAAACAAAAAGACATCGAATTGTTACGATAAGGAAGCAACCTGTAACAATAACAGCGTGGACAGGAAGTGAGCGTTGATAGTCCCAATTCTATTCGCTTACATAAAGCTTATCGGAGAAAGCTTTTGGCAGCGTGCAATTTATGCCTGCCTGAAGAAGATTTACGCTAGTCTGCTTCCATATCGGGATTCAGGAGGTCGAAATGATTTAGTATGCGGGTTTAGTTATGCGGGTTATACAAGTCCTATCACCTACCACTCTACAGCGTTTCATTAGTCTATTTGTGGTTCGGGCTCATGCCTGATTTTTTTTCACACTAAAATTATTGTGCAAAGGGGATAGCTATTTGATAACCCCAAAATTTTCAAGATAACTAATATCAGGAATTATTTTATTTTTACTTAACTTTGAACCCCACTGTCAAATCTTGGAGGTCCGCAAGGATAAATACAGTATAGGTAAACAAGGGACCATGGTATTGGAACCCGCTGTACTAAGCCACCATCAGTCTAGCAATCATCCTGTGACAATGTAGTGTCAAAAGCATGGTTCAGTGGTAGCAAGGCAGAGTTTGAATAGTTTACTATGATCCCAAACACCCCAACCCATCCAATTCGATCTCCGCTGTGTGGGGAAACCCGTGACGGTGCGTGACTGCCAGAATGATGGTTGCTGATTGTACATCTTTTGGTTGGAGAACAGTGCTAAGGCCTGGTGGTCTAGTAGTATGATTCCTTCTTAGGGATGCAAGTTGGAGGAGGTCCCGGGTTCAATTCCCGGTCAGGCCCAAGTTAGGCCTGATGGTCTAGTAGCATGATTCCTTCTTCGGGCAGAATTTGGAGGAGGTCCCGGGTTCAATTCCCGGCCAGGCCCTGTGTTTTTTGTTTCTGTTTCAGCATAGTTTAACCTTTCTGTGTTCAATCAAGTTTTGCCAGCAAAATGTCGGCTCTGCCGAATCATTTATCACGTACATGTCATTGGAATACAGAAGAATGCGGGTTTGAAAAGCAATCTAGATAGCATGGAGGAAACAGATAGATAGAGATATAGGTGTACACCATTACTAAGGACAGAGGGACTACTGGGACGTGGATTCTTCGGGATTGGAGCACGCACAGTTTACCAGAACGCGCACCTAGTTCCCCAGGGTGAGCAGGTAGCGACAGGACTAGAGCATGGATCATACCATCCAGAGAAGCACTGGCAGAGGTTTTCTAACGACGTGGCTTGCAAGATGAGTTTGTCGACTTGTGCCTGCACCGTAAGCACGACATTGGGATTGAAATCACGACCTAAAGCAACGTCACCCCGGGGCCTGCAGCGGGATGGGGAGCTTACGGACCTGTGAGTTTGTGTTGTACACGATTCAACACTGCCAGTGCCCGGTCGTTGCGTTCTTGGGCCTCTGTAATGCGGGATTGAACATTTGTGGGATACAATTTTCCGTGAGAAATGCCCGACGTACCATTGAGGATAGTATTCTCGTCGGCCTTCAACTTGCGAAGAGGCTCTTGCACGTATGCATTGACGCGAGATAAGTCAGATGTCCGCGACGAGTCTCCACCTGACTCTCGCGTGAGAAAGGCAAGGAATCCGCTGCGCCAGGAGCTACTCACCAGGCGGCCGTCGGGTGTCACCCTTAGTTGGCATCAACCTCCAGTTGATCAGAGGGTCATATACAAACGCCTCTAAAACCGCCATCAAGGACTCTTTATTGTCACGCAGGACCCGCATTGAAATCTCGCAGGTATTTCTATAACTGCCTTCTATTCCGCTGACCTGTAGGACCTCAGTTAGGCGTTGCCAGCAGGCGAGGGGAAGTCAGTTTACCTCCATCGCATGTGTGAGCATCCGCGTGAGTCGGAATGGTATCTTTTCAGGGAACTTCTCACGGTGCATCGCCACTTCGAAACAGTCACCGAAATCAATATGCACCACCTTGCCTGTCTTGCGCTCCAGCATAAGATTTGATGGGTGGCGATCACCGAGCCCGAGGATATGGCCAACCATGCTGTTGACTGCAAGAGACCGAGTGAATGTCGCGCGACGCTCGAGCCAGTGTTCGGAGTTAATGCTCTTCAGCCACAAAACTCGATACAAGTCTTGGCCGGTAGTGTTCTCGAGAGCATACTCGAATACTTCAATCTTCTGTAGAAGCATGAGGTTTTCGTAGTCGGGCGCCATCTATAAGGTGCTATTAGAGGTGCGCTGGGTAGCCAGAAGAGTTGGCTTTCCTGTAGCATTAACCGGTACTCGATGTTCAACAGTACCTTTCGCGACTCGCGGTAGTCGCGGACCAAGACGTGTAGAGTATCGCTGTCATGGACCCAACCGAGAAGGCCAGCATGTGGTCCGAGCGGTATGACAGGATACCTTTGAATATGGAGGTGCCGCTTGAAGCTATCGGTATCCTCTGACAAGAGCGTATTCACAAGACTGAACAATTGCATAACGCGTTCGTCTTGACGAAGATCTTCGTGTCCTATAGAACATCAAATGTCACTAGTGTAAATGGAAGGGGCTTCACGAGTCATGAGTACCCTTTAAGAGGTATTGATATTCCTTTCCGTCGCTGCCTTTGAGATAGAGCCGACGAGGCCTCTGCTTGGATATGATGATCGACAGCTTAGGGGCAAAGTTTGTAATCTTGATAGTCTCCTTTCCGCTCTGATATGTTCCTGTAATCCAGATTAGGCACAACGTACAACGGCGAACCTCATTCGAGAGCACTTACCCGGCACGGCGAGCTCTAAATTACGTGCCTTCAAGAGCTCTGGTGAAACATACTGCAAGTCAAGTGTGGCCAATTGCGGCAGTTGCTTCTCAACCTTCTTGAAGACCTTCAGAGAACCATGAATACTATAAGCAATGGATATCGGGTATTTCTTACCGCAAAATAGATGTCCCAGGCGTTGTCTAGGTCTTTGATTTCGCCGTATTTCTGGTATCGACGTGTCGCCTCTCTCGCCTCCTGGAGTTCACGACCAAATGCTTGGATGAATGAGGTCTCGCGTGCGGTTTGGGGTCCCTGAAATCGATGTGGTGAGCAGCTAATCGGTAAATGTCTCTAAGCGAGTACCGACCCTCTCTATCTCTTCGTGAAGTGGCTCGAGTGCGGCAATCATGCCCTCAGGGTTGTGCTCAGTATAGTACTGACGAGAAGCTTCCTCTAGCTTCTCATGCCATTGCTCATGCCAGAGAATGGCGACACGTATCAGCTCGTGGCTGACGACAAGAGCCTAGTGATAAAGGATTTAGATAAGCCTTCGTTCGAAGCGCGCGAACGTACTTGTTCCACAATGACGGGGCTGTGTTGCTTCATGCGATCCATGATGGCGAGCGCAGCATCCTTTCGTAGAGCACTTGGGGACTTGGACGCTACAGTGAGGGGATAAACCAGTGCCTGCGGATGATGCTTGCCAACGTCCGTCAGGAGACTCGTAATGTTCCTCCGGATGTTTGTGTTAGGTGTTTGGATGCGCGCAATGATCTGTACAGAATAGGTCAGGGTAGGGGTAGGGAAACTGGAGTGGGTAATTTACCTGAGGAATCACTTCAAGCCATGCATCTACTTCGACAGTGCTGAACCCACTGGCAATTGCGTGGCTGACTTCGTCGTGGGCCCCAAATTTGAACCAAAGGGTCAAAAGTCTGAGAGTATCTTGTAGGGAATTCTCGCTACGCAGAGCGATGGAGCGGAAGAAACCTAGAACCCCGCGTTAATCACTTTGACATGGTCCCAAAAATAAACACTACCTTGGACTGCAGGAATGATGTGCGGAACTAAAGTAGTACCCATAACATCTGCAGCCTTCACTTCGGCTTGGTTGAGAAGGTGGTTGACCACTTCGAAATTCGCCAAAGCCCATGTGTGCCATGCCTTGTACCAATTGGGGTCGAAATGTGTGGCAAGGAGGTACGAGTGGAGGATGTCTTTTACGTTCCGCTGTGAGGGTTCGTATGAGTTAAAGCAGGAGGAAAGACACATATTTCACGAACCGTATCCCAGCTGTCTGACAGTTCCATTTGCCACTCGCCCTGCTTGAAGTAGCAGCGCGCCAGAAGCCGCGCGAGTTCGTCGAGTTTCTGCTTGGATACACTCGACCGCTGGCCTCGCTGCGTCGTTTCAGCTTCCAGGTCTCTCGACAGACTCGCTGAAAATGAGCGGAGGAAGTTCAAGCTCTCCTCTTTTGACCCTGATGCCCACATATATTTGAGCTGAGCGTAAACAACATTTGGAGGAGCTTTCTGATGCTGTATACAGGGTGGCCGATGAGCCATGTCGCGAGCCGCCAGCAGAAGAACGTACCCTTTCTTGAGATAACAGCGAATTGATAGTCTTTTCAGCAAGCAACATGCGCTCAGATTTTCGACATAGGTTGGCAAATTTGATCCACATAGCGGGGTCATCGTCTGGGCTCAGAACCAGCGTTCGTACCTGCAGAATCCTCTGCCAGACCTCTACGTCGGGCTGACATCCCTGTAGTCTGGGCTGCTCTCAGTATGTGGGGAAGCATTGCTGAGGGGAAAGCAAACCTCTTGACCCAGGTTTTCCTAATAGTCTGCTGGCGTTCTGGCTGGTCAGCGAACTGCTTGTAGGCGATGATTTCTTCGAGCTCGGAGAGCATCTGGGCCCGAACCATCACGCTAGAGCAAACTTAGATACAGGATCGGACCTCAATTTCTGTCGGACTCACTTGTACGACCGCCCGTAACTTTCGCCGATAAGCCCGGTGAGCTCCGGATCAAGCAGGTCGCGTGCCTTCGTAATATGTGCCAACGCCTTCGGGAACTGGTTCTGGTGCACCGACAAGATAGCACGATAAAAGGCACGGTCTGTCGAGTCGGCCTTCATAGTCGCAATGTAGTCGTCCATGGAGTCCCAGTCATTCAGGGACCACGCGGCGGCAGCCGCCATCGGTGCGATCTCTCGACGCTCCTCGTGTGTCGCGCTTGCCCAGTACTCCTCAACCTGTACCGCAAGCTGGTCCCACTCGCCAAGCGCATGCAAGCATTTCATCCGGCCGATCGCTATGTCTGGATTGCCTGGATCTTCTTGTTCCCTGCGCTCGTATGTGCGCAGGGCTTCCTGCCACCGCCCGAGTCTTTCGTACCATTGGTCGTGCTTTGTGATATCGTACTGTTCGCGCGCGACGAGAAGCGTGCCCCACGCTGCATCTGACTGCTGCAACTTCGTGTTGATACCGATCAGCGCCTCAATAATTGATGGCGATGTCTCCGTGAAAAACTCCAATTCTTTATAATGCAGCGCTTTGGCGTAGGCGTGGTACTTGAGGGCATACTCCCCGAGAATGCTATTCTCGATCGGGAGCCGCTGGTCTTCGTGTTCCATGAACTCGCACAAGTTCAACAACCTGTGTATAAGCTCTGATGGTGCCGTCGGTGACGTAATCGCATAGTCGATTGCGCGGACGAGGTCTTCCTGTGTATTTCGTTTGAAGTTGCGCTTCTGGAATCACAAACAGCGACTTACCTGGTATTGCTCGTATAGATCCCGCCAACACGAGATGAATGCCGGGTTGAACAACTCCTTCGCCAAAGGTGGGTGGACGTCCACCAAGCTCATGCATGCGCGCAAAGCATGGGACGGTGACTCTTTCATAAACTCTACGGAAAGGCGATGCATCCACTCCAGCCAGTCCTCCCTTGTCGATACCTGCGACGTGTCCCATGCCTGCTTCAGGTGTTGCTGATTGACCGTCATCCTGGCGGCCTCGGCAGGCGCAGAGAATTCTGGCGCCTTGTTACTCTCGTTCATGCTGCAATGAATTTCTGAGTGAGAATTCTACAACCCGAAGATGCTGCCTACATGTATTCTAGCGTCCCTAGCTCTTGCGGCAGGCGCTCTCCATTGAGCAACTTAGAGACAAGGTTCTCATACTTTGGATGCGGTATTCTGTGGCGTAGGAGCGCCTGTACCCCTCGTCAGTGCATACGCGACGAGTCTAGGGATCTAGATACCTTGTTTATGGTGGGCACAAATATGGCAAAGTCTGATCCCAGTGGACAAGTAGTGAACACAGGGTGTCGAGCACGGCCATTCTCAATTCGTTATTAGAGGAGGTCAGTACTCTCACAAGTGGATGGATGATGCGCGATGCGTGGTCCGAGAAATTTACGCGACTCGAAAGCCCATCTATTGTAACGATCGCGCGCTTGCGTAGTGGCGTCGACGCGTCAGACCGCTCATACGTTTTCACGATGATTGGGATGACAAGATGCAGATATTCCTCAATATTCGAGCCGAACGTCAAGAATGCGTCAAACACCTTGATTTGCGTCGCCGAGCGCTTGTCGTTTAGTTCTCCGTCAAACACCTTTAGGATGAGCGGTAAGATCGTTGGGAGGAACGGCCTGAACTCAGCGTCAAGGGCCTTTCCGAGCGACTCGATGAGGGACACGAGCGGAAGCTGGAACGACTGGTTCTCCCAGAGGTCCGTCACAAGAGCAAAGATATCCAGCATATACTTGCGGACATGCTGCTTAATGATGCCGATAAGGATGGCGAGCTGCTGTAAGTGAAACTCTTGCAAGCGTGCGGGAGAACTGCGAGTCACAGCTGCAAAGGCTGGGATGATCTGGACGGATAGTAAGTAAGTTGGCCAGACTCTTGTGTTCTAGACGGCGTCTCTTACCTGGGGCAAGAATGTCACGCATTTGAGGCCTTGCGTCTTGAATATCGACATTATGGCTTCAATGACAGTGTGGTGCTGGCTGCTGAGCGATTGGTCCTTCAGGATGCCGAGGAGTGCGTTGATGACCACCGTCTGGTAATAGTCATCGGACGCCGAGGACGTTGTATGAGTAAGATTAATCGCCGCTGCAGCGGGCGTTTGGGACTCGTTCGACTCCTCGTCGGGCCTTGTCTGCAGTATAGAGGTGGGTTGTCCAAATCTCCTTGCTTAGAAAATACGACCCACCTTGCGCCTGTAAGGATCGAGGGCGCCTATGATCCCAAGTACCTTGATAACTTCCCGTCGTACTGTCGCGTTTGACTCGCTCTTCAAAATCCGGCCAAAGATCTGCAGCAGTTGTGGATACTCCACCAGCGGCTGAATGACGAATCCCGTGCTCGAGCACACCTGCCCGAGTGCATGCAAGGCGGCGTCGCGCTTTGCGTTGCTCGGGTCCGCGAGCTTCGCGAGGATGATATCCATCAACTCAGGAACATGGGGGGTCACGTCCTCGCCGCCGACGCAGGCCAGCTCGCCAAGACACATGAGCACGTTTGCAGCAACAGTGGAGTTAGGGTCGCTGGCTTTGTGCAGGAGCACGCGTAGCATCGGCAGTGCGTAGGGCTTGATTAGGCGCTGCGTTGCGCTCACGAGGAGTGTCAATAGCCTCGTGCAGTCTTCGCGATTGCGCCTGCGTATCGTGTCCTCAACTACTGGGCATGGCCCTGTTGGAAAAGATAATACTCACGAAACGGTTGAGTATTCGAGCTCAGTGAGGAGTTGTATGAGGGATTTGCGTAGCGAAGGCATGACATAAGCTGGGTTGTGTAGTGCGAGACGGCCAATAAGGCCGACCGCTGTCTCGCGATTCTCGACTACCTCGTCGTTGAGTGCTATGAAAAGGGAGCGAACATTTTCCGCCTGGGCAAGGTGCTTGTCGAACTGTTCGTGCAGGTTTGCTAGGACAGCTTGTCGGATCGTTGCATCTGTTACAACAGATCAGTTGGTCTCACTGGATCATCCCAGAAGGTGACAGACCTGGGTCGGCGATACCAACTGTGAGCAGTTTGTCGATGACGTCGCTGATGATCTCGATGGAGTTGTTGCTGCCCTGGAAGCAGATAGGGTCGCGCCGGAAGACGCTACAGCATGTCAGCGCCGCCGCCTTCCGCACTTCCGGGTGGTCTTCTTCAAGGTACGGAAGCGCGCAGTTACGCACAAACTCGTTGAGGACGTGCCCTGTAACTCAAGTGAAAACGTCTTCGCAAAGTGATTGCCTGCTGGGAACATACCACTGAAATCGAATTCACCGAGGATGGTGAGCGCCAAGGTAATCAGCTCAGGGGTTTTTGTTGTACCGATGTTCTAGCAGTAAAATAAGCCCTTCCTCAGAGTTCAGAAAGGTACAACCTACCTGAGACGCATTGAGATCCCGAGAGATGGTAGAAGCATTCCCCCGTATGAGCACTGGTGGTGCCCCGAGGGGTTTGTATGGTTTGTCACTGAGGATCACCGACAGCATATCTAAGAGGCGATCTGGGGTAGTGGGGTTAGGCAAGGTAGACGAAGATGTGCGGAAACGTGCACTGTATGGTCTTCAAGAGAGGTGGGATGTTCTTTGCGATTTCAATCAGCGCATGATGAAGAGGTTCGCTCAGTCCGCACGCGAACATCAAGTCAAGTTGGTCGTGCAAGAGTTTGGTCAAGTTCGGGCCGACGGCGGCGGCCAACATACCGACGCATTGAAACATAGGCTCTTCAGATGGTGCCTTCTTCCTAGCACATGGTAAGGAAAGACCAACATAGGTATAGATGTCCGTAGCTCACCCCCGGTTCTGCAGGCCAAGCTTAACCTGCTGCATGATAGAGTCAAGGAATGGCTTCATGTCACTGCCGACAGCCTTTGCGATGTGCCCAATGGCGATAAATGCTTCAACAAAAGGGTCAGAGCGGGAACGGTTGAGTGACAGGTCGGGCGTACCGAACGCACGCTCATTGGATTTGCTAAGAAGAGTCAAAAGATGGCCCATCGCTTTATGAAGGAAGTGTTCGCTAAACGTCTGCGTATCGTATACGGCAAGGGTAGGAATAAGGGTGATGACCATCTTCCGCACCAAGGGATCTCGAGAAGTCCGGAAGCGTAGAATACTTTCCGCCGTGTCCATGAAATTCTCGCGCATGAACTGAGACGGTTAAGAATTGGAACAGGAACCATAGAACATGTAAGCTCACCATACCACCATGAAGAAGTAACTCCCGGTATGTAAGCAATGAACCGTGAATGATCTCGGGTTGACTCGTTTTGAGTCCAGCCTGTGCGTCGGCTAGGATCTTGGGGAGATGAGTACTCCTTCCCTGACGTTCTCTCTGGGCAATGATCTCTAGACAAGCGGCGAGAAGTTCCGCCGCACCCTCTCGGACAATCACGCGGGGGTCTCGAATGGGCATCAGAATCTTGTCAAAGACGAGATTAATGTGCGAATGAAAGTAGCCGGGGCTGTTTCGGGCGAGCTCCTTCAAAATGAGCACACCAGCATAGCGACTAGGCTCTTGCTTGTCTCCTTGCAACAAGCCAATAGCAGCAGGTACTTCATAATCCATGAAATGCTCGCCGAAAGCCGCGCCACCGATCTCTGCTATCTGTCCGAGGGTCTTGGAAGCAGCAAGCATGACGTTGAGATCACTGTTTGGTAAAAGTGATTTGAGATAATTGTAGAAGCGGAAAAGATTGTGCTTGAATTCAATTGTCTCTTCCCCGTCCACATCAAGAAGGTGGTCTAAGACGATCAGAGTTTGTAAGGCAAACCGTGACTGAAGACGCGCACCGATAGCTAGGATACCACCCAATTTATCATGATTATGAGGACTATGTACGAGATCGAATAGTCGTTGATTGATGGAGTCCTCCCATAGTTTGGCCGCTGCATCTGAAGACATCTCAACGACCTTCGTTGCGACCTAAGGAGGGCGTCTGTTGGGTGCACGAGAGTATTGGTGACAGAGAAGACATACATATCGGCGTAAGTCGTGAGCATGTTGGAGGCGAATTTCAGGGCTTTTAGACCTAAGGCCGAGAAAAATAGCATTGAGTATGTCCGTCTGCTGCGACACAGACGGAGTGGCCATTATGGACAGAGGGAGTGATGAATAGTAGTAGTTAGTAGCACCTCCGAGTCCGAGTCAGTCATCGGCGCCGCGGGATCACCGGGCCGCCAGGGGAATCACACGGCCGTGAAATTCCCACAGTCAGTTTAATTATTCCCACACCTCCTTGGTTCTATGTTCTATGACATGTCCTCGCAATCGAATGGAGACGCCCTGCGCGCACGCGCCCCGGCTTCCAATGGTGCCCCCTCTAAGACACTGATCCCCACAAACAGTGTCACGACAAAGGATGGTGTGGTCAAAGTCCGGATAGACCCAACCCTAATGGTAACAGATGTTGTGAAACAACTTGTTGCAAATCTACAGATCGACCAGCCTGCTTCTGACTTCGCGTTGCGAGACGATGACGACGAGCTGGTAACGAACGAAAACTTAAGAAGGATGATAAAGGCGAAGGCCAAGTTGAAGTACGTGGTAGATTGCCCCGAATCTGGCCCACCCTTGAACCCGTTCTCTCTTCAGACTCGTTAATTCTGCCGCAGTGGAGGCACAGGAGATCTACGAAAAACTCCTCCTTCCCGATGAAAAGAGTTTCAGGCTAGCCTTGTTTTCTCTCCAACGCTACCTTCGCGTAAGCTGTTGTCGCTGTCTATCCGATTGTACCGTACTAAGAAGGCTTAAAGGAAGAAGATTTTGCTAACGAATTTCTCAAACTCGATGGCGTTCGCGTATTAGTTGACGTCATCACAACTAGTCATGGGAACACTCTCGCGGTACGCACGTTTATCCCAAGGTTGTTTAGTCTTCTTCATCTTGGCACTAGTACGCGCTCACAGCAATGAAAAATTTGATGGACCTCGAGTACGGCTGGGCGACACTCGACAGTAGTTTCATCTTCAAAGTTGTCCAGATCATTGCGGTACCTCAAGCACTCATCAACGTCTGCCGTCCAGCCACTGCCATACTCAAGCGTCTAGTTGAAGCGGACCCAGCGAGCGCACCAGGTCCACTCATGGCGAGCTCGAGCCGTTCGCCGCCTGCTGCGCCGCCCGGCTCCGTCTATCGCTACGGGTTTGATGTGGTCTTCGAGGAGATGCGCAAAGAACCGGGTCTCCTTGAAACTGTCGTCAACCGGCTGGGCACAGCAGATACCGCGCTTGCGCTGAATAGGTGCGTAAGCTGCGATGTTCGCATGACGTCCTCGACGATGGGCTAATTGTTTGGGTTGTGTAGTGTCATGTTGATCAATTCACTCCTGGCGCATGCTACAGATACCTGGTGGGAAGACTTTATCTCGCAACTGGAGCGGCTTAATACGCGCAAAGCGATTATTGTGAGTTCTGTCGCCCCTCGTGATGCGAAGTGATCCCACGGTGTCTCTACACAGCGCCTTATGAACTCGCACACCATCGAAGACCTGACCTCCTGCGTGCTCGACTTTCAGGGTAACATGGCACGTGTGATTTACCGCAAGAAAACGACACTCGTTGAGCCAGATGCTGAGAAGACACATGAAACAGCACTCGACTATATTTGGACAAACTCGCGTTTGCAAGTTGAAACAACGCCCAATGGCACACAAATGAAATGGCGCCAGCTCGGGTTCGCATCAGAGAGCCTTAGTCATGAATTCAGTGAAACGGGAGTACTCGGACTGGACTGCCTGGTGAGTTTGCACGCTCTGGAACAAAGGAGCGTCATTAACCCGCCCTGAAAAAGAAACATTTTGTACAGAGTGACCCCGACGTCTTTTCAAAAGTCGTACAGGAACAAAACTCCCGGCCCTTACAACGGCGATGTCCGCTCGCACGTGCATCAAACGAGGTTGTTGAGCTTCTCTCGGAGTACTGGGGTGTCTTAGCTCCTGGATGTAGGTGGATCGTCTTTTTGCGCCTCTGATAATGTAGTGATGATGCTTGTAACCTTGCAGACGCAACATCTCCGGTGTTTCAGCCTTTCTTCCTCAACTTCTACAAGGTTCATTTCCTAGCTACCAATTTCTTCCTCCAGATGTGGAATGAGAGTGGCGCGGCAACAGGAGACTTCACCAGGGTAGTTGCCCTTGTACGGAGCCAGTGCGTCTTCCTGAGTGCCGCAAGGACTCACGTTAACGTATACACGCATGCAGAGTGAAGGTCGCACTGCGCCAGGAACACTTGCGGCCCTGGCACGAGATGGTACAAGACTTCTCTGAGTGCGAGTATCGGGACGTGCGCGATCGACAGATGAAGGAACTCGAGGAAGAGGATGATCTACTGAGCAAAATACCCGTGCGCAACTTGCGCGCAAAGCTGTACAAGGAGTCCAAGGAGTTCGTGCGCCAGCAGCGCATCCACTGTCTCCTCCAAGGTGCCTGGTTTCTCAACGCAGTGCCCGTCTCCGCACCGGCACCACGGCGGCCTGCGCGGCCGTGGCGGTTCATGCGCCTCGTACGCCCCCCTTTCCTCCCCTCCCTCCCTCTACAAAGCGTATTCCGGTCCTCAAAAATAGCGCGCACGTTTTGCAGGACAACAGCTTGAAGCACCTCCACTACGTCGACAGCCAGTCCAAGTTCCTCGTGCGCAGCGGGCTTGAGGACCTGCCGGAGCGCATCGACCTCGCGCTCATCACCGAAATCGCGACCGCGAACTGCGCACCGCCGTCGGACGGCACGGGGGGGCCGGGGGCGCCGCCGCTTGTGGCCTCGCCCCTGTCCTTCTCTCTGCTCACGCCGGAGGGCTCGCTCGCCGACGCAATCGCGCCGGACATCTCTCGCTGGGCGGACTGGACGGACGGGCTGAACATGCTCCGACGCGACAGCGGGCACGTCGCGTCGAAGGAGACTGCGGACTTTATCCAGGCGTTGACAGAGATCGGGCTTAAGATCAAGTTATTAGGTGCGCGCGTCTACATCCCCTTCGCTGTCCCGCACGGTTTTTTGACCTTCGAGCGATACCTTCTTTCGTGATCCGTAGATTTGTCTGGGGACAAAGTGGAGATACCTAGTGGACTGACAGCGGGAGCACCGCCCACCAACAGCGATTTTTTCTTCTCAGATTTGTACGACCCTCAATAATTCGTGCGTGTGTATCTTCCGAGGAGTTGCGCACCGGTGTATCTAAAATATTTCGCTATCGTTGTCCCGTAACTACATTTTTTTATTCTTTTCTTCGTGTATTCCCACACCGGCTATCTGTGCAAACGGTACAACACCCTCTATTATTTGTTTCCGTATTTAGCTCGAACGAGCCCGCTGAGCTGTAGCTAAGGTACAAGAGAGGTATGCAGTTGATGCAGGTGAAGATGGGGGATTACGGCGTGTCAATCACAAGAGCAAGTAGGTGTTGGACTAACGGGGGTTGAACCCGATGGTGTAGATATAAGTAGCGGATCCAAGATATACGCGCGGGGGAGGGGAGACGATAGCTGTTAGTAACGACTGCAAGGGAAGGGGGGGGAAGTTAATTCGCATGACCGTTGGCAACAACGGCGTGGCCATTGGGGGCCATAGTGGCTCGGGTACCGAGCTCTTCCTCCAGCTTGGAGAAAGGCTCAAAGATCTTATTGCATTGGTGGAAGTCGTTGTGCACGATGTTGACGAGCAACGCGTTATCCATGAAGTCGGAAATGAGCTTGCGTGACGGTGAGCCTGGCTCATAGACCTTCGCCCACTGGTAGCCGAGCTCATACGCCTCGTCCTGCACGTGATAGTCAATGACCAGTCCCACGGCCTCGTGTTAGAAGCGAGCGCACCTTCCACGCCATGAAGCTAATTGCCTCGACAATTGTGGGCTGTATAACCTCCTTCCCTGGGAAAACGCCCCACGTGACAGCATTTGGGCCCTCGCTTGTCGTGTTGGTGCGCAAATCCCCGCCCTTGTTAATCACATAATAATTGATCCCGGTATCACGCTCGATGTGGGGTATGAGGGCATCCAATAGATCGGACGATGTGAAGAACTCCAGGTAGGCCTTCTGATACACGTACCCATTACTTGGGCCCCAACCGAATGTCTTATCGTCGCTGCGTACGCCGTTCACAGCTGGCTGTGAGTTGATCGTGAGGAAACCAAGACCGTTAACCCTTGCAAGGGGTTCTGCAATGACAGACGTTTCGCTGAGCACGGGCTGGTCTGACCATGGTAGTACGGATAGCTGGTTCAAACAAAACTTCTGGAAAATGGCTGTAATATCTTTGAAGGTGGTGGGACGACCCCAAAGATTGATAGCGTCCTCCTTCTGCATGAGAGAAACTGTTTAGTACGAATATTGTGATGCGCGAGGAGGCCGTACCGTTTGTTTGAGTGAGACACCATAGCCATCTAGCTCACCGTAGGCAGGACTGCGTGAGTCCCCAAATCGACCGTTAGGATACTCGTCCCAGTTTTCTGTACGGGAGAGGTATGACTTGGCACGATTCGCCCAGAAGATTGGGCGGATAGTTTCCGACCGCCGCGAAGGCGTGAGAGACTGCATTATCGGTCAATCGAAAGAAGCGGGGAAGAGGGAGCGAACATCTGACTTGACGCCAAGGAAGAGGTTTGACCGTTTCAACGCGAGGAACAAGGTTCAGTTCCTCCAGCAGCAGCCGCGTCCCACGCTCCAGATTCATAGTATAAAAGTGAAGACCCTGGACACCAATAGGGGCTGCCAGAATTCTCCGACACATATCTGCGACGAGTTTGGTACCAATCTCGCGCACCTTCTCGTCGTTATTTTTGTATGGCTCGAGAGCGTCAAGGTACGACTGTGGGATGATGGTCTTTGCAATGGCGGTCGCCGCACGTAGGAATCCGTTCCAAGTCTGAATGGGCATGATGCCAGGCACGATGGGCACTGTGATGCCGGCAGCACGAATGGCGTAGACCCAATCGATAAACATGTCAGCATCGTAAAACATCTGCGTGAAGATGAAATTTGCGCCGGCTTCAACCTTCTCCTTTAGGTACTGCATCTCCTGGGCACGCTCCTCTGGCGGGAATGTTTGGGTTTGTGGGTAACCAGCAACAGCAATGTCAAAATAATCGCCGTACTCCTTCCGGATGTACCGCACAAGGTCGACCCCATGCTCGAAGCCACCCTCGACTGCCTCCCAGTCATCCTTCCCTGCGGGCGGGTCACCTCGGAGGGCGAGGATATTGCGACAACCTGACAGCTTCGCCTCCTGCAAGGAAATTCAGCAGAGTATCTGATGGATGGCGAAACACATACGCGCAGGGCGATGTCCACCTTCTCGGAGGGCATGTTTGTACAGGTCAAGTGCATACACGTTTCGACCGCAATCGTACTCTGGCACGTCTTGACTAGCTCAGCTGTCAGATCGGACGTGCGCCCTCCAGCATTCCTGCGGAAAGAACTCAATTTTTTCTGGTGAGAACCTGCAAGTAGTAGGACGCACCAAGTAATGTCGATAAATTCAGGCCCAAGCGCTCGCATCCGTTCTATACGGTCAAGTAAATTTTGGAGACCCTGGGAAAAGAGATGTGAGGAACGGACAGCCAATATCTGAGGGACTGGAAACATACCTGGGCTGTTCGGGGAGGAAAATATTCGAATGACCACCAGGTCTTGCCCTCCTTGGCGGATTGTTGAATTTTTTGACTAATTTTCATGATGAGGTGAGGTCGTTAATAAAGAAGGAAGAGGAGGCCGAGCAAAGACTCTAAAGATGCGGTGGTTCGGGGAAGAGAGAAGGAATGAAGAAAAGTGTGGCTCGCTTCGTAATGAACACTGGCAGGGTTGTTTGAGGGGACTCGACTGATTATATTCCTGACGTGATCAACTCCATGCGACTTAAATCGTGCAATGTGCCTTTTTATTATACACCCATTCTACTGCACAATTACGTCTAGGGACGGGAACCCCTGGCCCACATGTAGGACCTGTACCACTACTACTAGTCACTATCCAGTCTCCCCATCGCAAACGAGCAAAATGACGCATGTAGTAGAAACCATCGCTGCAATAAGTGCCATCATGACGAAGTGAGGCCTTCCGTAAAGTCATAAATAGGTCTGAAAGTGCGGTGGGATCAGAACGCTCACTCTGTGGAGAGTAGGAAAGCCCGTCGTGCACGCATGTCACGAATTCCAGACTCGTATTCCCAACAACCCGCGCCAATAACAATGAACGCTGCAGCAACTTCGACGGAAGCTAAAGGAATGCCGAGCCCACAGTTCGGATGTTTTTCGTGGCCTTTTGGTCGGTCTGGACCGGGAAGGCGCGCTCTGAGCAAGACCGAGGATGCGAGAAGTATCAGGAGTAATCCAAGCTTTACATGAGAGAGAAAATTTCTCTCGAGCATGCAGTAGTCGCGTGCGGTGCTGCCATGATTCTCTATCAACGTCGGCATGACAGAGGCTCTTTCAGATCACATGACAGACTTCTTCCCGCGTCTTGAATGTTTGTGTCTTGTTTGGTCAAGGTTGACATCTCATACCAGGGACCAGGGCAGGGCTTCACGATCCACGATCTCTCACGACCTCTATCCAGGTATTATGGGCTTTTTTCAAAAATTCCTATCCCTTGGAAGCAGGAAAAACAAAAAACGCCGCGCTGCCTTGACTCTTGAGACCCGTTCTCTCCCTCTGAGCAGAGATTCAGAAGAGATGCGGAGGCTACAAGAAGAACAAGAGGAGGTTGCTAGCCGCCTTTTGAGATCTTCCTCCCTTCGGTATGCAGTGGTTAGCGAGGTTGACTACTCTTCTCTACCGCCTCTACGTGAGTACAAGTCAGGCTGGCACATGGTTAAGGACCTTCTAACTTGTCGCGATTCTATGTATCTAGCACACCCCATTAACAGCCTACGTCAGACACCAATGGCCCCTCCAAGCCGATCTGCAAGCATACAGACACGCCGGACGTATACTGTCACAGTTCGTGACAGGAAGGTTGAGGCACTTACAGAGTTCCCCAATGCGAATCCACCTCTTGACACGCCCACACGCCCTTTTCGTGATGGGGCTCATCCATCTGGCGAAATGTCGAGGCTTCACCCTATCACACCCAAAGACCAAAACCGTTTGCATATATTGAGACAGGACCCCTCAGTCGCAAGTCTGCTTGACATGTACGACAACCATGGGCGCCTTGACAGCAAAGCGTTTTCGAACACCCCGTCTGCCCCGGAGAAATCTTCTTCCAAAGACGGCGCCGCTCAGGTCAAACGCAGTGGTTCGACACTTCGCCAGTTGCTCGGTAGCCCGGGATCTACCAGTCACACTAACACTACGGAGGGCGATATATCGTGGGCCGAAGGTTTACTTCGGTATGGTGGTGCTGAGTCTCGAAATTGGCTTTCGACTGACGCGTCACGTACCTGCAGGGAAACCAGGCTGGGTAGCGACCATTCCACAGAATCTTCATTCCAACTGGAGAATCCCTGGGACATGGTCTGCGGCAATGACGTCCCTCACGGCGGCGACCCTGATACCACATCGTCTTCATCCCAGCTGGAGAATCCCTGGGACATAGTCTTCGGCAATGACGTCCCTCACGACGGCCACCCTGACGCCACATCGTCTTCTGATAGCCCCCATCCTATTGATTCCAGCACCTACCCGACCATCTCGTCTATGACCGTGGAGCCCAGCTACACATCCGATGAGAACCCTGCTCCGCCCCCAAAGCGCGCTCCTGAACCCGAGCTGCGACCAGCTGCAGAGGTCTTTGGGTTCCTGTTGGAAAAACGGCGGCCACGTAATTCGATTTCGACGAGCAAAGCACCCCAGTTGGCCGTACACCCCGCCAACCAGGACTTTGATTCGTCAACAAATCGGGTCCATACTGTCCCTGTGACTCCATCGCAGCCGAGCAGTTACCAGCCAGCGGAGGCTTCTGCTTCGACTGATACGCCATCCACTGTAGGCTCAATCTTATTCGATCCCCCACACACTGCAACTATACTCAACCATACACGAATACCCGTCGCACCCGGAAGACTAGCTGAGAATTCGCGTCCAGGACAACTTACCGTGACAGCCATTGCTACTCGCAGTCGTATTCCCCATGAACGCCGCAGCCTTCGAATCCCCAACAGCACGCTGAAATCTACATCTGAAATTCATCTACCTTCCACCTCTCCTACAGAACCGATCGAGCCGACCCTGGCAACAGGTGATGTACTACATTCGACGACTAATGCAGCCGAGAAAGAAAGTGTTGTACCCTCGCATCTTTCTTTCAGGCAGGGTGCCGCGTTAGCCCCAGCACCGATGCGTAGCGCGCACCGTCGCAGTGTGTCATACAGTTCGGGAAGACCCAACTGGGGTACGGGTCCCGGTGCCGTCGTTAGGACGGCACATGTCAAGGGGTTGAAGTTGGACAACGGGAAGGAGAACAACGCCAGCCTTACAAGTACAATTGAGAATGCTAGCCTACGTACGTTTCCTTCTTTTGCTTGATGGGATGCAACGAGGCCAGACACGTAGGCGCAGATTCTTTTGGACATCCCAAGTCTCGTCTGCCAGTGACCCCTTTTCGTGAGCGGGCACTACTTTCACCCATTCCGTCGCCCGCATCGTCATCGGAACTATCACCTCTTGGACAGAAGATGATGGCTGACATGCGCAAGCAGCGCCAGGCGCGCGGCGAGCGTAGGAAGAACCGATTGGCCGCGGCGGCTGTTGCGCATGTATAGTACTCCCAAAAGAACACACAACTCATTACCCCCCTCCCCATGTTTTCTTCGCACATAACTTATTTGTTCTGCATTGCCAATGATGATTCGCTTGGTTTTGTATGATTGCACGTTTTGTCCACTCTTTTACCTAACTCTCATATGCAGTCACGGCTATCTTTTTCTCTTGTAAATAGCTATACGACTTAAAGATGGGAGAGCTGAGGAGCTTCGCGCGCCCAGATCCATTGATTCATGGCAGAGATAGCAAAACAAGATGACAGACACCGTGATAGAGGGACCTTGGCTCTTCGCAACCCTTAAACGTTATCGTACGGACAAGGAAGCCCCACTGTAAATCTCGATTTTGCAACAACGACCCCCACGTTGAATTGTGCGGAGGCACTGAATAGGCCGTTTCTGTATAAACACGCCATGCAGTTGCACTTTCCATGTTTGGCCAAGAAGCCTCTCCATAGATCCGTAGATAAGCCTGAGGGCCGGTCTTCTCACTGACGTGCAAATGACGAGGTGCAGGAGTGATATCATAACCACATTGTTAAGCGCTTGCTTTCGACGTCGTATAGAGGTCGGGATTGAATGAAGGGACCCAAGGCCGTCCCAACTGGGAGGTCCCGTATTTGTCACAGTTAGTACTGTGTCTGCTTATTAAACTCGGAACTTGAAGTTAGTTCCTGGGCGCACTGTTCTTGCCCTTTTTTGTAAGACGTTCCTGTCCCTACTGCCGCCCCAGCGGACCCGTACAAGTCCGCCGGGCCATCTAACCTTCCTCACTACCCCGTGGCGCATTAAACGCGCGAATTATATCCAACCATACCTATTGACAGCGAAGAAGACCACTACGAGATGCTGCAAAGCTACCATGCTATGCCAGTGCCAGTAGTGCGTGAAGACGTCGACGACGAACGAGGGACCGAGCACGAGGGAAGCGCATTGCTCGGGAGCAGAGCTTCAAGCGTCGGGTTAGCGAAGAGCGAGGTGCAGAGGGAGGGTCATGCCACGCTCACGAGCAGTGTGGGCAATCTTGCGAATACAATCATAGGCAGTGGTGCGTCCCGCTGCATGTCCTAATACACCCCTCCCCCCTATCGTCTCGTAATCCCCTCGTGTCACGGCTCACGACCTTTGTACATGATCTCAAGGCATGCTCACCTTTCCTCGGGTGCGTCCAGCGTCTGTACGTGCGGGATTCGTGTCGGTAATGACCCCGTGTAGGCCCTCGCATCCGCGGGTATCATCCCCGGCATGCTAACTTGCGTCTTCTCTGGTGCCGTAGGAGCATTTGGCCTGTATCTCCTCTCTCTGTGCGCGCGCAAGACTCCGCACCGCCGCTCGTCCTTCTTTGCTATCGCAAACCTCACATTCCCTCGCGCGGCCGTCTTCTTCGACGCGGCCATCGCTATCAAGTGCTTCGGGGTATCCATCAGGTTCGTAACTGTTCCGCGCACCAAGAGAAACGCGGGCTGATGAAGTGGACAGCTACCTTATCATCATCAAGTCGCTCCTTCCAAATGTTGTCGCATCGTTATATCATGACCTCACATCACCAGATACGAACCCACCGGCGTGGGCACTCAGTGGGCGCGTTTGGATTTGCCTCGTCATGACCGTACTAGTACCGTTGTCCTTCCTTCGCCGTATAGACAGCCTTAGACATACAAGCTATATCGCTCTCTTTTCCTGCGGTACGTATTCCTCCGCCCATCAAGCTTTGAGACATACCGACTCGATCACTTGTTTCCCTCCAGCATACCTCGTCCTGATTGTGATTGTATGCTATTTCCGCCCGGTCAAAGGAATGACGCCGCCTGGGGAAATCCATCTCATTAAGTTTACGCCCAGCTTCATTTCGACGTTCCCTATCCAAGTTTTTGCTTTCACTTGCGCACAGAATGTAGCGTCGTCCATTTTTCCTTCGCACGCTGGTTTAGTAACTGAATCTGACGGACGGACAGCTATTCCCTATCTTCAACGAGCTTAAGACCAACTCGCAGGAGCGCATGAACATCGTCATCGGAACGGCCATCGGCTCCGCGACTATCACGTACGAAATCATCGCAGTCTTTGGTTACCTCACATTCGGCAGCCACGTAGGTATTCACCTATAATTGGCGACATTGTATTCAGACATCTCCCACAGGTCAGTGCGAACGTCATCGCAATGTACCCGTCGACCTCGCTGTTCATTGCCGTCGGGCAACTCGCCATCGCGATCCTTGTCCTCTTTCGTACCCGCTGTCGGTTCAGCCCTGCAGGAACTGCCTCGATAAGGTTTTCCATTTTGGTTCTGTGGGCGACAAGGTCGAGGATGAGGCTGTCGAAGATGAGCATGGCGCCGGCGATATGACGCCGCTGAAGCATACGTTGCTGACAACCGCGGTGGTCGCAGGTGGATTCACGATCGCGTATTTCGTAGATAACCTTGAGATCGGTGCGTCTTCCTCTTGACGATTATGCATTCCCCGCGAGCTGACGGCGTGCAGTGTTGTCATTTGTCGGGGCCACGGGGTCGACGACCATTTCATTCATCTTCCCTGGGCTGTTCTACTGGAAGGCGGGTATCCCTAACCTTCCCTCCAAGAGCTATAACTGACACAGCTCATTAGTTGACAAAGGACGACCCGGACAGGAACAAACTTCTCAACCTCGGTGCGCTTGCGCTAGCCTGCTATGGCTCCCTCATTCTCGTCTTCTGGTGTGTGCCCCATCCATTCCTCCGGGATAACCGAATTTTTTCTGACTAGGCCGTGACAGCTTGAGCTTTAATATTTATAAAGTCCTGCATCCCGTCATAGGGTCAGGCCTTGCTTAGACACCGGACGTTGTATACTATATACTCGCTATGCAGGGTCTCTTTGGGTATCCGTAGACAGTACAGTTAATTATCATCTCGCGGGATAACTTGTCCAGAATCACGAGGTTCAAAGCATGTGCTCGCAGATGAACCATGCCATTGTTATGGTATTATCTAAAAGCGTACATTGTGGTGCAGGTATGGGAAATTTTACTGAAGCCCAAGACAGGGAGGAAAACAAGGGTCCGTACAATCGCAAGCGAGAGGTCCCAAACAAAGCCCGAGAAAATGATAAGAAAAGAAAAAGAAAAACAATGAAATGATTTCTACTTTGTGGCAAGAGCGACGACAAGCGACGGCTCAGCTCACGACCGCGTAGATCGCTTGCTGCTGGTGCTCCTCCGCTTGCGCCCCGCCGCACCCTTGGCCGCAGTATCCGCCACCACCACCGGCGCTGCTCCTGCTCCTGTAGCCGACGCACGCGTAACGCGCACAGAGCGTCTCAGCGGCCCCTGAGACGACTTATCGTCCCCATCGCCATCGTCATCGCCACCGCCAACGCTGTTGTTATCGAGGCCGATGGTGGGGCTGGGACTCGGCGCCGCAGAGCGTTTGCGGCGCTTGGGCGCCCGCTCTGGCTGTGTCTCTGGCTGTGTCTCCTCTTGCTGCGGCTCCTCCCCGTTCTCCTCGTGTTTGATCTTCGGCTGGGGCTGAGGTACGTGCTTCGATGCCTTTGGCACGGCGACGCTGCGATCGTCATTTGCGACATCGTCATCTTCGAGCTCGAGGGCTCGGTGAGACCGCTTGCGCGGTGTGAGTGGAGACGCGGGCGCGACGGGGGTAGGGACGACCTGTTGTTCGGTCTGCTGGTCCGCGCGCGATCTCGATTTCCCTTTGCTGCTGCCCTTGTCCTTGCTTTTCTTTTTTTTGTTCTTTGTGGCGGTGACGCCGGCGATGGTGGTGGCTGTGGAATTTGTTGGTATTGTCGTGGTAGTCGAGGACTCGGTCCTGGTGGAGAGGGGAGCTGTCGGCGCGGGGGCGGATCCGGATGAAGAAGGTACGGATGTCTCGATGGACATGTCCAGAACTGCTGTATTAGCAGACTCGTGCGCACGCGTCACCGGAGCCGCAGTAGAGTTGGATGGTCCGGCAGCCGCGGGGTCATCCACAACGCCGCCATGTTTAGCTCTGGCGCGGGAGCTGGACGATGATCCCCTTTCCGCCATCGCAGCCCTCCGCATCGCCTTCGCCTTCAACTTTCGGGCCTGCCTCTCATACAGCCTCTTGCCCTTCCCGCCCTCAGGCGGCTCCGCCACCCCGGAGTACGAGGGGAAGGAAGGAACGTCGTATGGCGGAGTCCCTCCTTCGCACGCCAGCGCGGAGCGGCGAGGCCAAAGACCGGAGTTGAGGAGTGCATCGGATCTTCGTATTCTCCGCCCCCGTGGATGGCGGGATCACGCGGGAAGTCTTGTATCGTGAGTGGCACACCCAGACGGCGGGCGCTCATGCCTGCCTCGGCGATGAGCGCGGCGCTCTCGGTAGCTCGCTCCGCAGGTGTGGCATTCTCGAGAGGCGCGAATTGTGGTATCAGCCTAGGATCGGCGGGGACGGGCTCGCGCAGGTTGGTGCCTATGTTCGGGTGGTCCCAGGCCTCGTCGCCAAGTACGCCCGTCATCTTGAAGCTGTGGCATGACTCCGTTAGTAATTGGACTAGGATACGCGGGACGACGGGACAGACTTGATAGACTGCTCAAGGTTGCGGAGGTTCTCAAGCCTGGTCATCTGATAGTCGTTGACGTTGTGATTGTGCTTGAGCAGCGCAGTGTGGCTTAGAAGCATTTGGTGTTGTGCTGCAAGCTCGTGAACGACAGGCTGGAGCTGCTCTTGAATCAGAGTGGCTACTTTCGCTTTGATCAAGTCAGAGAGAAGCCCAGTATTCACGCTGGGAGACGCCATGAGTAAGTTGGGAGTTAGCGATCAGCGGCCTGGTGTTGGGTGTGGAGTGAAGTAAAGTAAAAAAAGTGTCCTGTCAGAGACTCGGGCTCTTATAGTTATGGTGAGACGCCAACCACAATCACCACAATTGCAATTGAAGCGAACGATGTGGCTGGGCAGCCACATTTATAATAGAGGCCCACGAATGTGGAACGACGCTTTGATCCATAATGATAATCTTCAAGGACATGGACCCTTAATTAGCACTGCACACACAAGGGACGATAATCTAAGCGTTACCGTACCTCCAGCGTACTAGTATTTTGACGCTTGGTCCTCGTTCAGCTGCGGCAGCGAGGCAGTGCTGAGCAGCTGAGGAAATGGATCAGCTCCTGTGTTTACACCACGACGATCTCCGTCGCATTCTTTCTTCTGCATAGGAAGAACGGAAGCGTCACGAAATGACGTTAGGGGGACACAACCGAGTTGTTTCTACTAACAGCAGGAAACACTGGCGGTGCGGCCCCTGCTCATGCCGGAGAGTGCGGCCCGGGGAATCGCCCCACCTTTAAGCCATGTCGGGCATTTCATCAGAACGGCGCGCCTTCCGAGCGATCACAAGGTGATGTGCAGGCGGGGGATCCAGATAACTATCGGATGTCATCAGACCCGAACAGGAACGCTGAAAAAGCTGGCCGCATGAGGAATAATTGTAAGAATGCAGATGATCTCCCACTAAAGGTCCCGAAGTTGATCCCATCGGTGAGCCTACCAAGCTCTCGACAAACCTGCATGTCTGCACGTGGCAAGCTGCCAAGTGGATATACGTAACGATTGAGGCGATAAAGTGCCATGGACGCGAGTGTTGGGAGACCTGATCACGCGACACAGCTTGAGTAGCGCCTGACGCGCAATGGGGTTATAAATTACACGAAGCCAGGGCTGTAGTAGTCCTAGGAGCCATTATCGACACCATCGGCCCCCGACCGCGTCGGATAGAGACGTCAATTTCTGAGTGTTTCACAAGAGAGTCGTGCGCATAGTGTTTGCCGACACAGTGAGGGCGGCATGCGCGCCTAAAGCAGGGCAGATGACAGGCGCGGGCCGTCCTGAGACAATGAGAATATGTCCTGTTGTAGTTGCGTAAGGTGCTTACCGAAGGAGTAGGTACCCTGTGGGGGTTAAATGAAAGATGGATCCAAGAAATGCTTTGACATGGTCACCATTATCAAGTGACAGGTTCCTTGACTGACAGCTGTTAGGCATTTGGGCAGCGATTTACCGAATTTGCATTTATTTACGGGGCTTTGATGGGAGATGAGGCCAAGGCCAGGCCATGGTTGTGAGTGTGAGTGTGAGTGAGTGAGAGCGTGTGAGCGAGCTCCGGACCACGTCTGCCCTGAACCACTTCCACGTCTAGCAACAACAACTCATCCTCTCCATGCCTTTAGGCTTTCTTTAATCCCATTAGATATTTCTTTTCCATAAATTCAATCTTCTGGTAATGTCGCTAGGTAAATTAACCCTTCACCTACTCTGTGGGGGGTTTACCCCTTCACACTTTCCTTTTTCTTTCACATTCATCTACCCCCGTTTACTCACCACTCTTTTCTCTCTTTCTCTCTTGCACAGAAACATCAACTCGCACTGTCCCAGTAACCATCCTCTCTTCAAGGTTGTCTCCACCTTCTTCATCTCCCTCAACCGACGCCACACGCCATTCCTCCCTCACTACTACACTCTCCCCCCAGGCAGAGCCGTTTACAATGCCATCGGTCTTATCTTCTCCTCCAGCCATCGATAGCCCGGCTCCTTCTCCCTACCCCGCATCCAGCCCCACCCCCGCCGAAACCGACAACACAACTGACTCGACAATCGAAGCAGACCCATCAGTCATCGAGGCGCTTAAAAGTAAAGAGCGGATGTTTGTACTCCGTGTCGGCGAGGACATGGAACGACTTGTAAACGAACGCAAGTGAGTGTGACTCATTTCAATTTGCCGCCCAGTCGTCTGTCGCGGCACTAGACGTTCCTCCATCGGCGTCATGCAACAACGACTAACATACTTGTTTCATTCGAACCTGCTAACCATCTCAACTTGAAGGGGCCGCGTCGAAATTCTTACAGCGACGTCGTACCAGAGACTTCTCGTCCACAGATGTTCCTCTTATTACAAAGTCATCCCTGAAAGTGATACCGGCTCAAAGAGTATATGGATATCTTTTTGTCCAGAGAGTAGAATGTGTGTTTGGTTTTTCCCTTTCTGACCCGAACTCCTTATCTATTTCTTCACAGTCCTCCAAAACGGATTTCCGAGCTCGTCCCAGTGGAACAGACAAAGCAGCCCGCCATCAAAATTATGAGTCGATCCGCCCAGGACCGTATCCGGGTCCAGTCACAATCTCGTACCGGTTCGGTCAACGGCGAAGATGCCGAGTCCTCGGACGTTGAGCCCTCCGAAGCTGGTAGTATTGGTGGGCGCAGCGGTGCACAATATCGTCAAAAGAAGGCTCTCACCCTGGAGGAGCGTGAAGCTGCTTACAACGAGGCTCGATCACGTATCTTCATGGACTTTGAGGAGAAGGCTAAAGAAAAAGAAAATGACATGAGTGCGAGCTCGTCCACCTTTAGTCTTGTCTCGGGTTCGGCCTCTACCAGCGGAGGTGGGAGCAGTAGCGCGGGAGACATCGATGATTCGATTAGCACCGCTCCGACCGAGAGTGAGTTTTCTGGCCCAGTTGCGCGTGACAGCAAGAACGAGCGGCGAAATGGATCCGGCGCAAACTCGGCAAGCTCATCCAGGTCGATGCTTCCCCCCAAACATCCGTCTAGTTCTCGTGGCTCGCGTGCTCCATCACCTTCGTTCACCTACGCCTCCATCTACGATCCTACCCCAAATGCCGTCCCCTATGATGCGGGCCAGGGGCCACCAATGCAACAACCCTACGCTCACTCGTTCATGTATCCTTATTCCTCACCTTCACCAGGACACGGTCCGGGGCAAAATTTCATGTCACCCGTACCGTACTATCCGTACGGCTACCCTCAGCAGCCACCACCACCTTTACCACAACAGCATCATACACCGAACTCTGATCCCTCGGGTTCTACGGCTGACCCCCAAACTCCTGGGCTCTTTGTCTCTCCTCCACACCATTCACAGCAGATGATGTACATGGCGCCCTACTCTTGGGCCCCGAACCCAGCGCCGGGTGTCCCTTCCGCACCCCATGCTAGCGCACCTTCGCTTCCACACCCGCATTCATCACAGTACCCGTTTGCATCCCCATCAACCCCGCAGTACGGCGGGTACAACATTCCTGCATATTTTCCCACTATGAATCACATGCATTCACCTGCAAAGGGGCAGCAGCCCCTCCAGCAGCCAGCCCATCCCGTCGGCATGGCACCATTGCCTCAAGGCAACGACCTTGGCATTCGCGTGATGCCACCAAAAATAATGAACCATGATCACGTTGATTCGAGAGGGAGGAAACGAGGCAACTCGCGCTCTGGCAATGGCTCGTCGAATTACGGGCCTGGGTTTGGATATCCGTTCGGCTTACAAGGGACAGTCACGACTTCTCCTGTCGAGAATTATGCGAGCCCGGTCGGTCCACGGCTCAATAATACGATGCGACGAACGTCGGGCACGTCAAACGGGAGCAGGACTCCAGGAGACGAAGCGTCAAGCGTCACGGTGAGTGGCATGGGTGTATCCTTTACTAAAACGTCCGACTTATGATCCCTCGCGCTTCGTCCCGTCGATGGCTGCACGCATGATTCGCCCTCCCTTCACACCCCTCTTCATTCCATAACTACATCACCAAAATTAATCGCAAATTCGCACATCCCACACCAAACCAGTCATCCACGTCTTCGTCTTCACGCACAACCTCTTCACAGCACCCACTCCCACCACGCCCTGACTGGGCTGTAGGCCTCAAGCCGAACCCGACGCTACACCCGACACGGCCGTCTCCACGGAATGGCGGTCCACGTAACCACACTACGAGCGCACCGACAGTGTCATTACAGCCCGCGGACTTCCCACCTCTCGGTGGAGCTCGTGCACCGCCGGGGCCAAGTGGTGTATGGACAAGCGGTGCTGGGAAGGCCCGTGAGCCGGGCGGGGGAGTGCACCGAGACGGTGCTAGTAACGCTGCCATTGCTGCTCCAGGTAGTGGTGGGGAAGGAGTAGAGCGAACGCCATCGAAAGGTATGATGTTGGCTTCTGGGCACAAAGGACCACACACGGCGTCTGCGCCCCCGCCTGCGCGCGCGTCCTGTGAGGAAGGTTTTGTCCAGGACTTAACGAATGGTTTGGGTGCGCTAGCGTTTAGTAAGGAGCAATCATGACGCACGTGTCTGACCGCTTCCTTTTATCGGCACGAGGAGAGGGTCGGGCTAGTGTTTCATTTTCCTTTGGTTGTTACTGTCGTTGTCGCCGTTGTACCTTTTTTGGAGGCCCAGTTGGTCTCCTCATGGTCTTGTCGGCAGCATTATTCCCGTGTCTTTTATTTCCTCTTTGGTAGAGAGCGAATATAGCTGTGTGTATTCCTATCGGGAAATGGTGGTGGCATTGAGTAATGATGTGTCCGGGACGCTCTTACGCTGTCCGGGACTGCCATAGGACGGAACAGAAGCTCAGTACTTGAACTCTCTTCTGCGGCGTATATTGTACTGTACAGTACTACAGCATACTGTGTATAGTACAGGCGTTGTATAGAATCAGTCACAAAGCGCAAAACGAGAACAGCGGACTTTGCCGCCCACAAGGCCAGGGCGGCCGTCAAACGTGAGATCGAACAAGTGATCGCCAGTGGGCGCTGTCGGAGTACTCAATTGATCTTCGCCGACTTGAAGGCCGTCAAGACGGTGCGACGGTTTGATTGCCCGGCCCTTATCTCGTCCGGCGGGCGCTCACCGCCCAGCGCCCGCATGTGGCTTCTTACGTAGTAAGTTCTACAAATTCATATCCGTCCCCTCGATGTCTAAACATGACGTGTAAATGGAGATCACTACCCGATTCGCGTAATGAGTAAACTTACTGCAGCTGCAAGACAGAAGGTGGGTGCCAGTGGGGAGAAACGGTGGTCACTTGATGAATAGCTCGAAGTCCGATGAACGGAACTTCCGTCGCTCTCTGGATGACGACTCCTATGGGACCGACTGGGACGTGGCTTGTTATATCTGGAGATAGGCGCGCGAGTCGCGGTCGCTGTGTCGAAGATGGTCCACTAGTCAATCTGTAGAAACAACCTGGCTTGTCGGTGCAAAAGTTGTCGTGTCGCTTTGGCGGCGGTGCTACGAGTCCAGTTGTGCCAGTGGTCGCTGCCTATGTTAGAGCCGTCAGTAGCGGGGTTTATCTCTCCCCCCTCTCCACGGACGCGTGCGGCAAAGAGCAACACAAATGATTCGAAACCGAAGAGAGGTGCAAGAAAAAGGATTAGCTGCATCTGCCACGAACATCAGTGGATGTCAGATACCATGTCTGGAGGTATTTGGCACATCCCAGACACCCGTAAAGCTGGGGGTGTTTAGAACTGTTTAGGAAATTTTGGATCATTCTAAGCAGCTCTGACCACCTCCAGTTTTATAGATGGTGGCATCCCTAACACCAACACAATGATATCTTTTTTCCCTGATGCAGGAAAGCTGGCTACTAGTAGCCTTGGACACACAGTGAATCCTGTTATGATGGAGCAGGGACATATTTTTTTTTTCTGGCCACATTGCCAAGACTCGGAGCAATCTCAGACTCAGGGTCACCTCTCACTGGCAAAGACCCAGCAAGGCTGGCACTACTAAGCAAGAACTGCGATGCGGCCACAGGATCAAAGGTGGCGTACTGACGGTAGCCTGTAGCTTCGATGCTTGTAATACGGCTGGTGTTGATGGGTAGAGAAACATCAGCTCAGGCTTCTGGTTCGGCGAAGACCTTCGAGGTGGCTTCTAAACCACACGGCTGGGGTATACGTCCCGGACTTCCTGCTCCAAGGTTTGACAGCCTTGCACCTCAGGACCCATTATAGGCGTAGCGTCAAGGATAACTGAGAGTAGTTCTACCAAAAGGACTAGCACACGATCCGGTGTGTAGGTACCTCTGCAGCAGCCGCGACTATCATGATCGAGGAGGACCTTGCAACGGAGAAGGGGGCTGGGGGGGGGAAACATTTCTAGGATCATGATAGCCCCTCTACCCAAATTTATGTGCCATGACCTGGAACGTGATCGACTTCACAAGACAGCGCGCAGGAACTGGGGTCATCGGGGATTATAACTAGATTACAGTGACAACCGCTTTTCGAACTCATCAATTCCACTCCGCTCGTTCATGTAGCGGGCGAGACGGTATTTTCCGGACTGGAGCGGGGAACAGACCGTAAGGTAGCAGTGATATATTACTACTTCGGTGAAATCTGATGAGTCACAAAGACTGGTGAACAGGGAAGTTACACCGCAAGTACTTACTACAAGCACCACATGTTAACATCATGCCCCCCGGAATCAGCCCTCCGTGTCAACGAGCTTTGCCTTATCCATCACAATGTCCTGCTCTTCCTCATCCTCTTCCGCTTCGTCCGCTTCAGTCTTACTGTTTGGCGCAAAATCTGCAACGTCAAAACGTTTTTTCTCTCGGAATGGGTTCTTCCTCCGTTCACTTCTCTTGACAATCGCGGCCGCAGGAATAACACCTTTCGGATTGAGATAGAGAAGATCGTCACCGGAATATGCGTCAGTCGAGCGAACCCAAATATCGAATCTAGGTATTCACATCAAGCTAGGCGGCAAAGAATGACACAACAACACTTACACAGCTCTACGGTCCTCAATTTCTCGCATTCGATCATATATATACGTCTGCTTGAATTTCTCAATCGGCTCGCGATGGATATCGAAGTTGATCGGCGGTCGGAAGTCTGGGTCTTCTGGTGATAGCTTCTCACTTACGCCCTCCGCCTTACGGTTGTACGATTCAAAAATCGGGTGCTCGAGCAAGAGACCGAGAGATGGCATCTTAGGAATAAAAACCTGTCGTGGTCCGTACAGCTTGGGGTAAATGTGTCAGACCTGTACCGATGCCTAGAAGCGTTTACCATAACCCACTTCTTCGATGATCTGCGGGGGTGTACCGGTGCGACAGCATAATACTAATACCGAAACCATTTTGCGCTGTGGGACAAAGCGCCATGAGTGTAAAGGCGACGCGTTTTGCTGCGCAAACGCACGATCTGTCGAGAGGGTAAGCAGAGAAACCACGTCTTGGGACGACCATGTACCTGGTGAAGCATGAAACTCTGGCCATGGAACATAACACTGATCCACTCGGTGCTACCATAGACAACCGGGTCGGTAATCTAATCCTCTATGAGACCCGGCCACCCTTCTCAGCAAATGACTCACTTCGATCTTCTTCATATGCCTTTGAGTACTTCTGTCACTGAATTCGCGGCCTACAGTGAAGTTGTGGAAGTTACGAGTGCCTTCGAACTTCTTCGCAATTTCCCGTAATCTCTGAACGGCCTCTGGGCCAGTGCGCCATCGACGCTTCCTTTGCAGATCGTCTTCCTTTGATGACTCGAGGGGAGAGTCAGCCCAGAAAGGATGAATGCTATCAGGAAATGCGCAAGCACTGGATGAGCTACCCGACGATGAGACTGCCCGGCGGCGGAATGTTTCGTATAGTCCACTGCCAGGCTTTGGTGGGATGAGGAGGTAGGATGGAAAGAAGTACGTGTATTTGCGGCTATCGCAGGATCTACGAGCCCTCGATAAGTGAACATACTGTCTGTATGCAGAGAAAGACACGCGTACGTTCGTGCGTTGAATGAGTTTTGCACACGGATGATGCCCCAAACGCGGATCTCAGGGGGGAGTAGCTCGTTGATTGCGACGACTAGGTCCGAAACGCCTGGAATCTGGGTGATCAACTTGAGAGATACGAGGTTTCCCGCTGCATGTACGCCCGCGTCCGTACGAGCCGCACGCCCAAGGCTAACTTTCGTGGGATCATCCGCATTATCTGATGACACTGCGCCGACTCGCACGAGCGCGTCAAATAGCACACCTTCTATCGTGCGTGCGTCTGGCTGACTGCGGAAGCGCCGTCAGAGTGGTGTTTATGAGACAAGAGATAGCATACGACACTCACATCTGCATACCCGCGCACCCCGTCCCACAAAAACCGAGGAGGATCGCAGACTGACGTTTCGGCAGACGAGGGGCCTTGTCTGGCACGTCTTGGGGGTCACCCGTAGAAGCATCTGCGCTGGTTTCGTTCCTCTCTGGACGATCTCCGCGTCGCCGCCGTACATTCTTGTTGTCTTTCTCCTTTCCTTGACGAGACTTCGGGTATCCAGCTGCGTCGCGTCGCTTGTGGGACTTCTTGTTGCTCTGGAGGGCGTCTGTACTCAAATTTGGAGGGTTAGCGCCTGTGGTTGGTTGCGGGTCTAGTTTGACGCGTTTGGGGCTGCCCTGTGACATCTCCTCAACGCAGCAACTTTTGACAGGGCTTGATATAGGCGTGCTCGTATCCTCAACCATTTCGGTTATTGTGCCAGGAGGTAACTACACGGGCGGACCCTTTAAGGCGAGTCAATGTGAAAGTACCCAAATGGGTGGTACTACAATTGACCCCGTGAGTGGAGTAGATACTTGACCAAACTTGGCCACCAGCTGAACCAAGACGGGCCGTTAACTTCACTTTTTTGGCTGACTTATTCTACTTTCTCGTTTCTACTACAAAATTCTCACAAAGCGTGTATGTTTCGACCAACCCATCATATATCCTCGTGATCTCTTCATTAGGCTCCGCAACCAGCTTCATCCGCTCGGCGTCACTGGCGCGCATTTTCTCAAACGATCCGGCAGCTCCACCACTTGATAGCCACCAAGCGTACCGCGCGAGGAGTGCGCCGCCTGTGGCGGCAGCTTCAGATGTATCCTCAGCAACATAAGCCGGGATGCCAAACAGATCCGCAGAGAGTTGGCGGATCGTAGGGTTCGTCGAGGCACCGCCCGTCAGCACAAGACGGCGCAGACGTGGCGCATCTTGTTGGAGGACCGCCGCCACACGTGCGCGAATAGAGAGTAGTTGGGACTCGAGAATCGCGCGCGGGTGCGCTATGCCTGGCAGCGTTTCGACAGGGGCCGGTGCTGTCACGCCATCTTTGGATTTGAAGTAAAAGTTACCAACGACATTGGGCGGAATAATCTCAGGAAGCGGGAAGTAGAGACCCCAATAACCATTGTTTCCAGGGGGCGTTGCTGCCACCAGTTCGTTGAAGTGAGCCCAGTCTCCATTCGCATGTTCGTTGCGGACCTTTTCGCGCGCTAAAGAACCATTCTTATAACATAGCATGGCAATGTGAGCACCGACAGTGGTTGGGTGCGCGAGGAGGTGAGACGTAGTAAAGCGAGCAGGAGGCGTGTCAGATGGAGCTATTGCGAGAAGGAAAGTGGTAGAGGTCCCGAGCGAAAGAACGGCGTCCCCAGGAGTCGAGAGTGCCACCATCGTCGCAGGGTTATCTCCAGTGCAAGGGGTAACAAGGCAGTCTGAAGTACAGCTGTTAATGCTGCATCCTCTACGGAAACTTTTGATGCCACCTACCTGGGCGGAAACCCCATCGCTCGACCCACCAACTTGCAACCCTACCCAGAACGGTACCGCCGGGCACAGGCTCCGGACCGATTTTTGCCTTGAGCTCAGGTCCTCCACAGGCTTGGAGAAGGCGTTCATCCCATTTACAGGACGCAACATCCATCAAGTTCATGCCACTTGCGTCCGAAACCTCGATGGGAGCGACGAAGCCCAGAAAGAGTGAAGGCAAGAACGAAGAGACAAGCGATATTCTGGAGGTTCTCTCATACTCATCGGGTCTCTCCCTTCGGATCTAGGGATAGGTTTCGTGATAGATCTAGATTGAGGAAGCGGGCATAAATGGCGGACCTTCTTGATCTGTGTCCCGGTGAAACGTTCGTACGCGCGGCTGCCCGTAAGGTCTGCCAGCGCCTGAGGACCACCAATGATCTCCTCAAGTTCACGGCATTCTCGTGTCGTGGACGAGTCTTGCCAAATGGGCGAGTCATGGATAGAGAAGGCGTGGGGATTGAGCTGTGAGAGCAACGTCTTTGAGGCGTCCAGCGAAGCGAGTACATCTTCTCCTGTTTTTGCCCAATAAATTGAACCGTGTTGCTGTGCAAGAGGACTCAATAATCGCGTAGATCAGCTGGACGCGTATGGTGAGTGTACCTGACCTGCGCCAGAGACGGCGCGGATCCGGGCGAAGTCGACATCTGCATCTTTCATGCGCTGCAGAATGAGATCGAGTGCCTCAACCCACATCGCCACTGGCGACGTGACTTGACCGTCCCCTGGGCCACGTATGGTACCATTCGTCGTCCCGTACCGGGGCAGGTCCCTATCATAACCTACCGCTAGCTCATGTACCACAATTGCCTTCTCAGTGATGAGGAGCACCTTCAGCTGCTGAGTCGAAAGATCGAGCCCGAGAAAGAGAGGTTCAGACATTGATGAGCAGAAATTCTGCTGGGTTATCAGATCATTTGGCATCATGATTTGTTGAGTTTGAAATGTTGTATGTACTGTACTGTACTGTACAGTACTGTACATGCATGCCAGGCACAAATTAAGTGCTTTTGCTTGGCTCAGACCAGCTCAGACACAGATATAACTACTCAGACTGCCCACTGGCAGGCAAGTCAGACAGAGCTCAGGTGTCTTACACAGACTGGCCTCACTTGCAGACAAGCTGAGGCCAGACTTCAAGTTGGACTGGTTCAGAAATTTGACCCCAAGGACTTGGAGGTGCACACTAATCAATTCCCATTGAGCCATGAACAGGAACAGATTCTAGAGCTGGTAATGCAGCAGAAAAATGTTTTTTACACTGAAAGTGCAGGTGTGTTATCCCTTTCCTTGGTACCAAGGCTCCTACATACTGTTTGCCAATGCTATCATTGCCACTTGAGGCTCTTTGTTACTACAGTCCTAGACAAAGTTGACAAACTAGCTATAGAAGGAACCAGAAAATTTAGGATAAAAATAAATTCATAATCAGACTCAGTATCACTGAAAGTGTCCAAAAAACAACCTCTGAAGTAATCCCCACAGTATTTGGGAACCTGCCAAATTTTGGGGGCATTTGAGCTGTATCCAAAAATGGTATAGACACCCTGATTTAGTTAAGAGTGTGTGTCCAGCACCAGTTTCATGTTTGAAAAATTCCACACAATGGAATTTAGGGAGAAAAATACACTCAAAATCTGATGCCAGATGGCCATGTTAACATTTTCTTGGATTCTGAGTCAGCAGAGGGGAAGGGTATGGAATCTAGATGTAACCCTCAGTCGATGATATAGAACCAACTTATATTATATAAGTACCTAGAGTAATATGATATGGTTAGCGTAAGGTAGTCATGATATGGATATAGTGCTTACCCTCAGTTGATGATATAGAACCAACTGAGGAGTAGAGAACTAATGGTGCGTATTATACTACTTGTGTTGGTATGCATCGTTCAGTAGCATGACTTCGTGATGTCATATGATGTCAACGCGTCGACGTCCAACAAAGGGTGGTGGAGAATGGGAAACACCTCTGTCTGTGGAATCCCTGGGGGCTTTGTAAGCAGGGGATGGGTGCTTTTTGTGTTGGAAAGTGGGGGCAGCATAGATGTTTGAAGCCCCCTGGGTCCAGGTCCAGCATCAACTGAAGGCAAGGAAAGCCATTTTTGATTCCTCAAACTATTGATACTCCATTTAATGAGCTTTCTTGGGCAACCTGTGGGCATAGCTGTGTGATACAATCTTTTTTTTTGCACCATCCACCTGGTGGTTTTTTCCAATTTTGTGGTGTTGGAATGCTCAGACAAAAAGGTGTCGATTCCACATTTTTTCATGATTTTTAGGTTTTTTTTCAACATCCCACCAAATTTTTGACATCTTGGGGAATTGGCTTATGCAATCCTTTTCATTACACTGTAGTCTATGTTTTCTGAGGGTTTTCTAAGTCACTATGGCCATCCTGAACCCAGTAAAAATGGGCATAAATGTTTGTTGAGTTTGTTTGTCCAGGACTGTAGTACTAAAAGATGTACTGCCCATTTCTAGCCACTCCTGTCACTACTAGTATCCTGTTGGAGTATGAGAATCTGCACTCTAGATAGGAAGGGCTGGGTAGCCTAGTGGTAAGGCACCCCAGTACTAGTGGGAAGACCCAGGTTCAATTCCTGGTCTGGCCAGAACTTAATGCTGCTACATATTCTCCCTATCCCAGGTGGTGTGATAGGCTTAGGGATGTATTACCCTCATGGTCATCATGGTTTGCTGCCAGTGTAATCTGTGGGGGGAGCATTAAGGGACCATCACCTTAATGTAAGCTGGTAATAGTTTGTGAAGTACATTTGCAGGTTTTCATGCACACACTGCTTGCTTTTCCAAAGCTGATATCCAGTGATACCATATGCAAAGTCCAAAATAATTGCAGGCAGAAACATGTCTTCTGCACCAGTGAGACATGCATTGAAATTAAGAACCAGAGCATAGCCCAAGTCTGGGACTATGTGTATGGTGCTGCTATATATCAGCTTTGGAAAAGCAACTAGCATGTTCATGAAATGGGCAAACATACTTCACAAACCATTACCAACTTACACTAAGTGTTACGACCACGACCACCACGCGCACTGACTTGTGCACGACCCAGTCTGTGCGGGAGCTCCTGGAGCTCACAGCTGGCCTACTGACAAGACAAGGATGGAATTGGGACTCCTAGGGAGTGCCCCTGAACCGCTACGCACTCATTTGACACTATGGACACTGAACTGATACTATACGGACTGATTAGGAAGGAGGCTGCCAGCCTCATGTACGCTCACATGGTTGCAGCACTCGCATGGCACACGCATGTGCATGCATCATGCATATCACATCGGCACATCACAGAACGCTAAAGGCGTGTTCCCCTGGGTCCAGGGTGTAGTGCAGACGTGTTGCAGCGTGTTGGCAGGCCGCGCGTTTACCAGACATTGAGTACTTTTGCTATTGGGTCGATCACTATGACCCTTGATCTCATACCTCATGCGTGCCCTTGATTTCTTACTGATACACTTGCGCGTCCTTATGACGCAGAGTCTGGAACCTACTAGATGCACGGGCCCTATGCCCTGACGATTACGCAGCCCTCTAGACAAGGGCCTTCATGAAACTATAAGTAGCACACTCCTTTGTGCAGTAGACTACAGACTTGACCTCTTCACAAATACAGCCTACTTGAACCTAGGAATCCCTGCAGTGGGAAGCACCCCTAGGATACTCTGAACCAGACCAGACCTTCCAAGGCCACCAGTACAGTCATCAGCAAGACTCAAAAGTGCTTAATTTTGCTTGATGGCCTTAATTTTGCCATTAAGGCAACTAAGTCTGTTAAGGCAGATTGTTGACTTAAATTGAACTTAGAAATATAGCACTAAGACAAAGTTAAGAACACCAAGGGATGAAGTCAATAAATAACAATAAACCAAGTGGCTACTAAGAAGTAAGAAGCTGCCAAGTCCATAAAGGTGATATAAGTCTGAGTGCACAATGACAGGCTGTATGATGTAAGCAATATCCGTTGCCGCCGCCGCTGCCGCCGCCAATGCCACCACCGCTGTGCGTGCCGCTGCCGGCCGCATGCACTTTCACCTCCGCCGCTTGTTGCGGCCCGGGGGTGTCTGCTGCTGCTGCTGTGCGTGCCGCCGCCGGGCCACGCGCTCGCGATCTCGTGCGCGCATGATGCGCACACATCCTCCACCACTCGCCACGCAGCACCCGCCGTCACTATTGCTGCGCGTGCCGTCACAGGGCCATGCATGCACTCTAGATAGAATTTGTTCTATGTAGGGAAACCTAGCTAATACAAGTATAATAATGATAAAATGCGTGTACCACGCCCACGCAATCTCGCCCGCGCACCATGTACGCTCTCGCTCCTCCAGTCGTCGCGCAGCACCTGCAAAGGCTGCTGCTGCTGTGCGTACCGCCCGCCGGGCCATGTGCCCGCGGTCTCGCGCGCGCGGACCGGTGCGGTGTGCGCTCTCGTCTCCTGTTGTTGTATGCGTGCCGCCGCCGGGCCACGGGCGCGCCGTGTGCATCTTGCTTCCGCTGGTCGTCGCGCAGCGCCGGCGAAGGCGGCTGCTGCTGTGCGTGCCGCCCGCTGGGCCATGTGCCCGCGATGTCGTGCGCGCCGTGTGCGCTCTTGCCTCCGTCACTCGGTCGCGCAGCGCCTGCTTCTGCTGCTGCCGCTGTTGCTGTGCGTACCGTCGCCGGGCCACGCGCCTTGCCTCTGCTGGTCGTCGCGCAACGCCTGCTGCTGCTGCTGCGTGTGAGGCAGTGTAAGGGAGATGCGAGCGCACCGTATATCTGTATCCGCAGCCGTCGCTGTGGATCTCAGCCCGTTGTGCGTCGCCGCGGTGGCACGAGGAGGCGGCCGTGCCCCTCTGGAGTGGTCGAGCCATCGCAGCCGCCGCCGCCGCCGCCGCTTCATTCGCATGGGCCTGGGTCCAAGATTGTTGATTACCTGAAACACATAGTCAGCATATAACACTAACTATATATACTTACTTTGTGCTTGTACTGTATTTTCCTAAGACAAGTAAAACCTAAGACAAGTGAATACTGTTAGTGACATGGAGGAAAAGAGAGCGGCGTGGTACATAATCACATAACTGAAGCCGCGAAACGGACTTGACAAATTTTTTTCGTGAGTAACAACAAACAGACACAAACACGAAAAAAATAATCGAACACGAACAAGTCAACTGCCCGTCACGCCACACCAACACACAAATGTAAAGTGAGTACTGCAACAACCCTTCGTAGCTAATGATTTTTATTCTACAGGTACTGTTGTGCCCACAGCCCTGGGGTAGGCCCCGCCGCATCGCCGTCTAGCCCCTGTGTGCACATCCACGTCGTTTGCCACGATCGTGGCCCCCATTCCCTGGGACGAACAGGTGCCGGGGGCGAACAACGAACAACGAACAGAACGAGGGCAAGGTGAGTATGAATATCACCACCACCTCATACTGGCCACGTCACCATCTCTACCCCCACCATCAGGTCCCTCCTCGTCACCACCACCCTTGTACCAACCACATCGCCGCCGCCGCCTTCGTCGTCGTCACCACCTCGTCGTCGTCACCACCACCACCTCATACCGGCCACGCCACACCGGCGTTTCGCCTCCTGAGCAAAGACAGGGGCAACATGAGCTCGGGAAGCATTGTCTCCCGAGCTCACAGGTATGTCCCCTTTCCCTGCCAAGTCTTTTATGTATTTAGCCACTTAATCTACAGGAATTGATGACGACGGCAGCAGCACCAACGGCGACGGGGGCACGACCAACGACGATGATGGGGACACCGCGACCACCACGACCACGACCACGACCACCGCGACACCGCGACGATGACCACGATAACCGCAACACTGCGACCGCCACACGACCACGATCACGACCACCGCAACACTGCGACCACCACTGCGACTACGACTACGACCACCACGGCCACCACCGCGACACCACGATGACGACGACCACCGCGACCACCGTGACACCGCGACGACCGCGACACTGCGACAACGACGACGACCACGACACCGCGACAACGACAACGACACCATGACAACGACACCACGACCACGACCGTGACGGCGCCACTGCTGTCACGCTATCCACAGCCGCCGCTGTGCCAGCATCGTCGCTGCGGGCCAATGACTACCATATTTTTATTAGGTTAATTAATTATTATACATTCTCCTGTAAAATAAAGTAGTAAACAATACATGATGAATTTTGAGCCTCTTAAATGTGTGTAAATGTTTATTAAAGCAGGCTTAAAATTGTCTTAGCCATTACTTAAAAAGCTTAAGTTCACACAGCCATGAAAATTTAAGGCATCACAAGGTTGCTAAGTGGTAAATTAAGAGAATGTTGTCTTAATTAAGAGGTGACCTTGCTTAATCAGTCTTAGGAAAAATTGGTCTTAAATTGGTCTTAGAAAAAATTTAAGGCCAATTAAGATCCATTAAGCACTTTTTGGTTTACCTGATGCATCATGATGGGTGAGATTACATCTATGGTGATGCATGTTCAAGTTTCATTGCTCATGAAACCCAGTGAAAAGTCGCAATGACCAGATCGGACTAAATAATAGTAAATATGAACCATTCGGACTGTATCTGGCTTTCTCGGCTACTGACTGCAGAGTCCTCCAGCAATCTGACCAAATCTGATTGTAAATGACAATGCTTATATATAGTTGAGATTGCCATATGTACAGCATGTCAACAAAATTGCTTATACTTGGCGCTACATTACTGAGATGCGGTACAGCTGGCACCTTTACTGAATTGCGATAGGCGCCGGCACAATTTCTAAACTAGACACAATATTATCTTGACTGGTGCAATGCTGCTGCCACTCCTGCCGCCGCTGCTGCCAGGACACGCGCATGCACCGTGTGTGCTCTTGCCTCCACCACTCGTCATGCAGCGCCTGCTTCTGCTGCTGCTGTTGCTGTGCGTGAGGCAGTGCGAGGGGATGTGGGCGCACCATATATCTGTATCCATGGCTGTCGCTGTGGTTCTCGGGCCTATTGTGTGTCGCCGCGGTGGCACGAGGGGGCAGCCACGCCCCTCTGTGGAATGGTCGAGCCATTGCAGCCGTTGCTGCTGCAGCTGCTGCGCACGCACCCCCCTTTGTTCGCGTGTGTCTGGGCCTGCCATTGTTGATTATCTGAAACACATAGTCAGCATATAAACACTAATCATCTTACTTACTTTCCCTGCCTGTGCACTTGAACTGTATTTGTGATGCCTAAGACAAGCAAATACTGTAGTTAGTGACATGGAGGAAAAGAGGGCGGCACATAATCACATGACTGAAACGGCGAAAAGGACTTGACAATTTTTTTCGTGAGTAACAACAAATAGACACACACAAACAGGAAAAAAAAATTGGACAAGTCAACAACCCCATATCCTGTCTTGACTACTCCTATATAACTAATTATTCTTTATTTTACAGGTATTGTTGTGCCCCGGGTGTGCCCTGCCACATCGCCACCTACGTGCCCGCGTGCACGGCATCCACGTCGTCTGCCACGATCGCGGCTGCCTTTTCCTGGGACGAACTAGTGTGGGAGGTGAACAACGAACACAAACGGAATGAGGGCAAGGTGAGCACGAATACCACCGCCACCACCTCCTCGTACCGGCCACGTCACCACGCAGGAGGTGTTTGCCTCCTGAGCCAACAGGTACGTTTTTATTTTAATTTTTTTGTTATGTAGTGCTAATGCGTCAGGGACGTGTCAACCGCCGCCGCCTTCAACCGCCGCTACCACCAACGGCCAAGAGGGCTCCCAAAAACAGGGAGGGGCAACATGAGCTCAGGAAGCATTGCCTCCCGAGTTCACAGGTATGTCCTCTTTTTTTCTGTCAAGTTTTTATGTATTTAGTCATTTAATTTACAGGAACTGATGACGACGGCAGCAGCACCCATGGTAAGGGCACGACCAACGATGATAACCGGCCCACGACGACAACCAGCCCACGACAACGACAACGCCGATGACACCACGACGACCGCGATGATGACCGTGACGACCACGGCTGCCATCACGCCAGTACCGTCACCACAGCCGCCGCTGTGCCAGCACCGTCACCGCGGTCGCTGCTGCGCCGA
>WTXC01000270.1:0-23272 GCA_022496195.1 Lactifluus subvellereus
GTCGCTGTTACGTTCTGGACTGCTCTGGACTGAGTACCCTTACTTTTCTTTCCCTATATGCCTTCCCCTTGACCCACTGCCTCATGCGAACCATGAGGCCACCTATTGCTGACTGATGATGGGCCCTAGGCCTTGTACGATGACGCACTTACCCTCAACCCTGTATGATGATGCGTTTACCCTTTGCCCTAGTACATGACATCATAGCTACGGTGACGCACTACCCTTGACCCTACCTAGTACTTATAGTGCTTCGCCTCGTCTGTATGTACTCAGACTCGACTTCTTGAGCAATCAAGCTAGTTCCCCTGTTCTGCAAGCTGAGGTTATCTTGTGATTGCCTTAGCCTGCACTTCCCCTCAAGGCGCAGAGGCAGGAGCTTTGCCAAGCTTGTGCCCTACCCCTTGAAGTGTCGATCCGCTTTTCTCTCATTGCATTGTGTAGATACGATCCCTCGATCATATCTAACATCGCACTGAAGGGACTGTCCACTCTCCTCGTGAATCACACTTCGCCTGTGCGTTCCAGGCCCTCCAGAGTCCACAGAAGCCTAGACTTGGGCTAGACCAAGTTAACGAACCAACCAGTCGCACAAGTTGTGCAGAAGGCCAACGCTTGAGCCTAACACATCAGGTAAACCAAAAAGTGCTTAATGAATCTTAATTGGCCTTAAAATTTTTCTAAGACAAATTTAAGACCATTTTTTCCTAAGACCAATTAAGCAAGGTCACCTCTTAATTAAGACATCATTCTCTTAATTTACCACTTAGCAGCCTTGTGATGCCTTAAATTTTCATGGCTGTGTGAACTTAAAACTTTTTAAGTAGTGGCTAAGACAATTTTAAGCCCACTTTAATTAACATTTACACACATTTAAGAGGCTCAAAATTCATATTATATTGTTTACTACTCTATTTTACAGGTAGAATGTATAATAATTAATAATTAATTAACCTAATAAAGATATGGCAGTCATCAGTACAGCAGCAACCACAGTGACAGTGCTGGCATGGCGGTGGCACTGGTGTGACAGCAGCCGTGCCGTCACGGTCGTCATTGCCGCCGTCATTGTCGCAGTGGTCATTGTCATCTGTCGCGGTAGTCATGGTCGGGGTGCGGTGGTCGTGGTTGCGGTTGCGGTTGCGGGCGCGGTCGTGGTCGTGGTGTCGCGGTCGTGGTCGCAGTGTCGCGGTGGTCGTCACGATGTCGCCATCATCGTCGTTGGTCGTGCCAGCGTCGCCGTTGGTGCTGCTGCCGTCGTCATTAGTTCCTGTAGATTAAGAGACTCAAGACATAAAAAACTTGACAGAAAAAAAGAGGACATACCTGTGAGCTCGGGATGCAATGCTTCCCGTGCTCATGTTGCCCCTGTCTTTGGGAGCCCTCTTGGCCGTTGGTGGTAGCGGCGGTTTGAAGACCACGGTAACTGTGAACGAGGGTGTTTCGGCATCCCTGACGCGTTAGCACTACATAGCAAAAAATAGAAATAAAGGCTCACCTGCTGGCTCAGGAGGCGAACGCGTGTGGTGACGTGGCCAGTACGAGATGGTGGCGGTACGTGGTCGTTACGATAAGGTGGCCGTGGCGACGGGGACGAGGCGGTGGCAACGGAGACGAGGCGGTGGCAACGGAGACGAGGCGGTGGCAACGGAGACGAGGCGGTGGCAACGGAGACGAGGCGGCGGCGGCATTGGCGATGTGAAAGGGATGGTAGTGACGAAGAGCTGATGGTGGAGGTGGAGGTGGTGACGTGGCTGGTATGAAGAGGTGGTGGTAGTGATATTCGTGCTCACCTTGCCGTCCCAAGAAAAGAAGGCAGCCACGATCGTGGCGAACGATGTGGATGCCGTGCATGCAGGCGCGTAGGTGGCGATGTGGCGGGGCATACCCTGGGGCTTGTTCATACCTCGTGGGCACAACTATACCTGCAGAACAAAAATTATGAGCTAGGAAGGAAAAACCAAGGATGGCACGCTCAATTGAACATGCTGTCAAGTGGGTAGTGCGAACAAAAAAAAAAGTTCAACATTGGCCGTCACATGACCTGTAAACATCCGTCCGTTTTTTTCTAAGTCAACGCCCATTTTCTATAGTGCATCATTTCTAGTTGTCCACGCGTTTATTCAGGCGGCTCTTTCCCTCAATCCACTGGCAGATGTGTGTGCCTTTTGACTGAAGACTTGGCCCACAGTTCCTCTTCCTCAGTGACTCAGGCCACAAGCGACGTTTCACGCGGAGGAACAAGCGACGCGGGACGCGGGACTTATTGTCTTCGTGTTTCCCCAGTGGCCAACCATTGGGGTGTTGGCAGAGGTGGAGTTCACCACCAGCTATGTACCTCAGTCAAATCATAATATGTGGTATAACTGACTAGACTGCAACCATGCCATAGCACTATCGCCGTCACCCTGGCACCCTCACCGCCGTTGCGGTAGTGCCACCAAGCTCACTGTTGCGGTCGCCCAGCACCCTCCCCGCCGCTGCACCCGTCACCGTCACCGCAGCCATTGCGGTGTCAGCACTGTCATTGCGGTTGTGGCGGTGGCAGCACCTCCATCGCCGTTGTCATCTCTCCAGCACCATCATCGCCGCCGCCGCCACTGCACTGTCGCTGTCGCTCAACACCATCCCCACCGCCGGCCGCGCCGGCACCGTCGTCGCTGCAGGGGCTATGGCAGCACCCTCACTGCAGCCGCAACCGCAACCGCCACCCCCACCACGCCAGCGCCTTCACCGTGGCTACGGCGGCAGCACCCTCACCGCCATTGTCGTTGACGTCGCCCAGCACCATCCCTGCAGCCACCGCGGCCACGGCAGCATCCTCACGGCAGCTGCTGCCGCACCGTGGCCACGGCAGCATCCTCATGGCAGCTGCTGCCGCACCGCGGCCACGGCAGCAGCAGCCTCGCCGCCATTGCCGTCGCGGTCGCCCAGCCAACCCCGCCGCGCCCCACCGTGCCCCGCCGCGCCCTGCTGCACCCCGCCGTGCCCTGCCGTGCCCTGCTGCGCCCTGCCGCGCCCTGCTGCACCCCGCTGTGCCCTGCTGCGCCCTGCCACGCCCCGCCGCGCCCTGCTGCACCCTGCCGTGCCCTGCTGCACCCTGCTGTGCCCTGCTGCACCCCGCCGCACCCTGCTGCGCCCCGCCGCGCCCTGCTGCGCCCCACCGCGCCCTGCTGCGCCCTGCCGCGCCCTGCCGTGCCCTGCCGCGCCCTGCCGTGCCCTGCCGCGCCCTGCCGCGCCCTGCCGCGCCCTGCCGCGCCCTGCCGCACACTGCCACGCCCTGCCGTGCCCCGCCGCGCCCTGCCGCGCCCTGCCGCACACCGCTGTGCCCTGCCGTGCCACACCACGCTGCGCCCTGTCACGCCGCGCCGTGCCGCACTGTCCCTGCCACAGTGGCTGCAGCAGACCCCCACCTCTATGGCTGTGCCATCACCCTTCCTACTGTTGTGGCTGTGCTGGCACTGCTTTTTATTGTACTTTTATTGGTAACTTGTTATAATTCTACTGTATCTACTTGTTTTCCCATCTTCTGTAGATGAACTGTAGCATACTGCCCTAAAAATAGTAATAGTAAAAAGTGTGAATTGTGTGCACCCCTTAAAATTGTGTTTAACTTGACTTAGAGAACTTAAATTTGTTGGTGTGACTTAGGTGTTCTTAATCTTGCCTTAGGGCAATATTTCTAAGTCACAATTAAGTCAGCAACTTGCCTTAACAGACTTAGTTGCCTTAATGACAAAATTAAGACCATCAAGACAAATTAAGGGTTTTTGGGTCTTGCTGATGCAGTCACCGTGTCGCTGGTGTCAGTGCTGCTGGAGTTGCTGCCGCAGCTGCGTTGCTGGTGCTGGTGGCCTGGTGCTGGTGCTGACGCTGGTGCCACCACCGCCATCGCCCACTGGTGTCGCCATTGGTGTTGCCCACTGGTACTGCTGCCGGTGTCGCCCGCTCATGCCGCCAGTGTCGTCACCCGCTGGTGTCGCCGTTAGTGTCGCCCGCTGGTGCCGCCGCCATCGTTGCCTGCTTGTGCCGCCGTCGTCATCGCCCGCTGGTGTCGCCGTTAGTGTCACCCACTGGTATGGCTGCCAGTGTCACCCGCTCGTGCTGCCGCTGTCGTCGCCCGCTGGTGTCGCTGTTAGTGTCGCCCGCTGGTGCCGCCGCCGTTGTTGCCTGCTTGTGCCGCTGCCGTCGTCACCCGCTGGTGTCACTGTTAGTGTCACCCGCTCGTGCCGCCGCCGTCGTTGCCTGCTCGTGCCGCCGCCACCGCCGCCACCCGCTGGTGTCGCCGTTAGTGTCGCCCGCTGGTACCGTCGGTGCTGCTAGTGCCGCCTGCTTGTGCCGCTGCCGCAGCTGCTGGCGCTGTCCTAAGGGGGGAGAAGATGATGTCGTTAGTGTGTGTGTTTTTATGCTAGCGACGACACACCTGTTGTTTCTCCCAATCCCCAAGTCGAGAGCAGGGGTCCATCAGTTGGTGGACCGCTGCTGCTTGATGTCCGATGCGGAGGCAGAGAGAAAGAGTACCAACCTAAACCAGACAACGTTTGCCGGAGTTTGAAACTCCGCATAAAAGTCGCGCGACTTCGAAACATGAAGAAATGAAGATCAAAAAACAATAAGAAAATAAACATAGAAGTACATTACTATGTAGTCTGGTTGCAATTTGCAACTGGTTGCAACCAGTTTTTCTGCGGTTGCAATATATGAGGTGGAGATGAGGGACCGCAACCAGGACCGGACAAAAATAAGGGCAACCGGGACCGGTGGTCCGGTCCTAGTGCGGTCCGGTCCAGTTGGGTCCCGGTCTTTTTTCGGTCCATAGGACCGGACCTTAAAACACTATCCCCGACCAGCCTTCTCTAGGGCTTGGCGCAGGGCCGATGAGGGGCAGAAGTGGATGACGCGGTCTTCAGGGGTGTCTAGGGGGGCGTATACACTGGTTAGGTAGGGGTAGAGGATGTTGTATGTGTCTGCAGCGGAGAGGTGTGAGATGCATTGGTGACAGAGGTCTTGGTAGTAGCTGAGCCTCCTTGCATGATGATTGGTGAGGCGTTTTGCCTCACGAAGGCGGCACTTCTCCAGCTCCATCTCCTGCGCATGTGTCTCGATGCCCATCTCCGCTGACCACAGGCGTTCCACTTCTCCAATCAGGTATGGGTCCCCGAGGGCCTTGAGTCCCTCGTCCACGTATTTGTAGAACCTCCCAGCATCGCCTCTGTCGTCAGAGAGGATGGAGACTTGTGGTGGGGTAAGGCAGGGTAGGGGGCACCAGGAGTGGTGTGCTACAGGCCATGCGTGTAAGGCGAAGGTGAAAATGATCCTGTTGCGGCCCATGGTAGCTAAGAGGACAGGGTCTTTTGCCCCATACATGAATGCAACATACTTGGGGATAACGTTCGCCCCGGAGCTGTTACGACCATGACCACCACGCGCACTGACTTGCGCACGACCCAGTCTGTGCGGGAGCTCCTGGAGCTCACAGCTAGTGTTTTAAGGTCCGGTCCGGTCTGGTCTTTGACCTCCAGAGCCGTGCAACCGGACCGGGACCGGTTGCGGCCAAAGCTAAAATCTTAAAAACTGGACTGGGACCGCAAGCAACTGGTCTACTTCGGTCCGGTTGCAGAAAAAAGACCAGTTGGGACTGGTCTTTCTAGAGACCGGTTGACAACCAGTCTCAACCGGTTTTTTTGCAGTTGCAACCAGTTTTTTTATACCAAAACACTCTATATTCAAGTCTAAGTGTATGTAGATACAATCTAATACTACTGTAAGTAGGGAAGGAGATGCTGGCGGTACTGCCGCCGCCGCCGCCGCCGTCGCCGCCGCAGCCATGCTGATCCTGCCGCCGCTTGTACTCTGGTGCTGGTGTTGCCGTGTCGGTGGTGCTGGTCCTGCCACTGCCGTCGCCGTGTCGCTGGTGTCGGTGCTGCTGGTGTTGCCGCCGTGGCCGCGTTGCTGGTGCTGGTGGCCTGGTGCTGGTGCTGACGCTGGTGCCGCCACCGCCATCGCCCGCTGGTGTCGCTGTTGGTGTCGCCCGCTGGTACCGCCGCCGGTGTCACCCGCTCGTGCCGCCGCCGTCGTCGCCCGCTGGTGTCGCCATTAGTGTCGCCCGCTCGTGCCGCCGCTGTCGTTGCCTGCTCGTGCCGCCGCCATCGTCGCCCGCTGGTGTCGCCGTTAGTGTCGCCCGCTCGTGCCGCCGCCGTCGTTGCCTGCTCGTGCCACCGCCGTCGTTGCCTGCTCGTGCTGCCGCCGTCGTCGCCCGCTGGTGTCGCCGTTAGTGTCGCCCGCTCGTGCCGCCGTCGTCGTCGCCTGCTCGTGCCGCCGCCACCCGCTGGTGTCGCCGTTAGTGTCGCCCACTGGTACCGCCGGTGCTGCTAGTGCCGCCCGCTTGTGCCGCCGCCGCAGCTGCTGGCACTGTCCTAAGGGGGGAGAATATGATGTCGTTAGTGTGTGTGTTTTTATGCTAGCGACGACACACCTGTTGTTTCTCCCAATCCCCAAGTCGAGAGCAGGGGTCCATCAGTTGGTGGACCGCTGCTGCTTGATGTCCGACGCGGAGGCAGAGAGAAAGAGTACCTACCTAAACCGGATGACGTTTGCTGGAGTTTGAAACTCCGCATAAAAGTCGTGCGACTTCGAAACATGAAGAAATGAAGATCAAAAAACAATAAGAAAATAAACATAGAAGTACATTACTATGTAGTCTGGTTGCAATTTGCAACCGGTTGCAACCGGTTTTTCTGCGGTTGCAATATATGAGGTGGAGATGAGGGACCGCAACCAGGACCGGACAAAAATAAGTGCAACCGGGACCGGTGGTCCGGTCCTAGTGCGGTCCGGTCCGGTTGGGTCCTGGTCTTTTTTCGGTCCATAGGACCGGACCTTAAAACACTACTCACAGCTGGCTAACTGACAAGACAAGGATGGAATTGGGACTCCTAGGGAGTGCCCCTGAACTGCTACGCACTCATTTGACACTATGGACACTGAACTGATACTATACGGACTGATTAGGAAGGAGGCTGCTAGCCTCATGTACGCTCACATGGTTGCAGCACTCACATGGCACACGCATGTGCATGCATCACGCATATCACATCGGCACAACACAGAACGCTAAAGGCGTGTTCCCCTGGGTCCAGGGTGTAGTGCAGACGTGTTGCGGCGTGTTGGCAGGCCGCGCGTTCACCGGACATTGAGTACTTTTGCTATTGGGTCGATCACTGTGACCCTTGATCTCATACCTCATGCGCACCCTCAAACTCTTACTGATACGCTTGCGCGTCCCTATGACGCAGAGTCTGGAACATACTAGATGCATGGGCCCTATGCCCTGACGATTACGCGGCCCTCTAGACAGGGGCCTTCATGAAACTATAAGTAGCACACTCCTTTGTGCAGTAGACTACAGACTCGACCTCTTTAACAATCCAGCCTACTTGAACCTAGGAATCCCTGCAGTGGGAAGCACCCCTAGGATACTCCGAACCAGACCAGACCCTCCAAGGCCACCAGTACACTCTCCTCTCCTCCCTACCCCTCTTTCTCCCCCTTGACATAAGGGAACTCTTTTGGCTTGGAACATCTTTGCATTAAAGTCACTTAGGAGTCACTGTGCTATCAGGGCACCTTTGTCACTTGTGCACGACAGTTGGCTTACGTCTTGAGCCATTACAAACAAGAGGAGAACCATTGTTTAATCGTCCACAGTGCACGCAGCACTACCCTGAAGCAGGACTTGGGCTGAACCAAGTCAACGATAAGCAAGTCGCTTAGAACGCCCAAGGCTGAGCGTAACAGGAGCCATCCTGAATGCGTCGAGGGAAGTACCAAGGGGAGGTAGGAAGGTTAAGGCGGTAGGGGTGCCCCGGATGGTCAGCCTCCAGGTCTCCTCCTGTTGCCATGTCTAGGTCGATGCCAGCTAGGGCACTCCACTTGTCAGGCAGGTCAGCTCACAGCGCATCAATGCTCTCATGCCTCCCCATCTCCACTTCGTCGCGCAGGCTTGCTACTCCATTAAGCACACAGCTGCGTACCTCGTTGTCTTCCAGGGTGTCTATGATTTCAGCCACCGTGGCATTGAGGTGTGCGATGATCTCTGCTCCTGTACGAGCACCACGCATGTCTACTGTGAATGTGGGGGCGTCATCTACTGGATCCTCAGAGTGGACGTTAGTTTCGTCGAAGATGAGGATGGGACCTTGGTCTTCTGGGGCACATGTCGTCACCACATCTACCTCTTTGAATAGGTGAAGGGGGTCTTCACCATTAAGGGTGGACGTCGTTGCTGCGGTTGCAGCCAGAAGGTGGAGGCCAGTGGCGTGGGGGAGCTCTAGGTCCGAAATGGAGGAGGCTGGTGGAGGCGACAGAGCAGGTATGGTCTGGTCATCTGCGGCGAGGAAGGAGGAATAGTCCCCTTTGTAGATGGGGGAGCCGGGCATGGAGGAAGCCACAGAAGAGGATGACATGTAAGCAGGACAAGGGCGACGAGGGTGACGAGCTGCAGCGTGCGTAGAGCTTGAAGTGTAGTGGGGAGGGGCTGAAAAGTGAAAGACCGAGGGGTGTACAGAGGCCACAGCAGCAAGGAACTGGGGGGAGTAAGTTGCTTGGAAAGAATTAGGGTGTTTCCGAGCGGTCTTATATGCTGTCTTGTTGCACGCCATTCCGTTCCGGAATAGCGCTAGTTGTGCTGTGGTTGGTGGTGTGCAGGACTGGTACCAAGTCTCAGGGTAGTCTGGGAGAGGCAACGTTGACGATGCTGTGAACGTGGCGAGTGACGTCTCTGGTCCTGAGTCACTCTCTAGTTCTGAGGGTGGCGAGAACATTGGCAGACTCTCAGAACTGGACACTGATAGGTGTGAGCCTGCGGTTGGGTTAGGTGCTCCTTTGTCTGTGAGTGGGGGAAAGATGCGTAGATGTCCCTCCCTTCCATGTGTTACCCCCTTCTTAGGTCTTGCATTGCCCCGATGCAGTTTGGTTCTTTGATGGAACTCCTCGATTAAGTCTGGCGCAAACACTTGTGAAGCTGGTTCCCATGTATTGTCAGCATGCGGGTAGTCTTTCCACTTGATTAGGTACTGGTGTACACGTTTCCTGCCATAATGTCGTTCACTCATGACACGTTCTACTTCCCATTGGGGTTCTCCTTCGATGATTTCAGGTGGGGGACGTGTAAAATTAGGTCCATGGGCATCTGTTTCTTGGTAAGGCATCAAAAGATCGACATGAAACACATTATGAATCGTCCATGATGGTGGCAATTCCAGTTGGTAAGCTACAGGGGAGATGACTGATATGATTTTGAATGGGCCAAAGCGTTTGGGCGCCAGCTTACTACTGGGATAATAGGTTTTGATGTGGCGTCCTTCAAGCCTGTCATGTTTGTGCATGCCGAGATCAGACTCTGCTCGCGGTGTGCACAAGGGGGTCATGTACACTTTATTTTCCACCTATTCCACTCCTCCCGCGTTGCGTTTATGGACTGCCAGGCCCCTATGGCCTGAGACTCTGCTCGAGGCCATGACTTGGCCGCTTTCGCTTACATCATGCTTACCTTCCTATTATAGTAGGTGTTCCCACGCTTCGCCTCTGGTGTGCATTTCACTAGTGCTACATTTGCATACCTCTGCGCATGCACTGCCTCGGCACCTACTGACTCATACTGTACAATATGACTCACGCGTTGGCCTGCTTACTGTACGATGACTCGAGGCTTACTGTGTCCGCTTACTAGTGTCCTAGGGGACACTATGACTCGACCTGATTCACCTCCCCAATGTACTTATATCGCGTTGTATCGCCTTAGAGCAGACCCTAAGTCTGTTCTCTTGTAATCTCAGACAAGTCAACCATCTTCAGGCCTTTACTTGTGAACCACTGCTCCTCTGGCTTATTGCCAGACTTCGCGTCACTTGCACAAGTGTCATTAGCGTATGGTCAAAGGACTTAAGATCAAACGCCATCTTAACTCCCCAGCGAGAGCTTGTTATCAGGACTTAGGACCATCACGTCCAAGATCCCCTACTCCCCCACCATCGTCGCCGCCGCCGCCTCCAACGCCAGTGGAGGTATGCCCAGAGTCTGGGCGTGACATTAGAACAGACTTTACCCAGCCAGACCACAATTGTGGAGTCGCCAGTAGACCCCAAGTTCAAGCCCTTCACACTCACCCTCTGCAAAGAGGACGATAAGAAGGACGATAACCGTGTCATCTGGTTACGTGAAGGGGACATCTACTCAGGGTTGAAGGAACGATCCCTTGGACTGGACACTATTTATCAGCATCCTCCCAGGAAGGAGCAAAGCCGGAGCGTACCCAGTACACCACGTAGCAGGATGGTGGTATGAAGTAGCATTTGACAACAAGACGAACAAGTATTTCGCCTACACAGATGCAGCAACCAGATTCCCAGTACTAGACGAACCGGTAGAGCCAACAGGACCTGAGTACGTCGCCCCATTCACTAAAGATATCAGGGAAGCTCTCGCCGGAGCAGCATCACAAGAAATCAGAGACCCCAGTCCTATCGAAGAAGAACAGGTCCCAATACAGACCATGACAACTCACACTATCGCACCAGCACGCTTTGCCATTGGAACCGGAGCATCATATGCAGCCATTGCTAGGATTAACCCTTTTGCCCCAGCAGAACCCAGAGCAGGCCCTCCCAGAAACGGAGGAGGTCCGCCAGGAGGAGGCCTGCCAGGAGGAGGTCCGCCAGGAGGAGGCCCGCCAGGAGGAGGCCCACCCGGAGGAGGCCCACCAGGAGGCGGATGGGACCTCCCAGGATTCAACCTTAACGCTCCAAACCCCCAAGGGGCAGACGCTAAACTAGTAGGACAACCCCCTGCCATCTTTACTGGAATACGAGATGACACAGAAAAATGGATGCTGGAGCTTGAGAACTACCACTATCTAAACAGGAACGCACCCGCCATTGCTCAAGCAGACAATCGTGTCTCACATGCCCTTACCTTGATCAAAGGCCCCCAGGTGGATGGATGGGTACGCCAACACCTCAAGTGGCTCCAGCAGATCTCCAGAGGAGAAGTTCTAGACAATGACCCCTGGGAATCCTTTAGGGAACGATTCATCCTCGACTTCCACAACATCGCTGCGATCCAAAGGGCGCAACGAGACCTCTTAGTCCTCCACATGATACCAGGACAGAGCGTCGATGCGTACATCGTCAAGTTTGAGGAATTAGCTGATAAAGGAGGCTTCGACCTCGATACCCCAGCCACTGCCTGGTACTTCTGGAAAGGACTCAATAGAGGACTCCTCAGCGCATGCCTCAAGGAACGACCCATGCCCAAAACCTTCAAGGAATGGAAGCATGCAGCTCGCACCAACTACCTCAACTGGCAAATAGAGCAAAGCATCCTGAGCCAGCAAACGCATCCTCAAGAAAGTCAACAATGACGCCCATTTCCCTTCCAAAGGAGGCCACCTCAGCAGCGTACTGTTACAGCTTGATGGGCCATGAGCACGACTTGTGTGACTTGGGCGTAGGCAAGAGTGAACACGTGCAAGGCAACAAGCATGTGGTCCTGAGCGTGACACTTCCGGTGGTCACGTCGATGCAAGAGCGAAGCTAGGTTCTTCGGAGTAGGGCGAGCACGTGACTGGTGCGAAGACCCAGAGCTAAGTCGTTACAGCCAACTTAGAGAGGCGTGAGAGTGAAGCAGTGCCTTGCTGAGCGACTAAGGCTAAAGGCGACTTGAAGCGGCGAGTTCAAGTGAGGAAGGCGACTTAGAGTGGCGAGCTCAGGTGAAGAGGCAAGACAATCGAATTGAGAAACGAAGTCAAGCTTAAGGCTTGACTGTACGCAAAGTGCGGCCCTTATATAGGCCCGTACAGGAGAGTCACGTGCTACTATGCTACCGAGTCATAACAAGGGTAGTGGAGCAGTCCGCTAAGTATAGTATCAGCTCCACAGGCCACTGTGGAGCAGAGCGAGTCATGGTCGAGTCAGGGCTAAGTATAGTACGCGCTCCACAGCACAGTGGAGCGCGGCGAGTCATACTGATCGGGTCAGAGTCCAGAACGTGAGCAGGGACGTAAGCATAGTATCGTAAGAGAAAATAAGGCGGTCCGCTCAGTCTGTAGGTGAGATTAGTGTTTTAAGGTCCGGTCCGGTCCGGTCTTTGACCTCCAGAGCCATGCAACCGGACTGGGACCGGTTGCAGCCAAAGCTAAATTCACAAAAACCGGACCGGGACCGCAAGCAACCGGTCTATATCGGTCCAGTTTCAGAAAACAGACCGGTTGGAACCAGTCTTTCTAGAGACCGGTTGTCAACCAGTCTCAACCGGTTTTTTTGCAGTTGCAACCAGTTTATTTTTATAAATGCACCTGTATATTCAAGACTATATGTGATATGTGTAGATACAATCTAATAGTACTAATACTACTGTAAGGAAAGAGATACTGCCGCCGCCGCTGCCGCTGCCGCCACCACGTTGCTGGTGGTGTCGCGTCAATCATGCCGGTGTTGCCCCGTCAGTGGTGGTCTTGCTACCGCTGCCGCATAGCTGGTGGTGCCGCGTCGGTGGTGCTAGTCTTGCCACAGCTGGTGCTGGTGTTGAAGCTGCTGCCGCCGTGTCGCTGGTGCCGGTGCGGTGCTGCTGGTGTTGCCATCGCTGCCTCGTCGCTGCCTCATCGCTGGTGCTGGTGTTGCCGCCGTCGCCGTGTTGCGCTGCCAGTGCTGGGGACTGGGGCTGCTGCCGCCGCCATGCTGGTACCGCCGGCGTTGACCCCACTGCTATCGCCCGCTGGTTCCGCCGCTGGTGCTGCCGCTGGTGCCGCTGCTGGTACCGCCTGCTGGTGCCGCTGGTGGTGTCATCCGCTGGTGGTGCCGCTGGTGGTGTCGCCCGGTGGTCGTGCCGCCAGTGGTGTCGTCTGCTGGTGGTGCCGCCGGTGGTGTCGTCCGCTGGTGATGCCGCCGATGGTGTCGCCCGCTGGTGGTACCGCCGCTGGTGTCGCCTGGTGGTTCCGCCGCTGGTGCTGCCCCTGGTGTCGCCGCTGGTGCCGCCGTTGGTGCCGCCTGCTGATGCCGCCGGTGGTGTCGTCCGCTGGTGGCACCGCCGGTGGTGTCGTCCGCTGGTGGCGCCGCCGGTGGTGTCACCCACTGGTGGTACCGCCGGTGGTGTCGCCCGGTGGTGCCGCCACTGGAGCCGGTGCTGGTGTCACCCACTGGTGCTGCCACAGCCGCTGCCACCACTGGTGGTGGTGCTGTCCTAAAGGGGGAGAAGACGATGTGGTTAGTTTGTATTTTATGTTAAAGATGACACACCTGCTGTTTCTCTCAATAGAGGGCCCATCAGTTGATGAGCCGCTGCAGCTTCAAGTTGATGTCCAACGCAGAGGAGAGGAAGAGTACTTACCTAAACTGGACGCCGCCGTTTATCGGAGTTTGAAACTCCGCATGAAAGTCGCGAGAGTTGCGACTTCGAAACACAAACACATGGAGATCAAAAAAGAATAAGATATATTTTAGAAGTGCATTACTGTAATATGTACAGAGGTCTGAGTGAGGAGCAAAGGCTGGTTGCAATTTGCAACCGGTTTCAACCGGTTTTTGTGCGGTTGCAATATATGACGTGGGAATTAAGGACCGCAACCGGGACCGGACAAAAAATGACGCAACCGGGACCGGTGGTCCGGTCCTAGTGCGGTCCGGTCCGGTTGGGTCCCAGTCTTTTTTCGGTCCATAGGACCGGACCTTAAAACACTAGGTGAGATCGTAACAGTACGCCCTCCCCTAAGGAACAGCTGCCACGCTGTTAGTCAGAGGTGGCTGGCTCACCGGATAGGGCTTGTCTGGCATCGTTGGCGTTGGGAGAGGATTCTGGGCAGGCGCGTTTGCGTCGCAGGGCATGGATGGCGGCGCGTTCGTGGACGGGTAGGGGGCACGCGTTCATGAAGTGAACGTGCGGCGGCACGTGGATGGGGAGGGTGGAGACGATGTCTGTCTGGTGAGTAGCAGGGCGCCCTCACATAAAATAAGACATGGAGGGGAGGATGGGGCGCTCTAGGATTTGGTCCAGCTTCGGGCCAATGTGCGACATAACCATGGCCTCGTAGAGGCGTACCTCGATCCCTCACAGCTCGTCTCTGAGCTTGTGCCGGCATCGGACTAGGTCAGCGTCCCTCTGCAACTGGAGGGCGGTGTACTCGACGCAGCGCTCTGGGGTGGTCAGCAGGTGATGGTACTCCTGCTCGATCTGGAAGTGGAGTTTGTGCACCACAGTGTGATACCTGTGGATTTCAGCGGCTACTCCCTGGTCGTTGAGCCCGTCGACGAGCCTGTCAACATGGCGGCGAAACTGGTGGCTGCCCTCCAGGGCGAAGAGGTCCCAGTCGTCTACGGCTGGGAGGTGAGCATCGGGGCACGGTTTAGCATGGAGGGGCTCAGTGAAGATATGGGACGTCGGTGTCAGACGTCCCAGAATGAGAGGCTCATCGAGGAAGGTGTTAGCGCAGCAACTAGTGCAGTGCGCAGCTGACAGGTATACAGTGGAACTTAGAAAGGACTCTTACTTGTATACTATGAAGTGTGGGCGAAAGCAACACTGATATTTACCAGCGAAAAGCTGGTGCTTATATACATGTAGACATGTGTGACGTGACATAAGGTGACGTGCATATATCCTAGTATATCATAATATATCCCATAAGGGGATATTGTCCATATGTCCAGATTAGGTCTAGAGAGACCTAGAGCGGCCCGGATCCCCATGGGATCCGGCCCTTGTGTTGCTGGTTCAACACTCCCCCTTGCTAAGTGCAGCAGTAGTGAACGCACTCTTGGCAAATATGAAGCGGTTCGTAGTTATTAATGCAAGGTCATGAGGGTCGTGTGTGCGGAAATGTGCAGCTCTGTTATCGGGAGGTGCAGAAGCTCTGCGTCATCCAGATTTCTGTGGACGACTGCGTAAGAGCCGAAGGCAATGGACAGCGGAGTTTCTGGGACCATCCACAAGATAGACGACCACTGTTCTGTCGTCGCATTGTCTTCTCGTGATAGAGACCTTTGTCTGCGCTGAGAGAGGCTTAGAAGGCGCAGCACGTGCAGTGGTACTTTGGAAGCTACCATGCACAGCGCGCTGCCAGGTAAGACTGTCTGTGCAGCTCTGTCTCATGTTTCCTGCGACCGTGACGGTCATGCATTATGACTACTTAATTGGGCGACGTGAAGTCTAGCCCAAGTTGACTCCTAAATTTTAGGAATTTAACATGTCCAAGGTTCTTGGTAAGCATGTCTGCTGGGTTTTCTGCACCATCGACGAAGAAAGCTCAACCTCCCCCTTGCTCAGTGCTTGGCGAATGAAGTGATACCGCACATCAATGTGCTTAATTCGCCTTTCTTGAACGGGGTTGGAGCCCATAAAGATGGCTCCTTGGTTGTCGCCACAGAGTGGTATGGGCTTTAGCGTAAAGCCTAGCTCTCCCATAAGGGAGTTGATCCATACACATTGTCGGCTAGTGTCAGATAGCGACATGTACTCTGCTTCTGTAGAAGACAGTGCAACTGTCTTCTGCGCACGTGAATTCCAGCATATCGTTCCACCAGCTAACTGTATAAAGTAGCCAGTAGTGGAACGTCGCATTGTGGTGTCAGATCCCCAATCTGAATCAGCCCATGCGCAAATACCACCTCCACTTTTACTAAAGACTAGCTTGTAGTGTGAAGTGCCCACTAGATAGCGGCAAATATAAAGCGCTTTGTCTAGGTGCATTTTAGTGGGGTTTGCAGCAAATTGTGATAGTTTAGTAACTGCATACGCAATGTCTGGACGCGTGCCCAGCATTATGTACAGCAGTGAACCTATCACTTGCTGATACTTATGGCGTATCTTTTCATTCACAGGTTCCTCATTGGGAGTTGGGACATAGCCCATTGGTAATGGAGTTGGTGCGCTTCTAGCGTTCTCCATACCAAAGCGTTTTAACACCTTCATAAGATAGGATGTCTGATCACAGATATGCATCCAGGACTTTGAACGCTGTTCATACGCAAAACTCCTTTGTAGGACCAAGATCGCGACATTCCCATACTTTCATAAAGTGGGACTTGACCGCTAAGACCTGGGACTTGTTTTTTCCCATAAAGATTGCATCGTCAACATAGACAATAACAATCACAGATGCGTTGCCATAAACGAATATGCCAGCATCTGAATAAAGGCGTTTAAAGCCTAGCTGCGTCATGGACTTGTCAAGCGCTCGCCACCATTGCAGAGCTGCTTGCTTAAGGCCGTATATAGCGCGCTTTAGTCGCAGTACTTTATGCTCTTTGCCTTTTAGTGCAAAGCCTTCTGGCTGCTCCATGTAGAGTTCTTCGTCTAACTCTCCATATAAGAAGGCAGTTTTGACATCAACGCTCTCCATGTGCCAAGACTCCAGCGCTGCAAGCGCTAACATGAGGCGTACTGTCTCAAACCTGACGACAGGTGAGAAGATGTCTGAGTAGTCAATGCCTTCTACTTGTGAGAAGCCTTTTGCAACAAGGCGAGCCTTTTTGCGACCATCAGATTTGAGGTCAAAGACCCATCTGTTCTTTATAATTTTGCGTCCTCGAGGAGGATCTACCAGTTCATAGACATCTCGCGCACGGAGTGAGTCAAGCTCCTGCTGGCAAGCTGTCTTCCACTGTTTCTGTTGCGCTTTAGGCATGCGCATGATGTCTTTATAAGACCATTCTCTAATTTTAGAGACGTCTGGTGACTGTGAATCTGGTGGAATTGCTTTGGCGAGCAATGATTCACAAACTCTACTCCCCCTTCATCCGCGAGGGTGTATAAATTTTCTTCCACATCCTGCTCTGAGCGAGAGGGACTGGGGCTTTCGCGAGGGGTTCCGCGCTGTGAGGCCGCAGGAGTCCCTCGGTTGGAGCAGGTGTACCTTCCCTTGAGGGAAAGGGTATACCTCCAGGAATTCTCTGACGGGAGCTACCCTCTTGGAATTCCAATTGCCTTCTCCAACCAGGAGTCCGCTCAATGTCTCGACTAATTTGTGAGGGGAGCCTACGTTCCCCATAGACATTATCAGGGCGAGTGGGTATGCGCCTGAGTCTTTCAGATCTGCGCGGGACCGGTGCCGGTAATGGCGTGGGTCGTCGCAGCGGAGATCGCTCAGGTCTGGGAGGAGGTGACTCCCTTGGTGGAGGTGTAAGAGGTGTAAGAGGAGAAGGAGTGCGGGGCAATTGACGTGGTAATTGCGTGGCATCCTCGTCGTCATCCTCTTGTTCTTCACTTCCATGTTCTTCATCCTCATCTTCTTCTTCACTAGAAGAAGGAAGTGGGGGAAGAGGAGGTGCAGGTGCATGTCGTGGTGCAGGTGCACGTATTCGCGGAGGAATTGGAGGTGTAGGGACAATGGGTTTTGGCTTATAAGGAACCTCATCGTCATCACCTTCAACAGGTGGTTCAACTGGCGGTTGTTTCTCTACTGGCTTCTGCACGCGTGTAATAGGACGCGGTTTTGAGCCTTTACACTTGGGGAATAATGTTTCATCAAACAGCGCTGTAGCAGCTGTGAATAATTGATTATTTGCGATGCGCATAAAGCGGTAGCCTTTTATGCCTTCTACCACTCCTAAATAAACCATAAGCTCAGACTTGGGAGCTAGTTTATTAGGGCGTATGTCTTCAGGCAGGTACACATATGCACCGCAACCAAAGACTCGCAAATGTGAAACATCAGGTGCCGTGCTATTCAGAGCTGTAAATGGTGTGCGCCATTTAAGGCGTTGCACAGGAGTTCTGTTATAGCAATGAACAGCTTGTTCTACGGCAAATTCCCACCAGGAATCAGGTATGCACGCTTCAAGACGCATAGCCTGAGCTTTGTCCATGGCAGTTCTCATAAAGCGCTCAGCGCGACCATTTTGTTGGGGGGTTCGTGGTACGCTTTGTAGCACTTTAATACCATTGTCTTTTAGTGCACGTATAAACTCATCAGATTTGTATTCACCGCCTGCATCTGACATCCACTCTTTAATGGTGGTGCCGTATTGGTTTTTAACCAATGCAATGAATTGTCTTAGCGCTGCTATGCAGAGGACTTAGCGCGCAATAATACAATCCAGGCGTAAGACGAATAATCGTCTACAAAGCTGATAAAATATTTATACTTGTGGTATGAAACCACAGGAAAGCTCTTGAGATCCGAATGGATCTTCTCAAAGGGCTTTTGTGCACGTGTGCTAGATGGAGGGAATGCTTTTGAGGGCATTTTTCCTTCTGCACATCCGCGACAAATGGGAGACTTGTCATTAAAGACAATTCCTTTTGGGAATCCCTTAGTGTTATTAATTGCATGGCGTAGGACATCCTTGAGGGGTGTCCCAACGTCTATGCATTAACTCATAATCCACAGTAAAAACTGTATGGATAGTAGCAGCGTCAGTAATGCGCGCATTTAGCCAATAGACAGTGTCACGCGGGTTAAGCTTTTGACACTGAATGACTGGGGATAAGCCAGGCATTAATAGGGATATCTTCGCAGCGTTCCCATAAACGCTGAGACCTTGCTTCAAGAATACCCCAAGGGATAAAAGACGTGTGGTCAACTGTGGTAACAGGAACACAGGATACAAGCGTGTAACACGCTCTCGTGTCTTTCCCTTGATTGTGACATTATGCCTTAGTAATACCGTTCCTTTGCCTTCCATATAAATGGGTTGGGCAGCGGTAATTACTTTTAACTTTTCAGTTAAAGGCGTATAGTCAATAAAGTCTACCATTGCAAAGGTGAAATGGCAGGATGCACCACTATCAAGTAACCATAGCGGGTTAATGGACGCGTGATCATGTCTATTCTTACACTCAGAACACTTTACAGAGGAGCAACGGTGTACGTATTTATCAATACCCGTACCATCCACTTCAGAAGTTTGCAGTCCCCATACTGCCTTCTGATTAGTAAAGCTTTTAAGAGCGTAAAGAGGGACTTGCCCGTCAGACATGTAAGCATCTCCAAAGAGATCATCGGTTGCGCTTGCACCTTGATCGTCCAGGAGGCTTTGCTCATGTCAATCCTCTCTTCCAGTGTAATCTCCCCAAGCGAGACAACGTCATCGAAGCTTTGGGGGCAGGGAATATGTGGAGTGGGATCCACATATGGCTTTGAAAGTCCGGAGTAGGCTCGCGGTTAGGCGTGTCTAGTCGCGTGACTTGTAGCACTGGAGAGTAAGGTTTGGGTGAGGAGCGTCTAGCATGATCATCACATGAAGTCATACTTTCAACGTCACTTTCATCGCTTATCCCCTCTGTGTCAGAGATGGGGATATGAAACTCCCATTGAGGGACCGGCGCGGCGTGTATTAGTGGTCATACGACCACCAGACTTGTGCTGCAGCATGGTAATGCGCTGCTCCAAGCATTTGACGTTGCGCGGGTTCTTGGGAACCCCAATGTCGTCAGCCAATTGCATCGCCTCAGTGAAGGAAGGCGGTGGCTGTGGATTGGCGACACGAGGCATGGGGGTGTCATTTGCAATTCGCGTGGAAATTCCATGCGATCCAATGAAAGCGACAGTGTGGGCGCTAGGGGCAGGCACAGAAGCTTGCGAAGCGAAGTGGAGTTGTTCCCCTTCGCGCTTCTTCTTGCCGCCACCACGCTTTCCCCTGAACTTAGATCCTGAACCAGGAGATTGGCTAGGGGTTTGATAGGGAGTGGCGCCTTGGCGCTGTTTCCCTTTGCCTTTCCTATCTTTTTGAGTTTGATAGGAAGGCGGTCCACCAGGCTTGCGCTTGATGGCGCTAAGCTTCTGGGCGGTATTGGACCTATTATCAAATTGTCCCTTGGCAGTCTTTCTGGTTTGATCGGCTTGCCAATGTGTCAAAACATGTTGTTTGACATCATTGAGACTTAGAAGGATGATTCTGCGAGATGAGATGACGGCAGGGACTATTTGCTGCTCCCATTGGGTAGGAAGCGCAGTCAGGAGCATCATAGCTTGTATAAAGCTTGGTACTCCGACATTCTGGGCCGCAAGGCGCTGATATTGTGCCTCCAAATATTCAAATTGGGGCACAGGCGACTTGTGAGGGTCCAGTTTGAAGGTCATAGCCTTCTTAAAGTCATGGAATAAGTTGGCCGCAGTTACTTGGCCATAATCATTCCGCAACGTAGTCCATGCTTGGTCACATCTCTGTGTAGATCTTATCCTGGATGGTGGTGACCACGCGCAATAGGATGTTTCCCATGGCGCGATTGGATTCCTTCATCCAAGCCTTCTGCAAGGCACGCTCAGCTGCAGTAGGTGCAGCAGGATCTGCGGCAGCAGGAAAAGGTTCCGCGCCACTAGTGATCTCCCATAAGTCCAAAGACTTAAGGTACGCGTTCATTTGTTTTTCCCATTCAAGGTAGTTGGTGCCGTCCATCATGGGAACGAGTTGAGTAAGGGCGTTAGACATATTTGAAATTCAAGCGATTTGAGGTCTGTGTGACACACACTTAATCAGCACTTGTAGGTGCGATGAAGACCAGAAAAAGGATGGTCTATGCCTTTAGCCTTATGTGCGCACTCATATTTTGGCGCATTAGAGGCTAGACTCGTGATCCACTGGTACACCTTAGTAGGCCAGGCACATATGGCGCGCCGTAGTTGCGCAGCCTATGCTAGGCCAATCTGTGCCGATGCACAAGGAGGCAATACATCCCTGAGTGGTATCCTTCCTCAGGAGGAAGGGTAGAACTCAGAGTTGCGCCTAATTGTGGTACATGGTACTTGCGCAATAATGCAGCAGAGTACCACCTCACAAAGCACATTTGCAGCCATTTAAGGCGCATTAAGGGCTACCAGGGCCCATAACCTGTTAGCGCAGCAACTAGTGCAGTGCGCAGCTGACAGGTATACAGTGGAACTTAGAAAGGACTCTTACTTGTATACTACGAAGTGTGGGCGAAAGCAACACTGATATTTACCAGCGAAAAGCTGGTGCTTATATACATGTAGACATGTGTGACGTGACATAAGGTGACGTGCATATATCCTAGTATATCATAATATATCCCATAAGGGGATATTGTCCATATGTCCGGATTAGGTCTAGAGAGACCTAGAGCGGCCCGGATCCCCATGGGATCCGGCCCTTGTGTTGCCGGTTCAACAGAAGGGCAGGTGGGCGTAGAATGTGGCGGGGATTAGTCAATTGTTGTGATCGGGGACAAGGACAACGTTCCGTTCACTTGGATTGTTGACAAGTTGATTCCATCGCAAGAAATAACCATTGTAGCCGAGCGTGTCGTCCGGCTGACTGTGGCCTGGATTCCCTTGGGCACTGTGGGCGCATGGAGTTGTGGTGCGGGGCTCTCTTCCTTGATTGGTGTGGGCGGCAGCGACGTCTGCATAGCTATGAAGGATAGGAGGGGCTGGGAGCCGTGTCGGAAGCGCAGCGGGCGTTCTGGTGGCAGCGACGTTTGGCGGCTGCAGAAGCTGGAAGGCGCTGGCAAGGTCATTGTCCGTACCTCGTCTAATGGATGTGGAAATAGCGGGGGCATTGACCCCGGTCGGCGAAGTGGGGGTACGGGAGTTGGTGGTTGCTGTGTTGCTGCTCGAGATGGGGGGGGCGCTCCAGGTGGCGTGGCTGTTGTCCATCTTAATGGGGGCGTCGCAGACTCCACAGAAATTGTTGGCAGAGAGGGGGTGGTCGAACTTCGTGCAGCTGTGGAGGTCAGGGAGTGGAGAAGCTCGCTCAGGAACTGGTCCACCTGTTCTTCTATTGTTGGCGGTCCACTCGGTGTTGCTGCTGGCATCACTGTCGTCGCTGTCGCTGCTGTCGTCGCCTCGCACGGTGAATATCCTGGTGGTGACATGGACTTGTGTGGGGCATTGCGCATCGTCATTCTTCGGGATGGAGGGCGTGGGCGAGCTCAGGGCGATGGAGGCTTCCCTTCCTTTCCCTTTGTCAGCGAGTTGGTTTTTCTGCGAGCCATCAGAGGACATAAGGGACGAGTAAGCAGGTGGGGATGTGCTGGGTGTGGTGGAGATGAGAGAGGGGGATGATGACTTGAGGGCGGTCAAGGCATGTCTTATATAGGCTTTTCTTATCGCTGTGGGATTATCTCGGTGGAATTGGCGGACTAGGTTCAGTGAATTTTTCAGGTTCTTCCGAGGTTCCCACATGTCTTCTGCTGCGGAGTACCCTTTCCATCTGACTCGGTACTGCGGTTGCTTTGTTCTTCCAAATGTGCGGTATTCTAGAATGGCCTCAACTTCATACTCTGCTTCTCTGCCGATGACGTCAGGAGGCGGTTCTGTGAAGTTGGGGCCATGCTCTTTAGTTTCTACGTATGGGGTGAGGAGACTGGCATGGAACACGTCATGGACACGACGTAGTTTCCACTGAGGGGGAATTGCAACTCGGTATACTACTGGGGAAATGACATCAGTGATCTGGAAGGGGCCATAGTGCCTTTGAGCGAGTTTTGCGCTTGGCTGGGTGATGTGGATGTTCCTTCCGTCGAGCCAGACATTCTGTCCTTTTGCGAATGGCTTAAATTGCGCTCCCCTTCTGGCGCTAACAAGGGTCTGGGCATTGGTAATGGCGGTCTGCGCTGATATCCATCCTTGATGGACAAGGTCTAGGCATTCTTGGAGCAACGGCATTTTCTCGGATCTCTGTGGCTGGTGGGCGCGTGGGATATGCCCCATGAGGAGTTGGAACGGCGCTTGCTTGGTGGTGCTACTGGGCCAGGCGTTGTGGACGTATTGGGCAATGGGCAGGAGGGCAGACCAGTTGTTCTGCTGGTGGTTCACGTAGATGCGAAGATACTGCTCGAGCCACTGGTTGGTTCGCTCAGACTGTCCATCTGTCTGGGGGTGGTATGCAGTGCTGATGTTCTGTTCAATTCCCAGCGTTTTGCACAGCTCTCGTGGGAAATGCGAGGCGAAGTGTGTTCCTCTGTCGCTGATAATCTTTCAGGGAATACCGTAGTGGGGGAACACGTGCTTGGCATATAATGAGATGAGTTCTGGCGCGGTCATGGCTTCATTGCAGGGGATGAATATGGCGGCTTTTGAGCAATCATGGTCTGTGATCGTGAGGATAGAGTCATATCCTTCTGATGGGGGCAGTTTGATGATTAAGTCGAGGGCGATGGTTTCGAATGGCAGGGCATTGGGGTTGGTTGTGATAGGCATAAAGGCGGTGCGGGCTTGGTGGTGTTTACTTTGGTGGCTTGGCAGGTGGCGCAGCCTTTGACATAGGCGAGGACAGTCTGCTTCATGTTGGGCCACCAGTAGTCTTTGGCGATGAGTAGGCAA
>WTXC01000271.1:0-23189 GCA_022496195.1 Lactifluus subvellereus
TAGTGCTACTCCCTAGTCACTATGAGTCGTAAGTAAGAGTCAGTAGTACTCAATAAGAGTCACTACTATGAGTCGCGTATCAGTCAGTATCAGTCACTAGCGAGCAACTCATAGGGAGTCGCTCTGTCACACCCAGGCTCTGGGCATACCTCCACTGGTGTTGGAGGCGGCGGCAGTGATGACGGCAGGGGAGTAGGGGATAGAGATTGACAAGGGTATACAAAACCCTGGGGGTACATGCAAGGGGTACATGGGGGTAAGGGTAAGGGTACAGGTTATAGTACCCTTGTTATACCCCTACCCTTAAGCAGGGTATTTCAAACCCTGGGGGTATTTGTGAAGGGTATGAATGTTATGGCTCAAGGGGCCATGGGCACAACTTGTGCAACTAGGCATGGGCAAGACTGAACATGTGCAAGGGCAATGAGCACATGGTCCTGAGCATGACACTTCCAGCAGTCATGGCAGCATGTGAGCAAAGCTAAGATCTTTGGAGCTAAGACAAGATGGCATGTGACTTGTCCATCTTATAACTTGAAGCTAAGTCTTTGCAACAGACTTAGAGGGTGTGGGAGCAAAGCAAGAGATTGCTAAGTGACAGAAGGTAACTTGAGGTGGCAAGCTTAAGTGAAGACAACTTAGAGCAGCAAGCTCAAAGTGGAATGCAACAGAACTCAATTAGAAATGAAGTCAAGCTTAGGGCTTAACTGTGTGCAAAGTGGGCCCCTTATATAGGGAATTACAAGGAATCACATGCTACTGCTACCTGAGTCACAACAGTGGTAGTGGAGTAGTTCATGCTAAGTATAGTACAGGCCCCAAGGCCTCAGTCAGTGCAGTAAGGCACTCAGTCATCCAGGCATCAGCATGTACAGTAAGCAGTCTGGAGTCAAGTCATGTGGAGCTGGCATAAGCAGTGTATTGTAATAAAGAAAAAGGTGGTTCATACTGGCCTTAGCAAGATCATAACAATGAAGGTGTGAAGAGCCATCAGCAAAATAACCAGGGACTAGACCATGTAGCTGGTGATAACTGAACTAGAGCTGCCAAGTAATGTTTGCTAATCATTTGTATGTATTTGTACTTGTTGGCAACCCTCCCTCACCCACTTTTTTACTCTATGGTTCAACATAGCCTATGTTACCACCACATCACCACCTGCTATTGCTGCATTCAGTTTCCACCACATTTCCACCATGTTCAGGTCACCACCAGTCACCACTATGTGCCCCCATGTCACTAGCACATCCACATAGCCACTGCATCACTGCTAGTCACTGCCATATGCCACCACATTGCCACCACATCCATGCAGCCATTGCATCACCACATGCCACTGTGGTGCCACCAGTTACCCTTGCATCATTAGGACTTCTTACATTGGGCCATGTGGGCCCTTGAGCACATAGGGTGAATTAAGTGTGGCCTTCCCAAATGTGTAGTCTCATTTCAACACATTGACAGCATGGCCATGCATACCCCTAAGCAATACCCTCAGGGTATTTGATACCCCTCTAACCCCCCTCCAACCCCTACCCCTACCCTGCAAAAACCCTTACCATTTGTAAGGGTGAGGGGTTTAGGGGGGTAGGGGTAAGGGTAGCAAGTTCTTACCCCAGGGTTACCCCTGTCAATCTCTAGTAGGGGATCTTGGACGTGAGGGTCCTAAGTCCTAATAACGAGCTCTCGCTGGGGAGCTAAGATGGCGTTTGATCTTAAGTCCTTTGACCATATGCTAGTGACACTTGTGCAAGCGACGCGAAGTCTGGCAATAAGCCAGAGGAGCGGTGGTTCACAAGTAAAGACCTGAAGACGGTTGACTTGTCTGAGATTACAAGAGAACAGACTTAGGGTCTGCTCTAAGGCGATACAACGCGATATAAGTACATCAGGGAGGCGAGTCAGGTCGAGTCATAGTGTCCCTAGGACACTAGTAAGCGGACACAGTAAGCCTCGAGTCATCGTACAGTAAGCAGGGCGGCGTGTGAGTCATATCATACAGTATGAGTCAGTAGGTGCCGAGGCAGCACATGCGTAGAGGTATGCAAATGTAGCACTAGTGAAATGCACACCAGAGGCAAAGCGTGGGAACACCTACTATAATAGGAAGGTAAGCATGATGTAAGCAAAAGCGGCCAAGTCATGGCCTCAAGCAGAGTCTCAGGCCATAGGGACCTGGCAGTCCATAAACGCGATGTGGGAGGAGTAGGATAGGTGAAAAATAAAGCGTACATGACCCCCTTGTGTGTCCTAGGATCAGCAAGGGATCCCAGCACGCACAAACGTGACACGCTCTGAGTCGTGTCGCAGTCACAAGGAGTCAGGCATCACATGACATACGGTCATGTGATAGGTAAGGAAGTCAGTGTGTCACATGACATAGGGTCATGTGACAGTACAGGTCACATGTCAGCTCATGAAGCGAAAGATAGAGACCTGAAAGCAAGGGCCAGAAACCATAACACATCCACATGATCACATGACCCCGAATGACGCGCTCACTTAGAGCCACGGTCCCTTGTAACCGTGACATAAGTTGAGACTCCCCATCTCGACTAGAACTTGTCCACAGACAAATATAAAAGCATATTCACGATGGCATCTCTGCAATTGCAATTCCCCAAAGATGGGAGGGCCTTCTTGGTAACGCCTCAGAGACAAACAGACGATCTTCCAGTAGGTGTTAAAGGAACTGCACAGTGGAAGGAATTTAGTGCATGCACGCACAATGCATACTTTGTGGAATACAGACAAGCAGAATTTGCTGTGGAACTTATCAACAACGAGTGGTACAACATCTACTGGTCGCAACCAAGTGGAGGATATTCTACCAGACATGATTGGAAAATCAGTGAAGAAGAACGCAGACAATATGGACTAGGACTCCCCCTTGTTACGGCTCGACAGGCCATGAGCACGACTTGTGCGACTTGGGTGTGGGCAAGAGTGAGCATGTGCAAGGCAACGAGCACGTGGTCCTGAGCATGATGCTTCTGGTGGTCACATTGATGCGGGAGCGAAGCTAAGTTCTTCGGAGTAGAGCGAGCACGTAACTTTAGTGTGAAGGCTCAAAGCTAAGTCATTACAGCCGACTTAGAGAGGCATGAGAGCAAAGCAGTGCCTTGCTGAGCGATGAACGCGAAAGGCAACTTGAAGCGGCAAGTTCAAGTAAAAAGGGGCAATGGCTTAGAGCAGCGAGCTCGAGTAAGGAGGCAAGACAAATCAAATTGAGAAACGAAGTCAAGCTTAGGGCTTGACTCTATGCAAACTAAGGCCCTTATATAGGCCTGGTACAAGGGAGTCATGTGCTACTGCTACTGAGTCATAACGAGGGTAGTGGAGTAGTCCGCTAAGTATAGTACTGGCTCCACAAGTGTTACGACCACGACCACCACGCGCACTGACTTGCGCACGACCCAGTCTGTGCGGGAGCTCCTGAAGCTCACAGCTGGCTAACTGACAAGACAAGGATGGAATTGGGACTCCTAGGGAGTGCCCCTGAACCGCTACGCACTCATTTGACACTATGGACACTGAACTGATACTATATGGACTGATTAGGAAGAGGCTGCTAGCCTCATGTACACTCGCATGGTTGTGGCACTCGCATGGCACACGCATGTGCATGCATCACGCATATCACATCGGCACATCACAGAACGCTAAAGGCGTGTTCCCCTGGGTCCAGGGTGTAGTGCAGATGTGTTGCAGCGTGCTGGCAGGCCGCACGTTCACCGGACATTGAGTACTTTTGCTATTGGGTCGATCACTATGACCCTTGATCTCATACCTCATGCGCGCCCTTGATTTCTTACTGATACACTTGCGCGTCCTTATGACGCAGAGTCTGGAACCTACTAGATGCATGGGCCCTATGCCCTGACGATTACGCGGCCCTCTAGACAGGGGCCTTCACGAAACTATAAGTAGCACACTCCTTTGTGCAGTAGACTACAGACTCGACCTCTTCAGAATACAGCCTACTTGAACCTAGGAATCCCTGCAGAGGGAAGCACCCCTAGGATACTCCGAACCAGAACAGACCCTCCAAGGCCATCAGTACACTCTCCCCTCCTTTCTACCCCTCTTTCTCCCCCTTGTCATAAGGGAACTCTATTGGCTTGGAACACCTTTGCATTGAAGTCACTAAGGAGTTACTGCGCTATCAGTGCACTCTTGTCACTTGTGCACGACAGTTGGCTTACGTCTTGAGCCATAGCAATCAAGAGGAGAACCATTGTTCAAATGTCCACAGTGCACATCACACTACCCTGAAGCAGGACTTGGGCTGAACCAAGTCAACGATAAGCAAGTCACTTAGAACGCCCAAGGCTGAGCGTAACAACAAGTGGCTGTGGAGCAAGACAAGTCATAAATGAGTCAGCATGCTAAGTATAGTACACGCTCCATGTCCGCATGGAGCATCATCAGTCAAGTCACATTGCGAAGCATAAGCAGGGTAGCATAAGAGAAGAAGACGGTCCATACAGTCCGTAGGTAAGATCGTAACAGTACACTTTCCCCTAAGGGACAGCTGCCACGCTTAGTGTTTTAAGGTCCGGTCCTATGGACCGAAAAAAGACCAGGACCCAACCAGACCAGACCGCACTAGGACCGGTCCACCGGTCCCAGTTGCACTTATTTTTGTCCAGTCCTGGTTGCGGTCCCTCATCTCCACCTCATATATTGCAACTGCAGAAAAACCGGTTGCAACCGGTTGCAGATTGCAACCAGACTACATAGTAATGTACTTCTATGTTTATTTTCTTATTGTTTTTTGATCTTCATTTCTTCATGTTTTGAAGTCGTGCGACTTTTATGCGGAGTTTCAAACTCCAGCAAATGTTGTCCAGTTTAGGTAGGTACTCTTTCTCTCTGCCTCCACATCGGACATCAAGCAGCAGCGGTCCACCAACTGATGGACCCCTGCTCTTGACTTGGGGATTGGGAGAAACAACAGGTGTGTCGTTGCTAGCATAAAAACACACACACTAACGACATCATATTCTCCCCCCTTAGGACAGCGCCAGCAGCTGTGGCGGCGGCACAAGCGGGTGGCACTAGCAGCACAGGCAGTACCAGCGGGCGACACTAACGGCGACACCAGCGGGTGGCGGCGGCACGAGCAGGTGACGACGACGGCGGCACGAGCGGGCGACACTAACGGCGACACCAGCGGGTGATGATGGCGGCAGCACAAGCAGGCAACGACAGCGGCGGCACGAGCAGGCAACGACAGCGGCGGCACGAGCAGGCAATGACAGCGGCGGCATGAGCGGGTGACACTAATGGCGACACCAGCGGGCGACGACAGCGGCAGCACGAGCAGGCAACACCGGTGGCGGTACCAGTGGGCAACACTAACAGCAACACCAGCGGGCGACGACGGCGGCGGCACGAGTGGGCGACACTGGTGGCGGTACCAGTGGGTGACACCAATGGCGACACCAGTGGGCGACGGCGGTGGCGGCACCAGCGTCAGCACCAGCACCAGGCCACCAGCACCAGCGATGCGGCCATGGCGGCAACACCAGCAGCACCGACACCAGCGACACGGCAACGGCAGCGGCAGGACCAGCACCACTAGTGTTTTAAGGTCCAGTCCTATGGACCGAAAAAAGACTGGGACCCAACCGGACCAGACCGCACTAGGACCGGTCCACCGGTCCCAGTTGCATCAATTTTTGTCCGGTCCCGGTCCCGTCCTTAATTCCCACACCATATATTGCAACCACAGAAAAACCGGTTGCAACCGGTTGCAAATTGCAACCAGCCTTTGCTCCTCAGAGACCTCTGTACTGTACATATTACAATAATGCACTTCTAAATATATTTTTTATTCTTTTTTGATCTCCATGTCTTTGTGTTTCGAAGTCATGACTTGCACGACTTTCATGCAGAGTTTCAAACTCCGAAAAACGGCATCCAGTTTAGGTAAGTACTCTTCCCCTCCGCCAACTTGAAGCTACAGCGGCTCATCAACTGATGGGCCCTCTATTGAGGGAAACAGCAGGTGTGTCATCCTTAACATAAAACACTAACCACATTGTCTTCTCCCCCTTTAGGACAGCACCACCACCAGCGGCGGCGGCTGTGGCGGCACCAGCGGGCAACACCAGCGGTGGCACCAGTGGGCGACGCCAGCGGCAGCACCAGTGGGCGACGCCAGCGGCAGCACCAGTGGGTGATGCCAGCAGCGGCACCAGTGGGCGACACCAGTGCGGCACCAGCAGGCGGCACCAACGGTGGCACCAGCGGCGGTACCAGGGACAGCACCAACGGCAGAACCAGCAGGCGACACCACCAGTGGACGACACCACCGGCAGCACCAGCAGGCGGCACCAACGGCGGCACCACGGCGACACCAGGGGCAGCACCACCGGCAGAACCAGCAGGCAACACCACCGGCGGCACCACCAGCGGACGACACCACCGGCGGCACCACGACCGGGCGACACCACTGGCGGCACCAGCAAGCGGCACCACCGGCGGCACCAGGGGCAGCACCAGCAGCGGAACCAGTGGGCGACACCAGCGGCGGCATGAGCGGGTGACACCAGTGACGGCAGCGGGTGCAGCAGCACCGGTGGCACCAGCGGGCGATAGCAGTGGTGTCAATGCCAGTGGTACCAGCACGGTGGCGGCAGCCCCAGTCCCCAGCACTGGTGGCACAGCAGGCAGTGACGACACCACCAGGGGCAGCGCAGCATGGTGACAGCAGCAACACCAGCACCAGCAACGAGGCAGCGATGGCAGCACCGGCACCAGCGACACGGCGGCGGCAGCAGCTTCAACACCAGCACCAGCCATGGCAAGACCAGCACCACTGACGCAGCACCACCAGCTATGCGGTGGCAGCGGCAAGACCACCACCGATGGGGCAACACCAGCACGATTGACACGACACTGCCAGCAATGCGGTGGCGGCATCTCCTTCCTTACAGTAGTATTAGTACTATTAGATTGTACACATATAGTCTTGAATATACAGTGCATTTATAAAAATAAACTGGTTGCAACTGCAAAAAAACCAGTTGAGACTGGTTGACAACCAGTCTCTAGAAAGACTGGTTCCAACCGGTCTATTTTCTGAAACCGGACCGATATAGACCGGTTGCTTGCAGTCCCGGTCTGGTTTTAGTGAATTTAGCTTTGGCTGCAACTGGTCCCGGTCCGGTTGCATGGCTCTGGAGGTCAAAGACCGGACCTTAAATGTTACACTCAGCCTTGGGCGTTCTAAGCAACTTGCTTATCGTTGACTTGGTTCAGCCCAAGTCCTGCTTCAGGATAGTGCAACGTGCACTGTGGACGTTTGAACAATGGTTCTCCTCTTGATTACTATGGCTCAAGACGTAGGCCAACTGTCGTGCACAAGTGACAGGGTGCACTGATAGCGCAGTGACTCCTTAGTGACTTCAATGCAAAGGTGTTCCAAGCCAAAAGAGTTCCCTTATGACAAGGGGGAGAAAGAGGGGTAGAGAGGAGGGGAGAGTGTACTGGTGGCCTTGGAAGGTCTGGTCTGGTTCGGAGTATCCTAGGGGTGCTTCCCACTGTAGGGATTCCTAGGTTCAATTGTAGGCTGTATTCTGAAGAGGTCAAGTCTGTAGTCTACTGCACAAAGGAGTGTGCTACTTATAGTTTCATGAAGGCCCCTGTCTAGAGGGCCGCGTAATCGTTAGGGCATAGGGCCCATGCATCTAGTAGGTTCCAGACTACGCGTCATAGGGACGCGCAAGCGTATCAGTAAGAATTCAAGGGCACGCATGAGGTATGAGATCAAGGGTCATAGTGATCGACCCAATAGCAAAAATACTCAATGTCCGGTGAACGCGCGGCCTGCCAACACGCTGCAACACATCTGCACTACACCCTGGACCCAGGGGAACACGCCTTTAGCGTTCTGTGATGTGCCGATGTGATATGCGTGATGCATGCACATGCATGTGCCATGCGAGTGCCGCAACCATGTGAGCGTACATGAGGCTAGCAGCCTCCTTCCTAATTAGTCTGTATAGTATCAGTTCAGTGTCCATAGTGTCAAATGAGTGCGTAGCGGTTCAGGGGCACTCCCTAGGAGTCCCAATTCCATCCTTGTCTTGTCAGTAGGCCAGCTGTGAGCTCCAGGAGCTCCCGCACAGACTGGGTCATGCGCAAGTCAGTGCGCGTGGTGGTCGTGGTTGTAACATTAAAACACTAAGCACCACCAACGCAGCAACACCAGCACCAGAGTACAAGCGGCGGCAGGATCAGCATGGCTGCGGCGGCAATGGCAGCGGCGGTGGCGGCAGTACTGCTAGCATCTCCTTCCCTACTTACAGTAGTATTAGATTGTATCTACATACACTTAGACTTGAATATAGAGTGTTTTGGTATAAAAAAACCGGTTGCAACTGCAAAAAAACCGGTTGAGACTGGTTGTCAACTGGTCTCTAGAAAGACCAGTCCCAACTGGTCTTTTTTCTGCAACCGGACCGAAGTAGACCGGTTGCTTGCGGTCCCAGTCCGGTTTTTAAGATTTTAGCTTTGGCCGCAACCGGTCCTGGTCCGGTTGCACGGCTCTGGAGGTCAAAGACCGGACCGGACCGGACCTTAAAACACTAGCCACGCTGTTAGTCCAAAGTAGCTGGCTCACCGGACAGGGCACGCCGGCGTCATTGGCATCAGGGGATGATTCAGGGGGACAGGCGCGCTTGTGGTGGAGAGCGTAGATAGCGGCACGGTTGTGAACAGGCAGGGGGTGGGCGTTCATGAAGTGGACATGGGGCGGCACGTGGACAGGGAGGGTGGCGACAACGTCAGTCTGGTGAGTAGTGGGGCGGCCCCATAAGTGGTAGGACATAGAGGGAAGGGCAGGGCGCTCCAGGATCTGGTCTAGCTTCGGCCCAATGCACGACATTAGCGCAGCCTCATACAGGCATACCTCGATGCCACGCAGCTTGTCTCTGAGCTTGTGGCAGCAACGGACTAGGTCAGCACCCCTCTGTAGCTGGAGGGCAGTATACTCAACGCGACGCTCAGGGGTGGACAGCAGGTGGTAGTACTCCTGCTCAATCTGGAAGTGGAGCTTTCTCACCACTGTGCAGTACCTGTCATGTTTGTGCATGCCGAGATCGGTCTCTGCTCATGGTGTGCACAAGGGGGTCATGTACACTTCATTTTTCATCCACCTTACTCTTCTCTTGCTGTGCTTATGAACTGCTAGGCCCCTATGGCCCGAGACTCTGCTTGAGGCCATGGCTTGGCCGCTTTCACTTACATCATGCTTACCTTCCTATTATAGTAGGTGTTCCCACACTTTGCCTTTGGTGCGCACTTCACTAGTGCTACATCTGCATACCTCTGCGCATGCGCTGCCTCGGCACCTACTGACTCATACTGTACAATATGACTCACGCGTCGGCTTGCTTACTGTACGATGACTCGAGGCTTACTGTGTCTGCTTACTGGTGTCCTAGGGGCACTATGACTCAATCTGACTTGCCTCCCTGATGTACTTATATCGCGTTGTATCGCCTTAGAGCAGACCCTAAGTCTGTTCTCTTGTAATCTCAGACAAGTCAACTGTCTTCAGGCCTTTTACTTGTGAACCACCGCTCCTCTGGCTTATTGCCAGACTTCGCGTCGCTTGCACAAGTGTCACTAGCATATGGTCAAAGGACTTAAGATCAAACACCATCTTAGCTCCCCAGCAAGAGCTCGTTATCAGGACTTAGGACCCTCACGTCCAAGATCCCCTACTCCCCCGCTGTCATCACCGCCGCCGCCTCCAATGCCAGTGGAGGTATGCCCAGAGTCTGGGTGTGACAGTACCTGTGAACCTCCACGGTGACCCCAGGGTCAGTGAGCCCATCGATCAGCCTGTCAATGTGATGGCGGTACTGGTGGCTGCCCTGCAGGACGAAGAGGTCCCAGTCGTCTACGGCTGGGAGGTGAGTGTCGGGACGTGGTTTAGTATGGAGGGGCTCAGCGAATATGTGGGACATCGGCATCAGATGTCCCAAGATGAGAGGCTCATTGAGGCGGGGCAGGTGGGCATAGTAGGTGGCGGGACGAGTCGATTGTTGTGATCAGGGACAAGGACAACGTTCCGTTCACTTGGATGGTCGATAAGTCGATTCCATTGCAGGAAATAACCATCGTAGCTGATTGTGTTGTCTTGCTGACCGTGGCCTGGATTCCCTCAGGCACTGTGGGTGCGTGGAGTTGGGGTACGGGGCTCTCCTCCTTGACTGGTGTGGGTGGCGGCGACATCTGCGTAGCTACGGAGGATAGGAGGGGCTGGGAGCCGCGTCGGAAGCGCGGTGGGCGTTCTGGTGGCAGCGATGCTTGGCGGCTGCAGAAGGTGGAAGGCGCTGGCAAGGTCATCGTCCGTACCTCATCCAGTGGGTGTGGGAATAGTGGGGGCATCGACCCTGGTTGGCGAAGTGGGGGTATGGGGGTTGGCGGTCGCTGTGGCGTGGCTCGAGATGGGGGAGGTGCTCCAGGTGGCATGGCCATCGTCCATCTTAACGGGGGTGTTGCAGACTCCACAGAAATTGTCGGCAGAGAGGGGGTGGTCAAACTTTGTGCAGCTGTGGAGGTCAGGGAGTGGAGAAGCTTGTCCAGGAATAGGTCCACCTGTTCTTCGATCGTTGGCAGTCCACTCGGTGTTGCTGCTGGCATCGCTGTCGTCATCACTGCTGCTGTCGTCACCTCGCATGGTGAATACCCTGGTGGCGACATGGACTTGTACGGGGCGCTGCGCGTCGTCATTCTCCAAGATGGGGGATGTGGGCGAGTCCGAGGCGACAGGGGCTTCCCTTCCTTTCCCTTTGCTGATGAGTTGGACTTTCTGTGAGCCATCAGAGGACATGAGAGAGGAATAGGCTGGTGGTGGCGTGCTGGGTGTGGTAGAGGTGAGAGAGGGGGATGAGGATCTAGGGGTGGTCAGGGCGTGTCTTATATAGGCTTTCCTCATTGCTGTGGGGTTATCTCGGTGGAATTGGTGGACTAGGTTCAGTGAATTTTTCAGGTTTTTCCAAGGTTCCCACATGTCTTCTTGTTACGACCACGACCACCACACGCACTGACTTGCGCACGACCCAGTCTGTGCGGGAGCTCCTGGAGCTCACAGCTGGCCTACTGACAAGACAAGGATGGAATTGGGACTCCTAGGGAGTGCCCCTGAACCGCTACGCACTCATTTGACACTATGGACACTGAACTGATACTATACGGACTGATTAGGAAGGAGGCTGCTAGCCTCATGTACGCTCACATGGTTGCGGCACTCGCATGGCACACGCATGTGCATGCATCATGCATATCACATCGGCACATCACAGAACGCTAAAGGCGTGTTCCCCTGGGTCCAGGGTGTAGTGCAGACGTGTTGCAGCGTGTTGGCAGGCCGCGCGTTCACCAGACATTGAGTACTTTTGCTATTGGGTCGATCACTATGACCCTTGATCTCATACCTCATGCGCGCCCTTGAATTCTTACTGATACGCTTGCGCGTCCCTATGACGCGTAGTCTGGAACCTACTAGATGCATGGGCCCTATGCCCTGACGATTACGCGGCCCTCTAGACAGGGGCCTTCACAAAACTATAAGTAGCACACTCCTTTGTGCAGTAGACTACAGACTCGACCTCTTGGCTCTTCAGCCTACAGACCTTGAACAATCCAGCCTATTGAACCTAGGAATCCCTTGCAGTGGGAAGCACCCCTAGGATACTCTGAACCAGACCAGACCTTCCAAGGCCACCAGTACACTCTCCCTTCCTCTCTACCCCTCTTTCTTCCCCTTGTCATAAGGGAACTCTTTTGGCTTGGAACACCTTTGCATAGAAGTCACTTAGGAGTCACTGCGCTATCAGTGCACCTTTGTTACTTGTGCACGACAGTTGGCCTACATCTTGAGCCATTGCAATCAAGAGGAGAACCATTGTTTAAACGTCCACAGTACTGGAAGTACTACCAGAAGTAGGACTTGGGCTGAACCAAGTCAAGAACTAGCAAGTCGCTAAGAACGCCCAAGGCTGAGCGTAACACTTCTGCTACGGAGTACCCTTTCCATCTAACTTGGTACTGCGGTTGCTTTGTTTTTCCAAATGTGCGGTATTCTAGAATGGCCTTGACTTCATACTCTGCTTCTCTGTTGATGACATCAGGAGGCGGTTCTGTGAAGTTGGGGCCATGCTCCTTAGTTTCTACGTACAGGGTGAGGAGGCTGGCATGGAACATGTCATGGACACGACGTAATCTCCACTGAGGGGGAATTGCGATTCGATACACTACTGGGGAAATGACATCAGTGATCTGGAAGGGGCCATAGCGCCTTTGAGCAAGTTTTGCGCTTGGCTGGGTGATGTGGATGTTTCTTCCATCAAGCCAGACCTTCTGTCCTTTTGCGAATGGCTTAAACCACGCTCCCTTTCTGGCGCTAACAAGGGTCTGGGCATTGGTAATGGTGGTCTGTGCTGATATTTGTCCTTGATGGACAAGGTCTAGGCGTTCTTGGAGCGACAGCATTTTCTCGGACCTTTGTGGCTGATGAGTGTGTGGGATGTGTCCCATGAGGAGTTGGAAAGGCGCTTGCTTGGTGGTGCTGCTGGGCCAGGCGTTGTGGACGTATTGGGCTATGGGCAGGAGGGCAGACCAGTTGTTCTGCTGGTGATTGACATAGATATGGAGGTACTGTTCAAGCCACTGGTTGGTTCGCTCGGACTGTCCATCTGTCTGAGGGTGGTATGCTGTGCTGATGTTCTGCTTGATCCCCAACGTCTTACACAGTTCTCGTGGGAAATGTGAGGTGAAATGCATCCCTCTGTCACTGATAATCTTTTGGGGAATGCCATAGTGGGGAAACACGTGCTTGGCATATAACATGATGAGTTCTGGCGCGGTCATGGCTTTGTTGCAGGGGATGAATATAGCTGCCTTTGAGCAGTCATGGTCTGTTACTGTGAGGATGGAGTCATATCCTTCTGATGGGGGCAGCTTGACGATTAAGTCGAGGGCAATGGTTTCAAATGGCAGGGCATTGGGGTTGGTCGTGATAGGCATAAAAGGCGGCATGGGCTTGGTGGTGTTTACTTTGGTGGCTTGGCAGGTGGCGCAGCCTTTGACATAGGCGAGGACAGTTTGCTTCATGTTGGGCCACCAGTAGTCTTTGGCAATGAGTAGGCAAGTTTTTAAAATTCCGGGGTGTCCGGCGGTTGGTGAGTCATGGTATAGAGAGATCACTCCCCTCCTAAGGTTGTTGTCTGTCACAACAACTAGGTGGTTGGCATGCCACCAGCCTCTCCGGGGCGGTGTTCGATGGGGTAGGTGAAAGCCCAGGTGGTAAGGGTGTCTTTATGGGTATTTTGGAGGGCGAGGGTGCAGTCCTCAAGGTCGACACTTGTTGCGGCATTGGTGAACAAGGCAGGTGGAAGGGCAAGGACTTTGGCGTTATCTTGGCCAGCATGGTCGAAATCTGGATGGCAGGAGAGGGCGTCAGCTTTATTTGTGGCTCCTGGGCGGTGTACCAGGGTGATATGGTAATCCTCAAGCGTGAGGATGTATCGGGCAATGCGGCAGTTGATCTTCTGGGGAAACCGGTAGTATTGGAGATTTTTGTGGTCAGTGATAATGGTGACCTGGTGCTGGGCTCCCATAAGCAGGTGACACCAGTGCTCTAATCCTCTGACGATGGCAAGGAACTCCCTGTCCCAGATGGGGTAGTTGCGTTCCGTGGCTGTGAACATCTTGGAGTCATATCCTACTGGTCGTCGGCATCCTTGAGTGTTGTGTTGGTACAAGATGGCCCCTGTGGCATTCTAGGAGGCGTCTACTTCTAGTTCATAGGGGCACGCTGGGCTTGGTTGCCAGAGAACTGGGTCGCTTGTGACAATCTCGATGAGCTGATCGACCGCTGCGGTGCACTCATCTGTCCAGATGAAAGGGACTCCTTTCTTTAGGAAGTTGGTTAGGGGACAGGCAATTTCAGTGAATCCTGGTATGAAGGGGTGTTGGTATCCTAGAACGCCGAGCGTGGATCGCAGCTGCTTGACACTGGTAAGTACTCGAGGCCATTCCTTGATGCCTTTCAGCTTGCTAGACTTGATGCGCAGCGAGTCTCCATCAATAACTAATCCCAGGTATTTGACTCGTCTTTGTTCGAATTGGCATTTCTGGGGCTTCAAGAAGAATGATGCTGCTTCTAGGATGTCTAGCAGCTCATGGACCACACGTCGGTGCAGCGCATGGTCCAGAGGTGTGGCAATGAGGATATCATCCATGTATACGAAGATCATTCTCGGGTACTTGAGTTTTAGTGGGTGTAGGAGTCGATCCATCACTCGCTGGAAGGTGCTGGGCGCATTACACTGCCCAAATAGCATGACGCGTGGCTGGAACAATCCTTGTGGCATTTTGAAGGCCGCCTTCCATTGATCGCCATCTTTGATCCTAACGTTATGGTACCCCCATTGAATGTCAAACTTGGTGAATAGGGCTGTTGAACCAGCAACACAAGGGCCGGATCCCATGGGGATCCGGGCCACTCTAGGTCTCTCTAGACCTAATTCGGACATATGGACAATATGTCACGGTTACAAGGGACCGTGGCTCTAAGTGAGTGCATCGTTCGGGGTCACGTGATCGTGTGGATGTATCACGTGTTCTTGCCGTGGCTCGCTATGGTCACGGGGATCGGGGTCACGGACTCGCTGTGGTAACGTGACGCTTGTGGCATGCTGTGGTCACAAGGGTATCGAGGTGGGCCAAGATGCCCGAGTACTTGGTTCCGGTAGGTGCACCTTAAAGCACCTGTTTGGCAACATTCCACATGTTATAGCACACGATGACAAGCTTCAATGTGGCTTACTAAGCCGGAGTGGTGGTAGAGATGAAAAGAGAAGGTTGTTGCCACCAAGGTCTAATTGGGTAATCAACTTGTATTGGAGACGAAGTTGAGACTGGGGATTCCAGCTCAACTTCCTACAGTTCTTATAGTACTACTCCCTAGTCACTATGAGTCATAAGTAAGAGTCAGTAGTACTCAATAAGAGTCACTACTATGAGTCGCGTATCAGTCAGTATCAGTCACTAGCGAGCGACTCATAGGGAGTTGCTCTGAGTCGCGTACCAAGTCGCGTCGCGTCGCAGTCACAAGGAGTCAGGTATCACATGACATATGGTCATGTGATAGGTAAGGAAGTCAGCGTGTCACATGACATATGGTCATGTGACAGTACAGGTCACATGTCAGCTCGCGAAGCGAAAGATAGAGACCTGAAAGCAAGGGCCAGAAACCGTAACACAATATCCCCTTATGGGATATATTATGATATACTAGGATATATGCATGTCACCTTATGTCACGTCACACATGTCTACATGTATATAAGCACCAGCTTTTCACTGGTAAATATCAGTGTTGCTTTCGCCCACACTTCGTAGTATACAAGTAAGAGTCCTTTCTAAGTTCCACTGTATACCTGTCAGCTGCGCACTGCACTAGTTGCTGTGCTAACAGGTTATGGGCCCTGGTAGCCTGTTACGATTTCTCTCCCCTTTCTTTTACTTCTTACATCGACCCATGACCCGCATCGAACCCACGACTCGACTACAATACTAAGACTCATGTGACCAGATACGGAAGGGCCTTCTCACCCTGCAAACCCTATATAAGGTAGTCTAGACTGTAGCCTCATCTCTAGGCTTGTTCTCTTTGTACCAATACCGAGCTACGCTCTGGCCCTTAGTGGCTATCATATTACCCTCTCATCTTCATCTGGAAAAACCTCCCCATCTAATTAGAGCTAATTAGCTCTAATTATCCAAAATTTGCTGTTTTTGCTGATTTGTCTAAATACCACTGTCCCCCTTTCAGTTTATCTCTAAATTAGTCATATTAGAGCAAATACAGCATATGCTTTTCTAATTATGACTTATGTTTCGCTAAATAGGACCTAGTTTTCCCTAAATATACATATGTTCTCCTAAATAGACTTAGGTTTCCCTAAATATGACTTATTTCTTTCTAAATATGAACCATATGACATAGCTTTGGGAGCAATTTCTAGTCATTTTTTCGACCTCGGCATATGGCTCCACATTCCCTTGTCTCAACACATTTGAGTAACAAAATGTGATTTATATTGTCCTGTAACCAACTACGAAGAAGAATGTGTAGATAGGAAACATCTACAGTATCAATCAAAAGGTCATGCAAATGACTTATGCTTCATCCACCTCATCAAGCCATAACATTGTAAGTGCTGAACTTGACGCAGTGGCTGGCTGGGCACGAGATTTGCTGGAAATATAATTAAATACTAGAATCTGGCCCCATAAAACAAGATACAGACGTTACCGCATTGTAAAGCGCAGACATCACGCGGTGGCTTTGGTTTGGGTGTTTCTCCCAAAGTTCTTTCAGTGTGTTGATATGGCCTTGATATATATCCTTGAAGGCAGCTTGTGTGAATGACAAGTTCACGCGCTGACCATTCTTCCATTCATGTAATGTGCAATATACCTAACAGAGGGCTTAATTATCAGCACTGAACATCTAGAGAAGAGATAACAGACCGCTGTTGCTGCAAGTGCAACCATGACTTCAGGGAGTTTGAGTTCTGGGCGAGTTTCATGACACGACTTGAAGAATTCTGGGTGCATGTTTCCAAAAGACGAGGACTTCTGAAAGAACTCATCGCGAAGGATAGAGATGATTGCCTGGTGGTGGAATGGGTTGCCATAGTCTAGTGTCTTTGCCTGCTGCTCCATCATTGTAAATAATCTGTGAAATCAGCCAGGAAAAGAATAGTACTTACATTATCACGCTGCGGAAAGATGTAATTGTCATCCATCAGCCAGCCCTCCACGCGTTTAGCAACTTTTTGATAATCATTTCCATTCAAGCCATAGCCATCAGTGACTGCCTTCACAGCCGAGTCCTTGAGGCTGGAACGGAGGGTGCCTATGCGAGCAAAGATCTATAACAAAATTGGCGTCATCAGCATGCAAAAGTACCAGGGAATGAGAAATACTAGGTCCTGTAGGCTTCGAACGAATCTGGTGTCCTCCTTCACTCGCATTTTTATTATCTTAGCCTTTCTCTCCTTTGCAGTGGCATAGAGCCATTGCTGAGTGAGCTTGGTATGAGATTCAATCGGTGGGTACGCATTCGTCCACAGGGCATATTTGGTTAGGGCTTGCATAGCACCACGGATGACTCGCGCGAGGTCAGAGTGCTGGTCAGTAAGTTTAATATCTCTGGAGGTGGGATAAACAACACAAGCTTCTGGTGGCCATTGCTTGCTGGCAGGGGGAATAGGCTTGTTGGTTTGTTCATCCTTGATCCGGTGCTTCAGCTCATCCCACTGAGGTTTCTAATGGAGTACAACTTCATAAGTGATTCTATGACGAAAAAAATAAGACAAAACCTCGAAGTCATGAGCTTGCTGGCGGCGACTCCTCACAGGTTCAGAGGCTTGTCTAGGCCTTCCTTGAGGTGGGAGACTTCCTACTGGTTTGCACGTTGCAGGCCCCTGTTTCGGTTGCGGTGTTTTGTCTAAATCACTGTCAGAGAACAGCATAGACGCATTGTCACGTTTGTGCGTGCTGGGATCCCTCTCTGATCACAGTGCACACAAGGGGGTCATGTACACTTTATTTTTCACCTACTCCACTCCTCCCACATCGCGCTTATGGACTGCTAGGCCCCTATGGCCTAAGACTCTGCTTGAGGCCATGACTTGGCCGCTTTCGCTTACATCATGCTTACCTGCCTATTATAGTAGGTGTTCCCACGCTTCGCCTCTGGTGCGCATTTCACTAGTGCTACATTTGCATACCTCTGCACATGCACTGCCTCGGCACCTACTGACTCATACTGTACAATATGACTCACGCGTTGGCCTGCTTACTGTACGATGACTTGAGGCTTACTATGTCCGCTTACTAGTGTCCTAGGGACACTATGACTTGACCTGACTCGTCTCCCCGATGTACTTATATCGCGTTGTATCGCCTTAGAGCAGACCCTAAGTCTGTTCTCTTGTAATCTCAGACAAGTCAACCATCTTCAGGCCTTTACTTGTGAACCACCGCTCCTCTGGCTTATTGCCAGACTTTGCGTCACTTGCACAAGTGTCACTAGCGTATGGTCAAAGGACTTAAGATCAAATGCCATCTTAGCTCCCCAGCGAGAGCTCGTTATCAGGACTTAGGACCCTCACGTCCAAGATCCCCTACTCCCCTGCCGTTGTCACCACCGCCACCTCCAATGCCAGTGGAGGTACGCCCAGAGTCTGGGCGTGACACTCACTGTACAGTGCTCCTGTAGTCTGCTGTAGACCTTCACAGCTGATGTACAGTTTGCAGATGTCTGCACGTGTGTAATAGGATGTGGCTTTGAGGTTTTACACTTGGGGAATAATGTTTCATCAAACAGCGCTGTAGCAGCTGTGAATAATTGATTATTTGCAATGCACATAAAGCGGTAGCCTTTTATGCCTTCTACCACTCCTAAATAAACCATAAGCTCAGACTTAGGAGCTAGTTTATTAGGGCGTATGTCTTCAGGTAGGTACACATATGCACCGCAACCAAAGACTCGCAAATGTGAAACATCAGGTGCTGTGCTATTCAGAGCTGCAAAAGGTGTGCACCATTTAAGGCGTTGCACAGGAGTTCTATTATAGCAATGAACAGCTTGTTCTATGGCAAATTCCCACCAGGAATCAGGTATGCACGCTTCAAGACGCATAGCCTGAGCTTTGTCCATGGCAGTTCTCATAAAGCGCTCAGCGCGACCATTTTGTTGGGGGGTTCGTGGTACGCTTTGTAGCACTTTTATACCATTGTCTTTTAGTGCACTATAAACTCATCAGATTTGTATTCACCGCCTGCATCCGACATCCACTCTTTTATGGTGGTGCCATATTGGTTTTTAACCAATGCAATGAATTGTCTTAGCGCTGCTATTGCAGAGGACTTAGCGCACAATAATACAATCCAGGCATAAGACAAATAATCGTCTACAAAGCTGATAAAGTATTTATACTTGTGGTATGAAACCACAGGAAAGCTCTTGAGATCCGAATGGACTTTCTCAAAGGGCTTTAGTGCACGTGTGCTAGATGGAGGGAATGCTTTTGAGGGCATTTTACCTTCTGCACAACCGCGACAAATGGGAGACTTGTCATTAAAGACAATTCCTTTTGGGAATCCCTTAGTGTTATTAATAGCATGGCGTAGGACATCCTTAGAGGGGTGTCCTAAGCGTCTATGCATTAACTCATAATCCACAGTAAAAACTGTATGGATTGTTGCAGCGTCAGTAATGCGCGCATTGAGCCAATAGACAGTGTCACGGGTTAAGCTTTTGACACTGTATGACTGGGGATAAGCCAGGCATTAATAGGGATATCTTCGCAGTGTTCCCATAAATGCTGAGACCTTGCTTCAAGAATACCCCAAGGGATAGAAGACGTGTAGTCAACTGTGGTAATAAGAACACAGGATACAAGCGTGTAACACGCTCTCGTGTCTTTCCCTTGATTGTGACATTATGCCTTAGTAATACCGTTCCCTTGCCTTCCATATAGATGGGTTGGGCAGCGTAATTACTTTTAACTTTTCAGTTAAAGGCGTATAGTCAATGAAATCTACCATTGCAAAGGTGAAATGGCAGGATGCACCACTATCAAGCAACCATAGCGGGTTAATGGACGCGTGATCATGTCTATTCTTACACTCAGAACACTTTACAGAGGAGCAACGGTGTACATATTTATCAATACCCGTACCATCCACTTCAGAAGTTCGCAGATCCCATTCTGCCTTCTGATTAGTAAAGTTTTTAAGAGCGTAAAGAGGGGCTTGCCCATCTGACATATAGGCATCTCCAAAGAGATCATAGGTCGCACTTGCACCTTGATCATCCAGGAGGCCTTGCTCTATCTCCATCCTTTCTTCCAGTGTAGGTTCCCCAAGCGACACGATGTCGTCAAAAGTTTGGGGGCAGGGAATATGTGGAGTTGGATCCACATATGGCTTTGAGAAGTCTGGAGTAGGCTCGTGGTCAGGCGTGTCTATCCTTGTGACTTGCAGCACTGGAGAGTGAGATTTGGGTGAGGAGCATCTAGCATGATCATCACATGAGGTCATACTTTCAATGTCACTTTCATTGCTTATCCCCTCTGTATCAGAGATGGGGATAATGAAACTCCCATTGGAGGGACCAGCGCGGCGTGAATTAGTGGTCATATGACCACCAGACTTGTGCTGCAGCATGGTAATGCACTGCTCCAAGCATTTGACGTTGTGTGGGTTCTTGGGAACCCCAATGTCGTCAGCCAATTGCATTGCCTCAGTGAAGGAAGGCAGTGGCTGTGGATTGGTGACACGAGGCATGGGGGTGTCATTGGCAATTCACATGGAAATTCCATGCAATCCAATGAAAGTGACTGTCACGTTTGTGCATGCTGAGATTGGTCTCTGCTCACGGTGTGCACAAGGGGGTCATGTACACTTCATTTTTCATCCACCTTACTCTTCTCTCGCTGCGCTTATGGACTGCTAGGCCCCTATGGCCCGAGACTCTGCTTGAGGCCATGGCTTGGCCGCTTTCACTTACATCATGCTTACCTTCCTATTATAGTAGGTGTTCCCACACTTTGCCTTTGGTGCGCACTTCACTAGTGCTACATCTGCATACCTCTGCGCATGCACTGCCTCGGCACCTACTGACTCATACTGTACAATATGACTCACGCGTCGGCTTGCTTACTGTACGATGACTCGAGGCTTACTGTGTCTGCTTACTGGTGTCCTAGGGGCACTATGACTCAATCTGACTCGCCTCCCTGATGTACTTATATCGCGTTGTATCGCCTTAGAGCAGACCCTAAGTCTGTTCTCTTGTAATCTCAGACAAGTCAACCATCTTCAGGCCTTTTACTTGTGAACCACCGCTCCTCTGGCTTATTGCCAGACTTCGTGTCACTTGCACAAGTGTCACTAGCGTATGGTCAAAGGACTTAAGATCAAATGCCATCTTAGCTGTCACGGTTACAAGGGACCGTGGCTCTAAGTGAGCGCGTTGTTCGGGGTCACGTGATCGTGTGGATGTATCACATGTTCTTGCCGTGGCTCGCTATGGTCATGGGGATCGGGGTCACGGACTCGCTGTGGTAACGTGACGGTTGTGGCATGCTGTGGTCACGAGGGTATCAGGTGGGCCGAGATGCCCGAGTACTTGGTTCCGGTAGGTGCACCTTAAAGCACCTATTTGGCAACGTTCCACATGTTATAGCACACGATGACAAGCTTCGATGTGGCTTACTAAGCCGGAGCGGTGGTAGAGTTGAAAAGAGAAGGTTGTTGCCACCAAGGTCTGATTGGGTAATCAACTTGTATTGAAGATGAAGTTGAGACTGGGGATTCCAGCTCAACTTCCTACAGTTCTTATAGTACTACTCCCTAGTCACTATGAGTGTAAGTAAGAGTCAGTAGTACTCAATAAGAGTCACTACTATGAGTCGCGTATCAGTCAGTATCAGTCACTAGCGAGCGACTCATAGGGAGTGCTCTGAGTCACGTACCAAGTCGCGTCGCGTCGCAGTCACAAGGAGTCAGGTATCACATGACATATGGTCATGTGATAGGTAAGGAAGTCAGCGTGTCACATGACATATGGTCATGTGACAGTACAGGTCACGTGTCAGCTCGCGAAGCGAAAGATAGAGACCTGAAAGCAAGGGCCAGAAACCGTAACACCACCCCCTCTTCTAGGCGGGTGTGCCATCACTCGCCAGTCCAGTCCATAGCTGTACAGTAAGCAGTCATAGGATTCGTAAAAGTCCTCACAATGGCTCAAGAAAGGAGTCCCAGTCCAAGTCCTCGCCGTAAATAAGCTGCGCGTGCTCCAAGTCCACAATACTTCCCTCCTCCTCATAGCCAAAGTCCAAATTCTTCATGATGCCCACACAGGGCAGACCGCACCTATGTGTTGGTGCCCAACATGGACACCACAGCGGGTTAGTTGGCATTTGAGGTGAGGCGTGGCGCAATCAAGCCCCAATGCCCATTCTGGTTGCAGAAACCGCAGAGCCACCACAATGGGCAGTTCTCATATTTGTGGTCTGCGCCATCGGACCTGCACCTCCCACAATAGAAGGTGGTCATCTTGCGGCATGGTTTTGTTTTCTTCCCTACTCCTCGGGTTGCCCTAAGACGATGACGCCTCCTTGATGCTGTAATATTGAGGTCGCCGGGACGTGCGCAGTCCCTATGCTCGTCACGAAGCCCCTGCTGTTCACCAGCATGACTACCTGTAGGAGTGAGGGGGTCCTGGAGTTCACCGGGCTCGAGGAGATATTGTGGGGGTTCCCCAGAGCCTACGGGCACATCATAGATCGTCCACCCCAGGTTACATAAGGCGGCGGCGGCACTGAGGGGGCTGGTGAAGGGGTAGGTGAGGTCAGATCTATTAGTGTCCTCTCCGGGCTGTGGAATCGCGTAGGGGCCGGCAACTGGCGGGAGAGAGAGGGTGGGCCAAAAGGCCTCAGCAAGCCCCCATACCTCCCATTCGGTGGTGGTGGCGTAGGCCTCACACACCTGTGGTGCGGTGGGATCGCTGGTGGAGCTGTTGCTCGACGATTCAAGTGGCAGTGGCGAGTTGGTGGTGGCGTGACTGTTTCTTCTTGTGGTGCTGGGGCCGTGACCATCCGTCCACCATGGCGATGCTGTAAGCGGGGTTCCCTGATAGGCATTGACGAAGGTAAATTCGTCATCTGGATAGGAGAGGGTGAGGCTTGGTGTGCTGGCAAGCAGTAGGGCATCGTTCATTCTCAAGCTTCTAATGACAAGGGGTTTAGCGGTGGAAGGGGCAGAGATCTGTGGCACAGAAACAACTGTGCAGGCATCTGTGCTGGTCCTGGCGGGTCTCGTGCCTGTCTGCTCCAGGCGTGAATGTGATAGCGAGTGGGGAAGTGAGGAAGCAGAAGGCTCTAATGGTGGGAGGTCTAGGGTATTCTTCCTTAAGCTTGTACATTCGCTAAGGGAGAAGATGCGTTTCCACAATTTGTTCTGAGCCTTTTTATCCTCCATCGTTCGTACTGCAGCAGGTTTCCTCTTGTAGTATTCCTCAATTAATTCTGGTGCGTGCACATCTTCTGCTGGCTCCCAGCTGTCATGCGCCTTGAAATATCCCT
>WTXC01000272.1:0-23023 GCA_022496195.1 Lactifluus subvellereus
CTGACTATGCCAGTCAGGACGAGTCCAAATGACTCTAAACTACTCGTCGAGTCAAGAAAGCGCGGAGATCGCCGCACTCACATCCGAGGAGTTTACCGCAGTAAACTCTGTAATGACTCAAGCAAGAACCCTCAGCACCAGAGCCCAGCGCCAGCTCCTTGTGGAGCTTAGGGCCGAGATCAAGAAGGGACACGCCGCGCCATGTACCAAGAAGCCCCAGGTTAAGCCAACGCTGAGGACCGCCCCCACGATGACGTACGGAGTCGCCATCAAGCCCCAACCGCAAGAAGCCGAGCCAGTAGCAACCTGGCCACAAGGCGGTCAATGGGAAAGCCGACAACTCCCCGCCACATGGGTCCAGACCCCAACGCCCATGGATCTGGACCACGCAAGAATCCGACAGTTGGAGCAGGGCCGCTGCTTCAACTGCAATAAGAAGGGCCACACTCGCCAAAAGTGTGACGCCCCATGTCACCCCCTCTCCCCACCTTCCCCTCTGCGCGCCACCATCACCATGGCCCGCACCGTCGCTGAATGACAAGCGCAGCCCATCACCACGCGCCTTGTCCCCTACGTCGCCGCCCCCGCCGATCACCCTCAGCAAGGCGTTAAAAGGCCAGCGCCCACCACCTACGCTGAAGCCGCGGCCCTGCCAGGTCCGCGATCTGCCAAGAAAGCCCGCATGAGCAAGGTTCACGCCATGCGGATGCGCACCGCCCAGGATCAGCACCAGATCCTGCCCAAGCCGACCCGTAGCCCCTCGCAAGTCAAAGGACTTGCAAGACAACTCAGCCGTGCCCGCCAAGCAAAAGCACGAGAGTTCCCTCCCCGCCCTTCTGTGACCAAGCCGCCATCAACAGAGGGTGCGCCCAGCAATTGGCACGCCTTGCAGAAAGAGAAGTGGCCACCGCCCCACTTCCCCCGTCTAGCCTGCCGATCATCTCCATCGGTGGTACCACAGTCCCCGCCCCCTCCTATAGCATTCGTCCTGGGCAGGACGTTAAACTGCAACCACGATCGATCATGAAGCAGAGCAAGCCTGCCTCTCTGATCAAGACAGCCGAGGACTGCAATTGCACCGTCGCCTGCATCACACATGTAAGGACATTGCCCGTCCTAGACCTCGAAGACCCCGACTACACCACCAAGTTCCTCAGGTCAACATTCACCTGAAAGCTACAAGATGTGGCAGTCTCGCCTTAGAAGAGGGAGTACTGTTACGATATTCCTCGCCGTCCTAGTCGCCAGCGCATTGCCACATGCGATCCACCTTGCCCCGCCACAGCACTCAGCTGCCTTGAGCCGTAGTTCGTATCCGGCCCGGCTCCCGCCCAAGATGTCACATGATGTGCCATCACGTGACCACCAAAGAACAAGACACGTGACCTATGACGTAGAGCATTCCGTCATAAGGATCTAGGCCTTGCCGGAGATCTCCGATGACTCAGTATGACTCAGACTGACTGAGAATGACTCACAGTCTAGACGCCCCACTTACTCCACAGTACGCCAGGGATTCCCCTAGGGATTCCCCTCACTCCACTTCTATTCTTAGCGCTTATGCCACTTAGCCCTCTGCCCTTATGCCCGTTCACTCCATGCGGTAGCCTGACTCATAGGTGACATCAGTAGGGACTAGACCACGACTCCAATGGTGGAGCATGCCGTTATATACATTAGAGCTCAGCCTTCCCACGCAGTAGCACACTTGTATATAAAGCGTCAAGTCAAGCGATGATAGCCTCATCCTTGACTTCGTTGACTATCCACACAGTAAACGAATAAAGCCCATAAAGACTCTGCCCTCTTTGTGTGCCGTCGCCGCCTCCTTTGCCCTGCCCCTCATCGCCTCCGCCTCTGAGTGTCAGTCTCAGTCGGCTCCCCCTCTCTCACCCTTCGAGCTTGCCGCCTCGAGGCGTACCACCTGTCGTCCTCTCTAAGTCCACGCTAAAGTGACTTAGCTCAATCACGTGTACCTTGCCACGGTCATGTGCCTCTCGCCCCTCTCACGATCATGTGCTCTGTCGCACGTGCAAGAATCACAAAGACATACGAGTGACTTATCGGCCAAGCCGAACTACTCTCGTATCAAGAACCTGTTGCCCACTGTTGCCCCAAGTGGACTCACCGGTTGTAATCGCTGTTACACCAGAACGACCCGTGGTGTCGTAACAAGACAGAGGCGTATGGTCTGGTTGTCATCGGCAAAGAAGGAGGAGTAGTCCCCTTTATAGATGGGGGAGCCGGGCACGAGGAAGCCACAGAGGAGGAGGACATGTAAGCAGGACGAGGGTGACAGGATGACAAGCTGCAGCATGCGTAGAGCTTGGAGCGTAGTGGGGAGGGGCTGAAAAGCGAAAGACTGAGGGGTGTATAGAAGCCATGGCAGCAAGGAACTGGGGGGAGTAAGTTGCTTGGAAAGAATTAGGGTGTTTCCGAGCAGTCTTATATGCTGTCTTGTTGTGCGCCATTCTGTTCTGGAATAGCGCTAGTCTGGTAGTGTGCAGGACTGGTACCAAGTCTCAGGGTAGTCTGGGAGAGGCAACGTTGACGATGCTGTGAACGTGGCAAGCGACGTCTCTTGTCACGGCTACAAGGGGCCGTGGCTTGAAGTGAGCTCAAGTTCAGTTGTCAGGTGACCGTGTTTGGTCACGTGACCATGTGTCGTACTGGAACTAAGTGGGCCGAGATGCCCGAGATGTCCGAGGTGCCCGAGCACTTGGTTCCGGTAGGTGGACCTTTGTAGATGTTATAGCACATTCTACCGAGCTTCGATGTGGCTTACTAAGCCAGAGTGAGGGTTAGAGACGAGAAGGGAAGGTCTGTTCAAGTGGGAAGTTGTTTGCAATAGGAAAGTGATCAACTTGTATTGAAGATGAAGTTGAGACTGGGGCTACCAGGCTCAACTGTCCCACTATTTATACAAGGCCTGCCTCACTCGGCTAAGGCCCTAAGTACAATCGCGTCACTTCTAAGTAGTGACCAGTATCGTAAGTAGAATTGTAACGTATCCAGATGCAAGTAGATGCATCTATGAGTCGCTGTGAATCCAAGCAGAACAGGACTAAGGAACTAGAAGACGCGTGCGTGTCGAGTCACGAGTCAGGAGTCACAAGACGGGGTGAGTCACATGGGTTGGGTCACGAGACGCGTCACATGATGTAGGATCACATGACAGCTAGTAAGAGTCGCGGTAAGTAAACGTAACATCACCCCCTTTCTTAGGCGGGTGTGCCATCACACGGTTGTCAAAGGCATGGGAAAAAAGTCAGTCCTGAAGCGGTTCAAAGTCCATAAATGATCCCCAGTCCAACATGTCCTCAAAGACACGTTCTGGGGCAACTGCCGGTCCCTCAGCCACCGCCTCCGCCTGTGCCACAGGCACGTTCTCAAACATGCCTTCTAGGCCCCACTCCTCCGGCAAAGACCCGGTGCACTTATTGTAGCGCGTCAAGAAGGAGATGGGGCATTTGGGCCCGAAGTGGCGGTGCGTGACCAGGACCTCGCACTTCCAAGTTCCGCACCTGACGTGTGGCGTGGCGCAATCGTAGCCCCAGTGCCCCATCTGGAAACAATTGGAGCACTGGCACCAGAGCGGGCACTCCTCGAAGCGGTGGTCCGCGAGCTGGTTAGAGCATTTGCTACAATGGTAGCGCTTGCCTTTTTTGTTTTTGGACCCTAAGATCCGCCCGCCCCAATATCCCACTTTCACCCCTGCCACCCGCGCTGCATCCCTCAGGAGTTGCTTCCCAGCACGACCTCGACTTGTCCGGACCAATGCCTTAGGGTCGAGCTCGCTGGGACGTGTGCTGTCCCGATGTTCGTGATGAACCCATGGTGGTTCATCAAAAGGGTAACTTGCAGCAGCGGCGGTGCTGCTGCTGCTTCGGGCATCGGCGGGGAGTTGTGTGGGTTCTGCAGCGTCTGCGGAAGGAGGAGGGAGTGCCCACCCAGGCTCAAAGAAGGCAGCCCAGGTGTCATCGATGGGGGCCTTGGTGTCGAAGATCGTGTGCCCTGGGTTTGCGAGCGCAGCAAGCTGGGAAATTGGTGAGATGGGGTCATGTGGGGCCGGCTGTACAGCATTTTCTGGAAGCGTGGGGCCCTGTACAGCAGGGATAGAAGCAGCCTGGACGAGCACTCCCGCGAAAATCGAGGCGGCAGGGCCTGGCCCTGCAAGGAGGTTGGTGAAGGTGGGGGCGTTTGCGGTCAGGCCGGTAGACCCGTCGGACGTGGAGTAGGAGCTGGTGGTGTGGAGAGACAGAGGAGGGGAGTCACTGTCCCAGGAGCTGGCGTCGGACCGGGCTCCGTAATCGAGATCTCGCTGGAGACCGTCAAGAAGAAGTCGATCAGCTCTGGTGTCGGAGCTCGGCTTCCACTGGGTTAGTGTTTTAAGGTCCAGTCTATAGGACCGAAAATTTAACCGAAACCGAGCTGAACTTAACCGAAAAAGACCGGACCATCAGTTTCGGTCTAACCTGATTCAAAATTTTACCGGTTTCGGTTCCTTAGTTTTTGGGAATTTACAAAGACCGATAAAAACCGGTCCTAACCGGTCTACACCGGTTTTCAGGCCAAACTTAACTCAAATACATATTAACAAAATTTATTAATTTAATACTAATTTAAACTACTAAGAACTAAATACGAGAACGGGCAAATGCCCGAGTCAGAGGGGATTAGAGAAGAAGAGGGGGATTTATATAGTGGGGCATCCACGCACGGACCATTTGATCATGTGACTCATGTTTGTGCAAGCAAACGAGACTTGCGCCGCGTTTGTTTGTATGTGCTTACTCACCCTCTCACAGAGCGACAACCAACGACGGCGACCCCTCCCTCGCCCCAAACGCGAGCGAATCTCATTCTGGGCAACAACAACCGACGCCGCCAACCCCTCCCTCGCCCCAAACGCGAGCGGAGGGGGTTTGTATCTTGTTCTAGGCAACCACACCCCTTCCCTCGCCCCAAACGCGAGCGGAGGGGCTTATATCTTGTTCTAGGCAACAGGCGACACCGCCCCCTCCCTCGCCCCAAACGCGAGCGGAGGGGGTTTATCTCTCGTTCTAGGCAACAACAACTGGTGCCCCCCCCTCCCTCGCCCCAAACGCGAGCGGAGGGGTTGACTTCTCTCTCCACGACGACGACAAACGATACAACGAGGACCAGCAGTGCGACGAGGACCAGCAGCGCAACGACGATGACGGCGCGCGCGATGACGACGGCACACGCAACAACGACGGCACACACGACAGCGACACGCACGACAACGACGGCACGCGTGATGACGGCACGCGCAACAACGACACGCACGACAACGACAGCACACACGACAACGACGGCACGCACGACAACGAAGGCACGCACGACAATGAAGGCACGCGCGACAATGACGGCACACAAGCCAACAACGGCATGCGCGACAACGACACGCATGATAACGACGCCACGCACGACAATGATGCCACGCACGACAACGACGGTACGCGCGACAACGACGACTCGCGCCACGACCCACGCGCGCACTGTCCATCACTGCCTCCGCGCGCAGTGTCCGAGCGCCTCGTGTCTGTTGTATGCTTGTTTTATGTTACAATGTTTGTAGTAGATAGGATACTGTATAAATTGAAGTCTGCAGAACATTGAACCACTGGTTTAGACCAGGCAAGGACTGATAAGACTGATACAGACTGGTCATTGAAAAGACTGACCTCAACCGGTCCATAGACTGGAGCTGAACCGAAATGGACCGGTCTCATTAGGTTCAGTCCAGTTATTCGAGATTTCAGCTCCGGTCTCAACCGGTTCCGGTTACGGTCTAGTCCAAATCAGGTCAAAAAACCGGACTGGACTGGACTTGAAAACACTACACTGGGTGCTTGGCCAGACGTGGTACGCATATGGGGTTGGCGTCTCCTCCGGGATCGCCTGGAGCGTGTCGTCGGGGTACTGGAGGACCCCACAGGCCTCGTTGATTGCACGTAGCCAGTCTTGCGGTGAGCCATTCATGCTACAGGTGCGGGTGTAGATGGGAGATGCAGGAGTGGATGGTGCGAGTGCAGGAATGGACGAGGCGGTGAGGATGCTTTTCCAGCATCCCATCCTTCACCTTTTATCTGAAATAGCTCGTACTGCTATGGGTTTGCGCTTGTAGTACTCCTCCACAAGTTCCGGGGTGTGCACCTGGTCTGCAGGCTCCCAACTGTCATGTGCCTTAGAGTATCCTTTCCAGGAGAGTAGATACTGCAGCTTCTTCCACCTTCCCACGCGTCTAGAATCCTTGACACGTTCTACTTCATATTCTTCTTCGCCCTGGATCATTTCCGGTTTAGGTTGGGGGTAGTTTACCCCATGTTCTTCTGTTTCTTTGTAGGGCGTTAGTAGCGACACATGGAACACGTTGTGTATTTTCCAGTGTGGCGGTAACTCGAGGCGATAGACGATCGGTGAGATCACATTGCTAATTTTGAATGGTCCGTATCTTTTAGGGGCTAATTTGGCGATTGGATGTGTCAATCTTAGATTGACGCCTTCCAGCCAAACTTCTTGCCCTTCTTGGAATGCTGAGAAGTGGCGTTGTCCTTTCTTTCACTCCGATCTCCGCACTAGTAGGCGTTGTGCATTCTTGATTGCTAGTGTGGCCCTAGTACGTATTCGCTCAAGCCAATCCTTTCTCTCGCTTAGGGCTGGTATGTTAGTTTGGTGATTGGTGGTGTGGATCGTTGGTGTGTGCCTGATTAGAAGTTCATAGGGCATGCTTCCTGTTGTTTCATTTACCCACGTGTTGTGGACAAATTGGGCCAGGGGTAGTAGTTGTGCCCAGTCATTTTGTTCCGCATTCCCGTAGATGCGGAGATACTGCTCTACTCTTTGATTTGCCCGTTCTGATTGTCCATCTGTTTGTGGGTGAAATGCCGTACTGATGTTCTGTGTGATTCCTAAGATCGCACAGAGTTCCTTTGTGATTGTGGCAGTGAAGTGTGGGTCTCGATCAGAAATGATCTTCTTGGGTATTCCATAAAAGGGAAAGACGTGTATTGCATACAGTTGTGCGATCCCAATTGCATCGATCGTCTTTGAGCAGGGGAGGAAGATTGCCGCTTTAGAACAGCCATGATCTACAATTGTCAAGATGGCGTCGTGTCCTTCTGAGATTGGAAGATCGGTGATTAGATCCCAGGCTATCGTGTGAAATGGGATTGCATCCTGTTCTACCCCTATTGGCATGATCGGCGGTCTTGGCCGAGTTAGATTGGGCTTTGTGGATTGGCACGTTCCACACCCTTTTATGTATGCGACAACAAAGTTCTTCATCGTGGGCCACCAGAAGTCTTGGCTAATTGCGCGTAAGGTGTTAGCGATGCCGGGGTGTCCCGTGGTTTCATGGTCATGGTATGTTCTCAAGATCTTTTGTAGAAGTTCTCTTTGCTCGGGGACTACAAGCTGCGTTCTGTGGTACCAGCGTTCCCTGGTTTCATGTAGCATGTATCCCTCCTTCCATTGAGTCATTTGTGCCCGTGCGTCCCTTTGGGCATCGGCTACTTCCATTTCGAGGTTGATTAAGTCTGTGGCACGTGCAAATAGGTGATGGGAAGCACTATGACATCGGTGTTGTCATCGGTGCCTTCATCGTGATCGGGGCACCTAGAGAGGTGATCAGCATGGTTGTTCTTTCCAGGTTTGTGCACAAGTGTAAAGTGGTAATCTGTGAGATCCCCAAGGTACCTCGCGACCCGCCGGTTGATCCTTTGTGGGTGTCGATAGTATTGTAGATTTGCATGGTTGGTATATATCGTAATGGGGTGTTCTGTTGACAAGAGAACATGGTGCCATGCCCTGAGTCCTCTGATTACTGCTAGAAGTTCCCGATCATGGATATCGTAGTTCCTTTCTGTGGGGTTAAACAAGTGGGACACATTCCCCACCAGTTGTAGGCGTCCTCGTTCATCCTTTTGGGACAGAATTGCCCCTGTGGCGTACTGCGACGCATCTACTTCAAGGAAGAATGGTCTTTCGTAGTTGGGTGCTGGAGCACTGGGTTGCTTAAGATGGCGTGATGAGTTTGCCAATTGCTTCAGTGCACTCCTCCGTCCATTTAAATGGGACATCCTTTTTTAAGAGTCCGTTAAGGGGTTTGACTATGTTTGCATATCCGGGGATGAATGCGCGGTGGTATCCAAACACCCCAAGTGTCGAGCGTACTTGTTTCACGGACTGGAGGGTTCTTGGCCATGCTGCCAGGCCATCTCGCTTTGTAGGATCCACCTTAATGGTCCCATGTTCTACCACTATTCCTAGGTAGACAATTGATTTTTGTTCGAATTGGCATTTCGAAAGTTTGAGAAACAGTGATTCCTTTTCTAGGATTTCAAGGACTTCATGCACTATCTGGCGGTGCAGCGCGAAGTCCTCTGGGGTCGCTATGAGGATGTCATCCATGTATAGAAGAGGAGACCAGGGTATTTTCTTTTCAGTGGGCCAAATATTCGATCCATCATCCTTTGGAAGGTTGCGGGCGAGTTTGTCAAGCCAAAGAACATGACGTTTGGTAAGTACAGCCCATATGGCGTCTTAAAGGCGCCTTCCATCGGTCCTCTGGTCTAACACGGACATTGTGGTACCCCCAGCGGATATCTAGCGCTGTGAAGAGTACCTTTCCTTCTAGTTCTTCTAGGATTTGTTCTATGCGCGGGATTGGGTACACATCACGCACAGTCCACTTGTTGACTTCTCGGTAATCCTGCAGCGGTCACAGGCCACCATCCTTTTTGTGGGTGAAGAACCATGGTGTCGACCAAGGTGAGTCTCCTTCTTCAATGAATCCTAGGTCCACATTTGTATCTAGGAACTCCCTTGTCGCGACTTTCTCTTTATTCGATAGTGGGTACACCTTGCAATTGATGTGGCCGGCCCCCTGGTTTCAGTTTGATGGCATGGTCCTCTGGTCGTGAAGGGGGGAATCGTTTTGCCGCCTCTTCTGAGAATACAATCTTATGTCGCTGGTATTCTCTGGGCAGTGTTACCACATCTTTCTTCTTGTCTTTGCTCGCCTCAATTGCCCATTCTTGGGCAAAGTTGGTCTGTTATGCTCGCGGCCTCTGCCCCTTTTCTCGCTGTTGCCACAGGCGCCATGCGTAGGGGATTGTTTTGAATCTGACTTGTTCGTCGATTGTCCCCTTCTCCCAGTTGATTCCTGGGTTGAAGGCGCAGCCAAGGGTACCCAGGAGGATTCGGTCATTGCCTAAGTTCGTGATGTAGAACTTCTGCAGCTTTTGTTTCTTTCCTTTGCGGATTCGTAGGACGCATGCCTCCGTTATCCACCCTTGCCTGTTGTCTGTCCCGTCTACATTTATGACTTGTCACGGGACCCTGAGTTTCCTGGAGGGGAGTCGCCATCGTACCGCCGTACGATAGTCAATGAAGTTCTCTGTTGCTCCACTGTCGATCAATGCTTGCGCTTCAGCCATTTGGAGTGAACTGGTAAACGAGATTGGTATATTCAAGGCGTTCTTGGTACTGATATACACAGAGTTCACTTTCATAGCTATGGCCCTAACCAAGGCTGTATGGGTCAGGCCATCTAAAAATCCGCATCGTCGACAATCATTTGGTCCAGGAGCTGAGTTCTATCTTCTTTGGTCATGCTTGTGAGAGCCTGGTAGGTTGCCTCAATCTGGTCAACCTCTTCAGATTTCTCCATAGTCTCTATGTTGCGCGTCTGGCTGCGCTGGGTTTGTTTCCAGGGTTGGTACGTTGCGGCTTACCCCCTTTCTTGGGGCAGTTCCGCGATAGGTGTCCTTGGGCTTTGCAAAAGAAGCATCGCCTTCTGCGCGCAGTTTCTTGCGCTCTTCGTCATTCATAGGTGTCATCTGCGCGGCGTCCACGTCCATTGCATTTGGATCGGCGTGTTGCTGGTTCTGTCTGCCTCCCCGAGGACCTGTTTCCATCGGCCTCGGGTGTCTTTCTGAGGGGTGTAGGGAGCCCCATATGTGGCTCGTGTCTCCACATATGCTGCGTGCTGTTTGTGGGCAGCATCGACCCAGTCGCTGAATGTGACAGGGTGTGGGTGTGTCCTTTCTATGACAGCGCGTCCAAGGCCCTGCTTCAATCCTCGCTTGAAGATGAAGATGGTTCCTTGCAGTGCGCTCCCATCCTGTGGCTTTGGCTAGGTATTCAATGCAGAGATGTAACTGTCAGATCTTCTCCCTGCATTTTTAGATTGAGGAGCTGCTGTACTGCGTCCTCTCTCTTCATGGTATGGTGTATGCTCCGAGGAACATTCACTTAAAGTCCTCCCAGAGGGTTTCATCGTGGGGTTTGCTCCGGCAATAACTGTTGTTGAGTTCTTGCGCATGTGCGCTCACCCAGTCATTTACTTTTGGTCCCTTCATGTAGGACAGGCACATGAGAATTCGGTTTGTTGGTCTCATGGCGTCATGGTTTGGTTTATCATGTAGTAGAGTGAGAATTCCTGGATGAAGACGTCGCTCTTGTTCCTGGAGCTGTCGAAGATCTGCGGCGGACTCCCATGTAGGCTTTTCCCATTTGGTGCTGGTGCAGCGGTGTGGCTGCTGCTGCAGGGGCAGGTCCCCCAGGAGGGGGTCCTCCACCTCCAGGTTGTCCGCCACCGCCACCTCCTCCACCACCACCTCCACCACCGCTTGTTGGACTTGCGATGGGTGTTGGGTGACAGTACTGGTAATGGTAGAGCTGCCGATCTGGAGAGGTGCAATGAGGGGATGCACTACTGGTGGTGTTTCCATAGCAGTTTGTATTGTCGTCATACTGCTGGATGGGAATAATCTGGGTTCTATCGACTTATGAGGAAATCGGGTATTTCTTGTTCGGGTCCTAGGTCCTCCCTGATATTTGAGGTGCTAGGTGCTAGTGATAACTCTGTCTGGATGTTTGCTGCAAGATGCGCAGCGCTGAGATCAAAGTCGATTCTAAGGCGTTCGGAACTCCTGCTGCTTTCAGGAGATTGGTCGTTGGTGTGCGCTCCTCGTCAGTCAGTGGATGGTTGTAAGTTTCTCCTCTACTGGGGAAATTCGTGCTTGGGTAAAGCTGGCTTCTTTGAGGAGCGTAGATAGGGGAAGTCCTAGTCCGTACGCCTTTGTTCTTCTTCTTCAATTATCCAGTCGTGTCTCGTGGTATAGCCTTGACTTGGCTCAGACCAATAGATGTTGTACCAGTTGTTGTTGATGAGTTCAACAGCAAACTCTGCTTGTCTGTGTTCGACAAAGTACGCGTTGTGTCGATATGCACTATATTCTTTCCACTGTGCCTTCCTTTTACACCTGGTGGAAGATCGTCGTTGCTCGCTGTGGCTGGATCAGAAAGCTCTCCGTCTTCAGGGAATGTGATCCTTAGTGATGCCGTTGTGAATAAGCTTTGTATTTACACGGCTCCTTCGTTCGTAGATGGAGAGTCTCAACTTATGTCATGGCTACAAGGGGCTGTGGCTCGAAGTGAGCTCAAGTTCAGGTTGTCAGGTGACCGTGTGTCGTACTGGAACTAAGTGGGCCGAGATGCCCGAGATGTCCGAGGTGCCCGAGCACTTGGTTCCAGTAGGTGCAACCTTTGTAGACGTTATAGCACGTTCTACTGAGCTTGATGTGGCTTACTAAGCCGGAGTGAGGGTTAGAGACGAGAAGGGAAGGTCTGTTCAAGTGGGAAGTTGTTCGCAATAGGAAAGTGATCAACTTGTATTGAAGACGAAGTTGAGACTGGGGCTACCAGGCTCAACTGTCCGCACTATTTATACAAGGCCTGCCTCACTCGGCTAAGGCCCTAAGTACAATCGCGTCACTTCTAAGTAGTGACCAGTATCGTAAGTAGAATTGTAACGTATCCAGATGCAAGTAGATGCGTCTATGAGTCACTGCGAATCCAAGCAGAACAGGACTAAGGAACTAGAAGACGCGTGCGCATCGAGTCACAGTCAGGAGTCACAAGACAGGGTGAGTCACATGGGTTGGGTCACGAGACGTGTCACATGATGTAGGATCACATGACAGCTAGTAAGAGTTGTGGTAAGTAAACGTAACATCTCTGGTCCTGAGTCACTCTCTAGTTCTGAGGGTGGCGAGAACGTCGGCAGACTCTCAGAACTGGACACTGATAGGTGTGAGTCTGTGGTTGGGTTAGGTGCTCCTTGGTCTGTGAGTGGGGAAAAGACGGTAGATGTCCCTCCCTTCCATGTGTTACCCCCTTCTTAGGTCTCGCATTGCCCCGATGTGGTTTGGTTCTTTGATGGAACTCCTCAATTAAGTCTGGTGCAAACACTTGTGAAGCTGGTTCCCATGTGTTGTCAGCGTGCGGGTAGTCTTTCCACTTGATTAGGTACTGGTGTACGTGCTTTCTGCCATAATGCCATTCACCCATGACACATTCCACTTCCCATTGGGGTTCTCCTTCGATGATTTCAGGCGGGGGACGTGTAAAATTAGGTCCATGGGCGTCTGTTTCTTGGTAAGGCGTCAAAAGATCGACATGAAACACATTATGAATCGTCCATGATGGTGGCAATTCCAGTTGGTAAGCCACAGGGGAGATGACTGATGTGATTTTGAATGGGCCGAAGCGTTTGGGCACCAGCTTACTACTGGGATAATAGGTTTTGATGTGGCGTCCTTCGAGCCAGACCTTTTGATCCTTTTGAAACCATGGTAATACTGTCTTTGGTGGTGCGTTTAGGAGCATTTGTGCGCGTTGTCTCGCATCTTTGATGTGTGTGAGGCGGTCCTGGACCGCAGGGGGGTGCGTTGGGTCATTGTCAATCATGCATTGGGGCTGGTAACCAAAGAGTAGCTCGTGTGCGGTGAGCTTTGAGCGATCATGGGGCCAAGAGTTGTAGACAAACTCTGCCATTGGTAGGTAATAGGCCCACTGATCTTGTTGGTCTGGAACCCATAGGCGTAGGTACTGCTCTACTTGCTGGTTCGCGCGTTCACTCTGTCCATCTGTCCTGGGGTGGAAGGCAGTGCTAATATTTTGCTTCGCATGAATACTTTTGGCCAGTGCGCACGCGAAGTGCGACGTAAACCTAGGGTCGTGGTCTGAGATGATGCGCCTGGGTAGTCCAAACCAGGGCAGGATGTGGCGGAAGTAAAGGGTGGCCACCCCTTCCCCGTGATAGTAGTCGAACAGGGGAGGAACCATGCAGCTTTAGAGCATCCCTGATCCACAATGGTAAGGATTGCGTTGTGTCCTGATGAAAGGGGGAGGTCTGTGATTAGGTCCATAGAGATACTTTGAAATGGACCCTCTTCCTCTGGGACATCTAGCGGAAACAGTGCTGCCTTGGTTTGGGTGGTGCGTGCTTTAGTTTCCTGGCATTTGGCACATCCCTGTATGTATTCCTTCATGAACTGGTTGAGGTCCTTCCCTCCTTCATAGTGTTGGTGTAGGAGCGTGAGTGTATTCTTGACTCCAGGGTGCCCGGCAAGGGGGTGGTCATGGTATCGCTGGAGGACCTCTCTTCGCACATCCAACTCCAGAGGGAAAGGGGGGAGGTTCATCACTCTGACACGCTCTGGTGGAAATAAGGTGACGTTCTCATTGTCGTGTTCCCCTTTGTCTCCTGGGGGGCGTGATAGAAAGTCTGCGGGTATGTGTTGTTTTCCTGGGATGTGCACAAGGTGATAGTCATATTCTTGGAGCTCTGGTGACCACCTAGCTTGACGGCGGTTAAGATTTTGTGGGCGCATGAAGTACTGGAGGTTGCGGTGGTCTGTGCGGATGGTAACCTTGTGGTTGCTACCTGCTAGGTATGCTCTCCAGGTGCGTAAGGCATCCAACACTGCGAAGGCTTCACGGTCTGCGACGTCCCAGTTGCGTTGAGTGGCGTTGAAGGTTTTGGAGTGGAACGCAATGGGGTGGAGGTGTCCTTGAGTGTCTGTTTGTTGCAGGACTGCTCCCAGGGCATGTTGAGAGGCGTCCGTGTCTACGAAGAATGGTTTGTCGAAGTCCGGTTGGTGCAGGACCGGCGCAGAGGCTACTTTGTGTTTGAGTTCATCAAAGGCTGTCTGGCGCACCTCAGTCCACTCCCAAGGGGTGTCTTTGTGCGTAAGTTCATTCATGGGTCGTGCGATCTCACTGAACCTGGGGATCCAGCGGCAGTAGAAGAGGCAGAACCCGATGAATGCACAGACATCTCTGACATTCCTGGGCACTGGCCATTCCGCTATGGCTTTAACTTTAGTGGGGTCCATCCTGAGGCGGTCCTTTTCCAAGACAACGCCTAGGTACTCTACCACTGTCACTTCAAATTGGCACTTTTCTGGGCGTAGGTAGAGGTCATGTTGTTGGAGGACTTCGAGGACCTGAGTAGTGATGCGTCGGTGTAGCACATAATCCAAGGGTGTGTGCACCAGGATATCATCCATGTACACTGTAACGTGTCCCCCTTCAATAAGGTCCTTGAAGATCTGGTTCATCATCGTTGGAAGGTTGCTGGGGAGTTGGTGAGTCCGAAGAACATAACCATGGGCTCAAATAGTCCTAGGTTCGTTTTGAAGGCTGCCTTCCATTGGTCGCCTTCGCGGATGCGTATGTTGTTATAACCCCAGCGGATGTCCATTTTCGTGAAAAGTGCATGTCCTCTGACTCTGTCGATGAGTTCTGGGATGAGGGGGAGTGGATAGCGGTTGCGAGTAGTCACTGTATTTAGTTTATGGTAGTCATGACGGGGCGAAGATCTCCATTCTTTTTCTTGACCCAGAACACAGGGAAGGCGTATCTAGAGTCAGAGGGGCGGATAAGTCCTAGGTCTTGTTTTCTTTGACGAAGGTGCGCATAGCCTTCTGTTCCCTGGATTGAGCGGATAGATTTTACAATCTAGGGTGTCTGGTGCCTCTGGTTTGAGGTCAATGGTGTGATCCCAGGGATGTGATTCAGGAAAGCATTGGGCCGCTTGTTCACTGAACACTTTGTGGAAGCGATGGTAATGTTCTGGGACGATTTGATCCCATGTCTTCCTTTCAGTAGGCTGCACCTCCTCGCGATGCGTTGGGAGACTGTGACCTTGCGGAGGCGCATGATCAGCTCGTCTCCTGGTTCTAGGAGGGGTCCCTCAGGGGGAATCTCGACCCGTAGGCCGGAGACATAGGCAGGGGGCGTTGGCTGTAATAGTGACATTTCTGGGGTGTGTATGACCACCTTTTGGTTGATAGTCCCCTCTGTCCAGTCTACTTGCGGGTTGGTAGCTGCCAGCCAGGGGTATCCTAGAATAATGTCGTCTCCTCCCAGCTCTGCTTCATAGAAGCAGTAAATGTGGCTGTCTTTTCCAGTGACGATTTCGAGGTCAGTGAATCGAGTGATTTCTCCAATGCTGTTTTTGCTACCGTCCGCATTATGAAGTTTCTGGGACGTCTGAGTTTGAGCATAGAAAGGGCATTCCTTTCTGCGAAGCTGGGGCTGATGAAGTTTTCTGTTGCACCACTGTCCACAAAGACAGGGAGCTCGGCCTTAAGTTTTGCGGTGTGTAACTGAGCAGGGATATGCAAAGATTTGATTCTTGGTAGATACACATCACACAAAACATGGCCCGAATACTGGCCAGTGTATTCAGGCGGTTTGAAAACCCTGGGCCTCCCACATCTGTCCCACTTTATTGAGCTCTTCATCATTTAGGCGACCATTGCCTTCAAGATCGCGTCTGGAGTGCGAGGGTATTGGAGGGTCTCCTTCGGTGCCTCCTGTGGTTCCTCTTGTAGCTGAGTGACTTTATGGTATCGTTTCCTTCCCTTGCGAGGGCAGTTTCGTGCGAGATGTCCCTGCCTTTGCATTCAAAGCAGCGTCCTTCTTTCTGGAGCTGTACCTTCTCGCATCGGTAATGGCCCTGAGGCAGTCTACTTCCATAGGGACTGGGCCCATCTGGCTGGGCGTAGTGGCTGTTGTCGTCCTTGGTACTGCTGGGTACAGCTGCTGAGGCGCCTCCTTTGGAAGGGAAATGGGCGTCGTTGTTGATTCTCTTGGGACGCGTCTGCTGGCTCAGGATGCTTTGCTCTATTTGCCAGTTGAGGTAGTTGGTGCGAGCTGCGTGCTTCCATTCCTCGAAGGTTTGGGCATGGGTCGTTCTTTGAGGCATGCGCTGAGGAGTCCTCTATTGAGTCCTTCCAGAAGTACCAGGCAGTGGCCGGGGTATCAAGGTCGAAGCCTCCTTTATCAGCCAATTCCTCGAACTTGACGATGTACGCATCGACGCTCTGTCCTGGTATCATGTGGAGGACTAAGAGGTCTCGTTGTGCCCTCTGGATTGCAGCAATATCGTGGAAGTCGAGGATGAATCGTTCCCTAAAGGATTCCCAGGGGTCGTTGTCCAGAACTTCTCCTCTGGAATCTGCTGGAGCCACTTGAGGCGTTGGCGCACCCATCCATCCACCTGGGGGCCTTTAATCAAGGTAAGGGCGTGTGAGACACGATTGTCTGCTTGAGCAATGGCGGTGCGTTCCTGTTTAGATAGTGGTAGTTCTCAAGCTCCAGCATCCACTTTTCTGCGTCATCTCGTATTCCAGTAAAGATGGCAGGGGGTTGTCCTACTAGTTTAGCGTCTGCCCCTTGGGGGTTTGGAGCGTTAAGGTTGAATCCTGGGAGGTCCCATCCGCCTCCTGGTGGGCCTCCTCCGGGTGGGCCTCCTCCTGGCGGGCCTCCTCCTGGCGGACCTCCTCCTGGCGGACCTCCTCCTGGTGGACCTCCTCCTGGCGGACCTCCTCCGTCTCTGGGAGGGCCCACTCTGGGTTCTGCTGGGGCGAAAGGGTTAATCCTAGCAATGGCTGCATATGATGCTCCGTTCCAATGGCAAAGCGTGCTGGTGCGATAGTGTGAGTTGTCATGGTCCGTGTTGGGACCTGTTCTTCTTCGATAGGACTGGGGTCTCTGATCTCTTGTGATGCTGCTCCGGCGAGAGCTTCCCTGATATCTTTAGTGAATGGGGCGACGTACTCGGTCCTGTTGGCTCTACTGGTTCGTCTAGTACTGGGAATCTGGTTGCTGCGTCTGCGTAGGCGAAATACTTGTTCGTCTTGTTGTCAAATGCTACTTCGTACCACCGTCCTGCTACTGGTGTACTGGGTACGCTCCGGCTTTGCTCCTTCCTGGGAGGATGCTGATAAAATAGTGTCCAGTCCAAGGGATCGTTCCTTCGAACCCTGAGTAGATGTCCCCTTCACGTAACCAGATGACACGGTTGTTGTCCTTCTTATCGTCCTCTTTGCAGAGGGTGAGTGTGAAGGGCTTGAACTTGGGGTCTACTGGCGACTCCACGATTGTGGTCTGACTGGGAAAGTCTGTTCTAATGTCATGCCCAGACTCTGGGCATACCTCCACTGGGTTGGAGGTGGCGGCGGCGACGACAGCGGGGAGTAGGGGATCTTGGACGTGAGGGTCCTAAGTCCTGATAACGAGCTCTCGCTGGGGAGCTAAGATGGCGTTTGATCTTAAGTCCTTTGACCATACGCTAGTGACACTTGTGCAAGCGACGCGAAGTCTGGCAATAAGCCAGAGGAGCGGTGGTTCACAAGTAAAGGCCTGAAGACGGTTGACTTGTCTGAGATTACAAGAGAACAGACTTAGGGTCTGCTCTAAGGCGATACAACACGATATAAGTACATCAGAGGGGCAAGTCAGGTCAAGTCATAGTGCCCCTAGGACACTAGTAAGCAGACACAGTAAGCCTCGAGTCATCGTACAGTAAGCAGGCCAACGCGTGAGTCATATCGTACAGTATGAGTCAGTAGGTGCCAAGGCAGCGCATGCACAGAGGTATGCAAATGTAGCACTAGTGAAATGCGCACCAGAGGCGAAGCATGGGAACACCTACTATAATAGGAAGGTAAGCATGATGTAAGCGAAAGCGGCCAAGTCATGGCCTCAAGCAGAGTCTCAGGCCACAGGGGCCTGGCAGTCCATAAACACGATGTGGGAGGAGTGGGATAGGTGAAAAATAAAGCATACATGACCCCCTTGTGCACACCGTGAGCAGAGTCCGATCTCAGCATGCACAAACGTGACAGCAGTGACTGCCAACCCTGATACCCCCACTTCGCCAGCCAGGGTTGATGCCCCCACTGTTCCCACATCCACTGGACGAGGTACGGATGATGACCTTGCCAGCACCTTCCAGCTTCTGCAGCCGCCAAGCATCACTGCCACCAGAACGCCCGCCGCACTTCTGACGCGGCTCCCAGCCCCTCCTATCCTCCATAGCTATGCAGACGTCGCCACCACCCACACCAGTCAAAGAAGAGAGCCCCGCGCTCCAACTCCACGCACCCACAGTGCCCGCAGAAATCCAGGCCACGGTCAGTAGGACAACACGATCGGCTACAATGGTTATTTCCTGCAATGGAATCGACTTGTCGACCATCCTAGTGAACGGAACACTGTCCTTGTCCCCAATCACAACAATCGCCTCGTCCCTGCCACCTACTATGCCCACCTGCCCCGCCTCGATGAGCCTCTCGTCCTGGGACACCTGACGCCAACATCCCCATCTTCGCTGAGCCCCTCCATGCTAAACCACGTCCCAATGCTCACCTCCCAGCCGTAGATGACTGGGACCTCTTCGTCCTGGAAGGCAGCCACCAGTATCGCCACCACATTGACAGGCTCATCGACGGGCTTGCCAACCCTGGAGTCACTGCTGAAGTCCACAGATACCGAACTGTGGTGAGGAAACTCCATTTCCAGATCGAGCAGGAGTATTACCACCTGCTGTCCACCCCCGAGCGCCACGTTGAGTATACCGCCCTACAACTACAACAGGACACTGACCTAGTCCACTGCCGCCACAAGCTCAAAGACGAGCTGCGTGGTATCGAGGTGCGCCTGTATGAGGCCGTGCTTATGTCGCACATTGGGCCGAAGCTGGACCAAATTCTGGAGCGCCCCGCCCTTCCCTCTATGTCCTATCACCTGCGGGGCCACCCCACTACTCACGAGACTGACACTGTAGCCACCCTCCCCGTTCACATGCCACCCCACATCCACTTCATGAATGCTCGCCCCCTCCCCATTCGCGATCGCGCCACCATCTATGCCCTCCATCGCAAATGTGCCTGTCCCCCTGAATTGTCCCCCAATGCCAACAATGCCAGATGAGCCTTATCCGGTGAGCCTGCCACCTCGGACTAACAGCGTGGCAGCTGTTCCTTAGGGGAGGGCGTACTGTTACAATCTCACCTATGGACTGTGCAGACCACCTTTTTCTCTCTTACGATACTGTGCTTATGCCCCTCCTCGCGTTCTGAACTCTAACTCGATTGCTATGACTCGCCGCGCTCCACTGTGATGTGGAGCGTGTACTATACTTAGCCCTGACTCGACTGTGACTCATCCTGCTCCACAGTGGCCTGTGGAGCTGATACTATACTTAGCGGACTACTCCACTACCCTCGTTATGACTCGGTAGTAGTAGCACATGACTCCCTTGTACCAGGCCTATATAAAGGCCCCAGTTTGTGTAGAGTCAAGCCCTAAGCTTGACTTTGTTTCTTAATTCGACTTTGTCTCGCCTCTTCACTTGAGCTTGCCGCTCTAAGCCACCTTCTTCACTTGAACTCGCTGCTTCAAGTCGCCTTAAGGCCTCAGTCACTCAGCAAGGCTCTGCTTCACTCCCATGCCCTTCTAAGTCGGCTGCAACGACTTAGCTTTGAGCTTTCGCACTAAAGTCACATGCTCGCTCTACTCCGAAGAACTAGCTTCTCTCTCGCATCGACGTGACCACTGGAAGTGTCACGCTCAGGACCACGTGCTCGCTGCCTCACACGTGCTCACTCTTGCCCATGCCCAAGTCGCACAAGTCGTGCTCACAGCCCATTGAGCCGTAACAGGTTAGTAGGTGGTGGTACTCCTGCTCGATCTGGAAGTGTAGCTTGCGCACCACAGTGCGATATCTGTGGATCTCAGTGACAACCCCCTGGTCCTCAAGCCCGTCAATGAGCCTGTCGACGTGGCGGCGAAACTGGTGGCTGCCTTCCAGGGTGAAGAGGTCCCAGTCATCTATGGCTGGGAGGTGAGCGTCGGGGCACAGCTTAGCATGGAGGGGCTCAGCAAATATGTGGGACGTCGGCGTCAGACATCCCAGGATGAGGGGCTCGTTGAGGAAGGGCAGGTGGGCGTAGTATGTGGCGGGGACTAGTCGATTGTTGTGATCGGGGACAAGGATAACGTTCCATTCACTTGGATTGTCGACAAGTCGATTCCATTGCAAGAAATAACCATTGTAGCCAAGCGTGTCATCCGGCTGACCGTGGCCTGGATTCCCTCAGGCACTGTGGGCACATGGAGTTGTGGTGCAGGGCTCTCTTCCTTGATTGGTGTGGGCGGCAGCAACGTCTGCATAGCTACAGAGGACAGGAGGGGCTGGGAGCCACGTTGGAAGTGCGGCGGGCGTTCTGGTGGCAGCGATGTTTGGCGGCTGCAAAAGCTGGAAGGCGCTGGCAAGGTCATCATTCGTACCTCATCTAACGGATGTGGAAATAGCGGGGGCATCGACCCTGGTCGGCGAAGGGGAGGCACAGGGGTTGGCAGTCACTGTGTCACTGCTCGAGATGGGGGAGGCGCTCCAGGTGGCGTGGCCATCGTCCATCTTAATGGGGGCATTGCAAATTCCACAGAAATTGTTGGCAGAGAGGGGGTGGTCGAACTTGGCGCAGCTGTGGAGGTCAGGGAGTGGAGAAGCTCGCTCAAGAACTGGTCCGCCTGTTCTTCAATCATTGGCGGTCCACTTGGTGTTGCTGCTGGCATTGCTGCTGTCGTCGCTGCTGCTGTTGTTGCCTCGCACGGTGAATATCCTGGTGGCGACATGGACCTGTATGGGGCGCTGCACGTTGTCATTCTTTGAGATGGAGGGCGTGGGCGAGTCCGGGGCGACGGAGGCTTCCCTTCCTTTCCCTTTGTCGGCGAGTTGGTTTTTCTGCGAGCCATCAGAGGACATGAGGGAGGAGTAGGCTGGTGGTGGTGTGCTGGGTGTGGTAGAAGTGAGGGAGGGGGATGAGGACTTGAGGGCGGTCAAGGCATGTCTTATATAGGCTTTCCTTATTGCTGTGGGGTTATCTCGGTGGAACTGGCGAACTAGGTTCAGTGAATTTTTCAGGTTCTTCGAGGTTCCCACATGTCTTCTGCTGCGGAGTACCCTTTCCATCTGACTCGGTACTGCGGTTGCTTTGTTTTTCCAATGTGCGGTATTCTAGAATGGCCTCACTTCTACTCTGCTTCTCCATCGATGACTCAGGAGGCGTTCTGTGAAGTTGGGGCCATGCTCTTTAGTTTCTACGTATGGGGTGTGTCACGGCTACAAGGGGCCGTGGCTCGAAGTGAGCTCGAGTTCGGTTGTCAGGTGACCGCGTCTGGTCACGTGACCGTGTGTCGTACTGGAACTAAGTGGGCCGAGGTACCCGAGATGTCCGAGATGCCCGAGCACTTGGTTCCGGTAGGTGCGACCTTTGTAGACGTTATAGCACGTTCTACTGAGCTTCGATGTGGCTTACTAAGCCGGAGTGAGGGTTAGAGACGAGAAGGGAAGGTCTGTTCAAGTGGGAAGTTGTTCGCAATAGGAAAGTGATCAACTTGTATTGAGACGAAGTTGAGACTGGGGCTACCAGGCTCAACTGTCGCACTATTTATACAAGGCCTGCCTCACTCGGCTAAGGCCCTAAGTACATCCGCGTCGCTTCTAAGTAGCGACCAGTATCGTAAGTAGAACGGTAACCAATCCAGACGCAAGTAGATGCGTCTATGAGTCGCTGCGAATCCAAGCAGAGTAAGGTAAAGGAACTAGAAGACGCGTGCGCGTCGAGTCACGAGTCAGAGGTCACAAGACGAGGTGAGTCACATGGGTCACATGGCTGAGTCACGAGACGCGTCACATGATATAGGATCACATGACACCTAGTACGAGTCGCGGTAAGTAAACGTAACATCACCCCCTTTCTTAGGCGGGTGTGCCATCACACGGTTGTCAAAATCATGGGAAAAAAGTCAGTCCTGAAGCGGTTCAAAGTCCATAAAGATCCCCAGTCCAACGTGTCCTCAAAGACACGTTCTGGGGCAACTGCCGGTCCCTCAGCCACCGCCGCCTCCGCCTGTGCCACAGGCACGTCCTCAAAGACGCCTTCTAGGCCCCACTCCTCCGGCAGAGATCCGGTGCGCTTATCGTAGCGGTGAGAAAGGAGACGGGGCATTTGGGCCCGAAGTGGCGGTGCGTGACGGGGACCTCGCACTTCCGAGTTCCGCACCTGACATGCGGCGTGGCGCAATCGTAGCCCCAGTGCCCCATCTGGAAGCAGTTGGAGCACTGGCGCCAGAGCGGGCACTCCTCGAAGCGGTGGTCCGCGAGCTGGTTAGAGCATTTGCTACAATGGTAGCGCTTGCCTTTTTTGTTTTGGACCCTAAGATCCGTCCGCCCCGATATCCCACCTCACCCCTGCTGCCCTGCCTGCGTCCCTCAGGAGCTCCTTCCGGCACGACCTCGACTTGTCCGGACCGATGCCTTAGGGTCGAGTTCGCTGGGACGTGTGCTGTCCCGATGTTCGTGATGAACCCGTGGTGGTTCATCAGGAGGGTGACTTGCAGCAGCGGTGGCGCTGCTGCTGCTTCGGGCATCGGCGGGGAGTTGTGCGGGTTCCGCAGCATCTGCGGAAGGAGGAGGGAGTGCCCACCCAGGCTCGAAGAAGGCAGCCCAGGTGTCATCGATGGGGGCCTCGTGTCGAAAATGTGCGCCCTGGGTTTGTGAGCGCAGCGAGCCGGGAGATTGGTGAGATGGGGTCGTGCGGGGCCGGCTGTACGGCGTGTTCTGGAAGCGTGGGGCCCTGTATGGCAGGGATAGAAGCGCCCGGATGAGCGCTCCCGCGAAAATCGAGGCAGCAGGGCCTGGCCCTGCAAGGAGATCGGCGAAGGTGGGGGCGTTTGCGGTCGGGCCGGTAGACCCATCGGACGTGGAGTAGGAGCTGGTGGTGTGGAGAGACAGAGGAGGGGAGTCGCTGTCCCAGGAGCTGGCGTCGGATGGGCTCCGTAATCGAGATCT
>WTXC01000273.1:0-23020 GCA_022496195.1 Lactifluus subvellereus
GACTTAATAAAGGCTTATTAGCACTTAATAAGCCACTTATTGACCAGCTTATTTTGACTTGTGCTAAGTGCAAATCTAAGCAATCTTTCAAGTCAGCCAAGACAATTGAGAGTTCAAGCAGCTCAGCAAGTTAAATAAGCATCCAGCCTGGTCTCAAACAATTCAAGCACTATTCAATTTGCACTCAAAATTCATATTATATTGTTTACTACTCTATTTTACAGGTAGAATGTATAATAAATAATCAACCTAATAAAGATATTGCAGTCATCAGCACAGCAGTGACCGCAGTGACGGTGCTGGCACGGCGGCAGCTGTGGGCACTGGCGTGACAGCAGCCGTGCCATCATGGTTGTGGTCGTGGTTGTTGTAGTTGTGGTCGCAGTCGCAGTGGTCATCGTCGTCATTGCGGTGGTCGTGGTCGTTGTAGTCATTGTCACGGTCGCAGTGGTCGTCGTCGTCGTCGTCGCAGTGGTCATAGTCAGCGCGGTGGTCGTAGTCATCATTGTGGGAGCGGTAACCGGAGACGAATGACGAGAGCGCAGGAGTCGCTGATAGGCGAATGAGAAAGACGCAGCCTTGAAGGGAGAAGGTGATATTCGGGTGGGTGAGGGTGAAAGGATCTGAAGTGTGACGGTGGTAAGAAGGATGAGGGAGTTATTGTGTCTGGTGGGGAAGGAATCCAGATGACTAAAGGAAGACGGGGGTGCAGTGAAGGTAACGACTGGATGGGCAATAGTCACGGTGGCGTCAATGGTAAGATGGTGGGCATGAGAAGTAATAAAAAGAATTGGGTGAGGTAGACGAGGTCAGAGATGGAGGGAGAGGCAAACTGTCGCCAGGGGCAGAAGGTTGGGGAGGACGAAGATTAGAAACCTGTCAGGGCTGTGGGGGAATGGGAGAAATGTAAATGTACTCTTCATAGAGTCACATTAGATTGACCGGACATACGTGCACTTAGCCAGGTCGCACCTCGCAATAGGCAGTCTTGAATACTAGCTCAAGTAACCGAAGCCCGAGCGAGTCGTGGTCAGGGTGTGGTGGTTGTGGTTGCAGTCGTGGTCGTGGTGGTTGCGGTCGTGGTCGCAGTGTCGCAGTCGTCACGGTCATCGCGGTGACATCCCTGACGCGTTAGCACTACATAGCAAAAAAATAAAAACAAAAACTTACCTGTTGGCCCAGGAGGCGAACGCCTGTGCAGTGACGTGGCTGGTACAAGGTGGTGGCAGTACACGGTTGTTATGATAAGGTGGTGGTTGCAACAATGACGAGGTGGCGGCGGCGGCGATGTGGCTGGTATAGGGGTGGTGGTGACGAGGTGACGTAGCTGGTATGAGGAGGAGGTGGTATTTGTACTCACCTTGTTTGCCTCCCGCACTTGTTCGCCCAAGAAAAGGTAGCCATGATCGTGGGGAACGACGTGGATGCCATGCACACAGGCGCATAGGCGGCGATGCAGCAGGGCACACCCCGGGGCCTGTTCATACCCCGTGGGCACAACAATACCTGCAGAATAAAGAATTATCAACTAGGAAGGGCTGGGTTACTTACAGTAAGATAAAAAAACCAAGGACGGCGCGCTCAATTGAACGTGGTCAAGTGGGGAGTGCGAATGAAAAAAAAAGTTCAACATTGGCCGTCACATGACCTGAAAGCCCGTTTTTTTTCTAAGTCAACACCCGTTTTCTATTCTAGTTATCCACACGTTTATTCAGGTGGCTCTTTCCCTCAATCCACTGGCAGATGTACGTGCCTTTTGACTGAGGACTTGGCCCAGAATTCTTCTTCCTCAGTGACTCGGGCCACAAGCGACGTTTTCACGTGGAGGAACAAGCAATGCGGGACTTATTGTCTTCGTGTTTCCCCAGTGGCCAACCATTGGGGTGTTGGCAGAGGTGGAGTTCACCACCAGCTATGTACCTCAGTCAAATCATAATATGTAGTATAACTGACTAGACTGCAATCATGCCATAGTGCTATCACCGTCGCCCTGGCACCCTCACCACCATTGTGGTAGTGCCACCAACCTCACTGTTGCGGTCGCCCAGCACCCTCCCTGCCACCGCCGCCGCCGCCGCCACACCATCACCGTCACCGCAGCCGTCGCGGCGTCAGCACTGTCATTGTGGTTGCGGTGGTGGCAGCACCTCCATCGCCGTCGTCATCACTCCAGCACCATCATCGCCGGCACCGCTGCACCGTCACCATCACCGTCGCCCAACACCATCCCCACCACTGGCTGCGCTGGCACCGTCGTCACTGCAGGGGCTATGGCAGCACCCTCACCACAGCCGCAACCCCCACCGCCACCCCCACCACACCAGCGCCTTCGCCGTGGCCATGGCGGCAGCACCCTCATCGCCATCGCCATTGATGTCACCCAGCACCATCCTTGCAGCCACCGCGGCCACGGCAGCATCCTCATGGCAGCCGCTGCCGCACCATAACTGCAACTGCAACCACACCAACCCCTTCGCCATGGCCACGGCATCAGCGCCATGGCTGCCATTGTGGTTGCGGTCGCCCAGCCAACCCCGCTGCACCCCACTGTGCCCCCCCACACCCTGCTGTGCCCCACCCTGCCTTGCTGCGCCCTACCACGCCCCACTGCGCCCTGCCACGCCCTGCCGTGCCCTGCCACGCCCTGCCACGCCCTGCCATGCCCTGCCACACCCTGCCACACCCTGCCACACCCTGCCACGCCCTGCCATGCCCTGCCACGCCCTGCCACGCCCTGCCACGCCCTGCCACGCCCTGCCACGCCCTGCCACGCCCTGCCACGCCCCGCCACGCCCTGCCATGCCCTGCCACACCCCGCCGCACCCTGCCACACCCCGCCGCGCCCTGCCACGCCCCGCTGCACCCTGCCACGCCATGCCGTGCCCTGCCGCGCCCCGCCGCGCCCTGCTGTGCCCTGCCGCACCCCGCCGCACCCTGCCATGCCCCACCACGCCCTTGCTGCGCCCCACCACACCCTCGCCACACCCCACCGCACCCTCGCCACGCCCCGCCATGCCCTTGCCGCACCCCGCCATGCCCTCGCCACGCTGCCCGCCATGCCCTCGCCATGCCCCGCCACGCCCCGCTGCACCCTCGCTGCACCCTTGCCATGCCCCGCTGCGCCCTTGCCATGCCACGCTGTGCCCTCGCCATGCCCCGCTGCGCCCTCGCCACATCCTGCCATGCCCTGCTGCGCCCCACCGTGCCCCGCCCCACCCCACCACGCCAGCACTGTCCCTTCTGCAGTGGCCACAGCAGACCCCCACCTTTATGGCTGTGCCATCACCCTCCCCACCATTGTGGCTGCACTGGCACTGCTGCTGGATCTTTATTGTACTTTTATTGTAACTTGTTATAATTCTACTGTATCTACTTATTGTCCCATCTTCTGTAGATGAACTGTAGCATACTGCCCTAAAATAGTAATAGTAAAAAAGTGTGAATTGTGTGCACCCTTAAAATTGTGTTTACTTGACTTAGAGATCTTAAATTTGTTGATGTGACTTGGGTGGTCAGACTGGCCACAGAATGTGCATCTGGCTTGCCATACTTGTCTCTACTTAGCTATATTGTTGTGCTTTCACTACTTGATATCTTTGTGTTCACTTACCTTGCTCTTTTCACTTGATAATTTTGCATACTTACCATGTCTTAATATATATTTTCACTTGACATACTTACTTTCAGCCTTAATTTGCTTACTCTCCTAGCCACTCTTACTAATACAGCTACTAAGTAAAAAATAAGCAACTTAACAAACTTGGTGTGCTTATACACAAAATAAGTGGACTAAGCCTAGTAAGTTTTTTTTGAATTTACCTGATGTGGGGGTGCATGGGCGATGGGGGCGCATGGGTGATGGAGGGTGTGCAAGGTGATGTGGGGCATCATTGTAACCTTGTGTTGGACACAAGGAGGCTGTCATCGCCAAAGACTTGTTAGTAGGAACAAAAAAGAAAAAAAAAAAACATACCTTGAGGTGGTGGTTTGAAAACTTCTTAAAGTTCTTTTTGAGGGGTGGCATTGGCAGCACTGCAGATAGAAACCCCCCTCCATCTCACGTTTAGAGTGAGGGAGGAGGTTGGTGGTTGGAAAACACCATGTGTCGTGTTTTCGGGTGGTGGTGGTGGTGGTGTGAGATAGTGTTGCTGCGGTCTGGTTAATTGGCAACCGGTTGCGGTTTTTGCTGGTTCTCTCACGGTTCAGTTTGTCATCATTAACTGAACCGTGATTTGACGGTTTCACAACTGGGCACAACCGAACCAAACCGCTAGTTTCGGTTTCAAACCGCCAGTAACCGCCCTTACAGGAATGCCGGTTTAAAACCGGTGAAAACCAGTTAGAGCCGGTTTAGAACCAGCACAACGTGAGCGACAGTGGACATAGTCCCATAGACAGCAGACACAGCAATTTATTTACTATGGACTGATGCTACATGTAAACAGAACAATACATAGTGAGATTCAGAAACAAAAACACCATTCTAAACATCAGCACACCACTCGCGAGACGAGATCTGGGAAGTTGCAAGCCAAGCTGACTTGCACCTGCGCAAGTCCATCCTGGGGTCCTTGGATGCAGCCAGCTTGACCTCCTGGATGGCGATTGATGGTGAGAGTTGCCAGTCGAACATCTCACAGTGAGGGTGGGGTAGGGTAGCACATATGTCCTGAATGTATGACTCGAGCAGGACATAGTCAGGCTTCTTGCTAAACGCAAGAGAGCGTGAATATTCGAGGATGAGGGCAAAGCCCTCCGGAAGGCCAGTGCATAGTTCACATGCTGATATTTGCTGCTTCAGTTGAAGAACCAGGTCCTTACTTCCAATGCCAATCCATGGAAGGGACCCCTGTAGTAGATAAATGAGAACATACACAAGCGATTCGAGGTCATCGCATCGGCTAAGTTCAAACCCCAAATGACTGTGAATAGACGTGAAGGCAGGTGTACCACTGAGTGGCAAGTTGTTGCAAAGGGGGATATGTGCATGCGTCCTGGGGTCTCGAAACTTCTGGGCGACTCCAAAATCCACCAGGTAGATTTGGTGGGTATGATCCCCAAAACCCGACAAGATGTTGGAAGGCTTGATGTCACAGTGAATGTAATGGTGTGAGTGAATATCCTGCAGACACGACAACTGGCAAAATTGTCAGAAATGTTGGAATAAGCATACAGACATTAAAACACACCAAGTATTTCGCAATAAGGGTCACCGCATTGAGGGATAGCTTGCCCCCACATGCACGACAGCACTCCTCAAGTGAAGGACCTAAGCGTTCGAGAGCCATCACATGGAGTTCATCCTCACATCCAAGCCAAAGGGCCTTGGGGACCCTTGCACAGTTGCTGAGCTGACCAAGGATGTGATACTCCTGCCTCAATGCATTGCCTTTGGTGCCGCTTCTAGCTATTTTCAAAATGACCTCTGCCTGGCTATTTATCTCAATAGCCCGATATACACTGCCTAGTTAGAGAAATTAAAGCTGGAATGTACGAAAATGCATACAATGTCATGCTCACCATATGAGCCTGATCCTAGTTTTTCCCCCAGCTTATAATGGCCATTGATATGAGTATTAGTACCCATATCTATGTGTGGATGAGGGGACAAGTTGAAGCAAACAAGCTTAGATGGCGATGGTGTCCAGTATGCAACAATAAATGTTCAAACGGTCAGCAACACGCCACCAGTCCACCGGATCTGTGACATGTTCACAATGTCACACTCATGACCATGACTCATCTGTCCCCTAACGCACGCACCGTCGCACACAAGCAAATGATTGCATGGGTATGGGTCACTGCCCAGCAGGACTACTACCCAATCTGCGTTACATTTTACCTAAGAGTTTGCTGTGTAGTATCGACTACTACCAAATGTTTCTTACCTGAACAACAGAGGGTGGGGCCAGAGGCAGCAAGAGAGGGAAGAGGTGGGAGAGAGTTGGCGATGAAGGCATCAGATGATTGTGCACCCCACCACAGCTCAATAGTGTCTGAGGGGTGGGGCACAGAAAGGTGCAAGATTGTCAGCATTAAATGTACGACCTTACACTGCCAGATGAATACGAGCCTGTTTGTGCTTGTCACCTGTGGCACCATCTACTGCAATCTCTTCATCGTCGCTCTCAGTCTCCGCATCAGAATCTGATTCGCCCATGTAAGAGCGCAGCAACGCATTGAGGGCCTCTGCATTGCTAGACAGTCCAGGTGCTGAGAGAACTGCGTTGAGGGACTGCTCAAACTCGAGGATGGCGGCCATGCCCTTAGCCATACAGACAATAGCAGGGGATTCTGGGAAAGTCTGGCCATGCAGACATTGTGGGGGGGGTCAGCGTGGGAGTGAGTCGGCACCACGTTCTGGAGTCATTACTACTTGGAAGGCGTGAAGGTAGCAATGACAGTGCATGCATATGGCCGTTAATGCCATTCAATCTGGACGGGGGGATGGGACAAAGTGCGATGGCCAGACATCAGGACAGAGAGGTCGATGGGAACAGGAGGGTCAGCGCACTCCTTCCGGTCAGTGATATACCCGAGGAGGTGTTCGGCCTTGGCTTTGAGGCGCAAAGCACATAGGCGGAGGAGGTGGTTCTGAGTATCGGGGCAAGTATGACTTTTGGGTGTGAGGCAGTCTCCGTGCCAGCTAGACAAGCCTGGATAGCTGAGAGTTTCTGGGCTGTTGGCCTGGGTAGGTGACAATATTCCATCGAGTTCCAAGTTGGGAGTTGTGGGAGAAATCTCCCATTTGCGATCTGGGAGTGGCAGGACGATGGTTGTGTGAAACGCCCAACTGGTCACTGTGTGGCAACTCTCAAACTCGGGCACACGTCAGGGGCAAAAGAGAAGCGTGAGAGACACTCAGCCAGTGGCAAGGCTCAGATTTGTGTTGTGGGCACGCTGAAGTAAAAATACCGAAAAACCTTGCGGACACATCACGAGCAGCGAGCCTGAGAGACTCAGTTGCCAGTGATTGAGCAGGCGCCATCCGCGACGTGCGTCGCTCACGGATCCCAACCTTCCCACACCTTAGGGACACCGTAACCTGACTTGGATGCATTTGCCTAATGCACACAGGATATCTGAGTTTTGAGACACGAGCCATTGAAAAACAAATGTAACTACAGAAACTATGGAAAGAGAGTGACACTCTCAAAAGTAACATTCTCCTCTTCGTCATCAATTGAACGCATGACGTCAAGGGCATCAGCCTGAGGCTCTTCATGCTCATCCTCAACCAGGAGGTGCTGGCTTGTAACCCACCCTTGCGTAAAGTTAAGCCGGTTCTTTTTGAGACTGAACTTGAGGACCTGGAGCGCCTCCATAAGGGTGGGACTAAGGCGATTCCTTTTCTTTGTGTCTGTCTCGGCACTGGATGAGAAGACACGTTCGCAGGGCACAGCAGAAGCCTGGATCGGGAGGTGGTCCATGGCAATGGCAAAGATCGTTGGGAACATGGATCGTCCACGCTATGTACATATGTCATAGTCAATCTCCATGAAATTACCAAGAGCAGGAGACCAACGTACCTCCCAGTATTTAAGGGGATTGACTGTCTCACTTTCCAACTCGGTACTGACATATAATCGATATTCTTCCTCAACAGTTTGTGCGGCACCTTCAGCTGTGCTTCGGGTATTACGCCCCATCTCCTCAAGGCCGAGGTGTTGAGCAAGCGAACTGAATGTTTCAGTTTGAGATCGTGTCTTTGTCGGTGCTTGGAGAACAATCCGCTTCTTCTCTCGATATTCTGTCATCTTATGTTGAAGAAATTTCAGAAAAGGAATTTTAAGAAAGATAACATAGCTACTTACCGTCTCAAGGACCTTGGACTTAGCGGCGTTGATCCTACCCGGCTCTGTGATCCAGTGAGGCGAACAGCTGGATCTATGACTATAGCAACTTCATTAATAAACGCAAACCAATATTAAGATGTCACTCACACATGGCCAAGAGAAAGCTGTTTGTGTCATCCATACGTGTGTAATATTGATGAGCCCATCAAGCCCTTTATCAATCCATGGCTTCAGGCGTGGTGTATCAGCAGCAAGTTTTTCCCATCCACACATGAATAATTCAAATGTTGGGATGGCACAGCCAAGAGAGGAAGCCCCTCTGATGACATTGACTGCTGCACACAGTGGGGTATCTACACGATTAAGAGGGGTGCGGAACAATTAGTATCGCCACCATGATCATATAGTCATATCAACATACCTGCAAAATTCTCTCAAAATCGTGCAGGACCAACCACTCCGCATCTGTCAGCTTGTAGTCTGACAGTTCTACCTGTTCGGCAGCGACAAAAAATAGTCCACAGCCTGGATGGATCTAGGGTGAGGATAAGGGAAAAATTACGGCAAGATATATGTACTCACCAGCCTTAGCACAGAAGGCGATTAAGCATGAAATAAACAGAGTCCCAGCAGTCGATACATCACGCAGAAGCTCATTTTCAGGTACCTTTGCTGGGGGGGACTTATACCAACCCTTACGGTTACCAGACTTAATTGTCTCCATAAATGCGTCACGCTGTCTGCCAGATGCACAGATCATGCTAATGACCTCTCAGGCTCTGCGCAATAGGTCATTGCAACAGCACCTAGATACGCGGATTTGTCCACAGTATCACTAGGAGGATCCATCAAGAAATGGTCCAATTCCGAGAGAGGAACAGTCTTGAAGCCATTGCAGACATGACCAGTGCAGATATTGATTACGTGAGGAAAGCACCGGATGCGATTCTGTCGCGCGTCAAAGTGTATGTCACGATCAGAGAGGAGTGTTGAGAGGGTTGTCATGCATGTCTCATTGTTGCTTGCGTTGTCCATTGTGAAGTGGCCGACCTAAAGAGCATGCATCAACACAACATAAGACATAGTGTGCCACGACATACTTTGCTTGTGATACGCGACCTGTCAAGGAGATATAGAATTGTTCGTGCAAGAGACTCTCCAGTGTGGCGTTCACGGACCCAGTGAAATGCAAGCAATGCACTCTCCAGGCCAAGACTCTTGGTGACTGGGTCCTCGGAAACCCAATGTGCCGTCAAGGCCATGAACGATCGCAGGTTATCATTGGACCACAGATCGGTTGTGAACGAGACATTGCCAATTGCGCACTGGGACACATATATCAGCTCTGACAAAGTATATGAGAACTGACATACCGACAACCTCTCATTGATCTCCACATGCTCATTCACCCACCTCTGAATGACGCATTGACGGAGTAGCGTCCGATGAGGAATATCCGAGTCTGTAAGTGACTCACGAAGCATAAGGAGCAGTCGACGGAACTCTATGCATTCGATAATATTAATAGCCTGCAGTCAAAAATGAATTGTAGGAGTTCAAATGAAGCGCAGAGGGATAAAATACCTGATCATCAGCCACAACAAAGTCGATAAGGGCATTGTGAAAATTTGTCTTTGAGAATATTGGGATGGATGCTGTGGCAGCTGTGGTGGTGTTTGCATCACTGGTAGTGTCACTGCCTCGGCGGGGAAGGCATGACAGGTCCTGACCTGCTGCGATGGCTTGCCTGATTTGAGAGATCGTGTACCCCTTATCGATTGTGGTAACCACAGATCGAACACGTATTGGCCATCCCTCCTGCTCAACCTTTGTCACATACTCCAGGAGATGGAACTGCTCGATGTGGGGCCGGAGGGATGTTGTGCTATTGTTCCCAGAGAAAGAGAACTTTCTGCTGTTGCGTGGATACTTGGCAGCCCAAGCCGCAGGATCTTTCTTATGGGCAGATCTAGATAAGTAGATGTGAGTTGAGTTGACGAGCTTCTAAGGGTATGGGATGACTTACTCGCACTGCTTACACACCCAAGCCTCCTTATCAGGAGTGTGGTAGAAGAAATAATGCACATCAAAGGCAACGTTGGACCTTGAGGATTCCGCTGTATCACAAAGCAGGTCGTCTTCATCTGATGGGCCATCTTCATCCAATGGACCACCTTCGTCAAATGGATCCTATTGGTCCACAGCTATGGGCAGAGGCAGGTGCTGATTTACCGCGGGCACCACATCCAGGGTGGTAGGGACATCACAGCCACCACTGTGGCACTCTGCACGCTCCGAGTTGTTGACCATGCCTTGGGTGTCATTAGTGGTATTATTGACACCCTCCAATGTGCCAGTGGCTCGAGCGGAGGGTTGGCTATGGGCATTTGTGGGCTGGCAGGGAGACTCGGAGGGTCTGGTGGGTCCATGTTCAAGTTGTGGTGCCACCTTGCGCTTGGCACCACAACCACGTCCACGGGGCATGGCAGAGTTCAAGAGATAAAAGCGAAAGAGAGGAGGTCGAGTGTGAGGGGGGTCAAAGATCAACTGCTGAGTGCTGACGATGCTGAGCCAAAGTAAATATAGTCAGTACGTTGATGAGCAAGGAGTAAAAGAGTTTCTAGAGCAGAGACGAAACAGACTCTTTGACAGAAGTCTCACTGTCTCAGGACGCGTGATAGTGCAGTGGCTTGGTTTGGGATTGAGAAGACTTTCTGGGGTTTATATACCTGTGCGTCTGTACTAGTTACAAAGTTTTTGAGCTGGTAAGTAATCTATCTGTCAACGAAGATTAGTAAGTGATTTCAGGATGAGATGAAAAGGGCAAACACTACAGAAGTCCAGACGCTGGTAAGGGTGAAGCGAAGTCAAAGGAGTGACAGTTGGCAGTTGCTACTTGACCACATGGCAAGAAGGGGTATGAAGGGCTAAGGAGCGGGCCTAAATAAGTTAGAGTGAAACCAGAACAGAAAGAATGTAGAAATTTATATTGGTAGCGCGGCGAGGAGGGAACTGGGGGTGCAAGTGAAGCGGGTCAATATTAATGGATAGACACATGAAAGGGGACACAAAAGGACCATTAAGTGGGAGCTTAGCACCAACCAGGCTGAGCAAGTTCTGATGAGGAAGAGATCAGTGCGCTGATGACCTTGTAGGAAGAGTGATGCAGGCAGATAAGATTTGGCTCCAATCAGCATTGCGGGCACTCCAAAGTGCTCAGTGCACATTCCAAGTGCAACGGGCGTGCCCACCTTACACTGGCTTACAGGATGGAAAGGGCCTGATAGAAATGAGTTGGTCAAGTAGGGCTTAATGACAGAACTACGCACCACCGGTGACCAGTCCACCATCCACATGCGGCATGCCCACATGGAGTGCGACGTCGGTGCGTGCTCATAGATGACATTCTGTCACACTAGTTGACATCCCCCAGGGAGCTAGGGCCGCTAGACTGGGAATGAGCTGACTTAGTTACAGAATGCGTAATAGTTTCAAATGGCTTTGCATCTGCCAGTGAGCATCACGTGTCAATCAGCAGCGCCATTTGTCGCAAATGGTGAACAGGAATTGCATTGCAGATAAACTGATTAACAGACAAGAGGCACAAAGTAAGGCAACTGCATAAGATAGGCAAGAGGTAAGGTGCATGGAATGGTGTTGAGACTCCAAGGAGGCACACAAATCTTGAGATCGTGCAACGGCTCATGGGCCATGGCAAACCGCAAGTGTCACTCTTCGCTTTGGACCCAAGGTGATCTTGATGATAACATCAGGGATGACAGGACCCAGAAGAAGTGACTCAGGTCTAGACAGCAGTCCATTGTGGGATCATAATTAGTGGTGGCCGTTGTAAGTTCAAGAAATGTACATGCATGTGGGCCATGTGGCACGTCACAAGTCACACCGGCGTATTGATTTCAGCGGAATGAAACCCATCAGCGTTCATCCGCTCGGGGCCCTTCCCCCGGCGCTGCTGATCAACAATGCCTCCTCCTCCTCTATCCGTAGAGCTTCGGAATAAGGGGAAGACTCGTGTTGAATCTCTGCATCCCTCATCCTCCAAGGAGGACGGACTTGAAGAAGACTGGCCATCGGAGCTGATGATTACACAGGTGCATTATCCAACAGAGGGGAGGACGATCAAGAGGCAGAGTGCCGGTCGGAAGGAAGCAAAGCCAGTGCATCTGCCAGGTCGTCTCGTTCATCCAGCTCTGCCAATGAGGATGCAGTTAAACCATCCGTGGCTCCGAGCAAGTATGCTCCTTTCCTGCAGTTCATATCACGGATAATTCAGTGTTTCAACCAGATCCCCGCGCCCAAGTCATGTTGGAGCCACTCCAGCACTTGAGGAGCTGTCCCCATCTCGCCAACAGTAGGAAACCCCCTTAGGAAATTCCTCCAATCATGACGCCACAGCCACTCGGTCCCCTGCCCAGGCCGTTGTTGCCGAGGCCTCGAGATCCATGCGTACTGTAGATGCATCTCTGCAGCTCTCGCAAGAACCAACTCTGCCACACACAAGCACTATCAACTCTCTGCTCCAACATCAACTGTCACCTGCGAGTGACACTCCCTTGCAACCTGGAATCGTTCCCCGACATTCACCCTCCACCCCTCTGAATCAAAGGCTCATCTCTCCCTCCCCACCCAAGCGGAGCACCGCACCTGTGGAAGAAGAAGATATTTTGGCAACGCCAAGCAGTCTGCTCTCGCGATAAGTTGTAGGAAGGACATTCCATTACCAGTTGCGCAGGTGGCGGCTGGACCAGTGGATAAAGCATCTACCAGTGCGCGCCAACCTCTGCAACCCAATGCCACAGCTCCTTCGTCCAGGAATCGACTGCCACGACCCCAGAACGACATGTCTCCCCCCATGATTCCTTTACGCATCACCACAAGTGGAAGGCCTACTGCTGCTAAAGCTAGACTGAAGTCAGTTCCTGCTAGGGAATTAACCCAGGCGAAGGGTCAAGCGCCGATAATAGATCGCAACTGCCTCTTATTTCCCACCGTTTCGGCTCACGAGCTTCCACCTCCTGCTCCTGGTCCTCCATCCAAAAGTGTCGCTCTGGGCCAGTATCTCCCAACGCGCAATATTACTCCCCAACAGATGATCCACTCACAATGCCTCACAATACAAGATCCTTGCAGAGACGCTTGTCGACGTGCTGGACGATTCAGATACCGCTAAACATGCTGGGTTCGAAGAACAGGAGGCGCGGAGAGCACAAGGACAGATGCAGCTTGTGAAGGTGGGTAAAGAGGGTCGCATCAAGGCGCGCATCGTCGCCTACCCTGAGTATGTTCATCAAATCGATCTGGCTCGTGTTTCATAAAACCGCTAAGTTTTCTCATGGTTTGTAGCACAGGTGAGGCCCTCGTCCTGAAAACTACGGCAACTTTTCATCTGGCGTGACAGTTCACTACGCCCCGTCCGCGGTAACTGAGACGACATATCAGGGCATGGCGGCGAATCTTATCATTGGCCAACACCTGCTCCCACACGTACTTGTCCATGCCACTGACGCGCGCGAGGTCAACATTCAAAATCTTACACCGTCCAATACCCGCTTCAAATGTTTCATATTCCCTGGCGAGCACGCCCAAGAGGTCGCCGCGTACCTCAATCGACCTGAGTGCTTCCACAAGTACCAAGACACATTCAACGTGATCACGGTCCTGCAGGGCAGCAAAGATACGGTCAATTACCTGCCAGTGCCCCGGTGCTGCGGCGGCACTGGAGCAAGTGAGTCGTTGCTGAACCGGCTTTGAATACTAAGTTAACGCACAGGGCTTCGTGACATAATAGGGTTCTACTCGATGACGCGGATGTTACTGGCACCCATGGTGATCAGATCCACGAACGGTATGGTATCAGCCGCACTGCTGGTGCGCTCGTTGTCGTGCACCTGGACGTGTATGTTGGCACCATTGCCCACTGGATGAACTTACCGCGCTTGACACTTATTTTGCGGTATTCATGTTGCCTCGCTGATGTCCCTCGCTCCACATACCGCTCATGTACTCAAGGAGGGGAAGAAGGGAGGCAATTGCGCGAGGGATGATGTATGTGCAGATATTTCACAATCAAACATGTATTATACCATCAATGAATAAGTAAAAACAGCCGACCATGACAGAACAGCCACTGTCGTCTTCCTCATCTTGGCGGCTGGTGGCCGCAGTGGGAGTCATCACCTGATCGTGTTTTCCTTCTCTGGCATGCGGGGGTCCCGCACGCCGCCCACGTCCATGACACTACCCCCGCCTTGGGAGTTGGGGTTTGGATTCGGATTCGGATGGTGTGTCGGTGCCAATATCGTTGTCATTGTCGAGCTCAGCATCACTGGTGTGTGCTTTGATACGCGCTGATGCGTTGATCTATGCGTGCGATAAAAGGTAGGAATCAGCTTAGGTTTGTAGTCATATAATGGTCTACTATAATGGTCTACCGTTAACACCGGTCATTGGCCCGGAAGGGGCGGTTGAAAACCGGTGGCAAACCGGAGTCAACCGGGAACTGCCGTTTTAATGACCGAACCGAACCGCGGACTTGCTGGCGGTGCCGGTCAGTTAGGTTGCGGTTTGAACCACGTGGTGGTTACGGTTAAAGCCGGCCCGAAACCGGAACCGCGGCAACACTAATAGTAACAGGCATGCAACCCGGGTGTTTGGTTGATTACTTGCCATGCGATAGGTCCGAGTCTTAGGCTTATCCCACGGATACGTAGCGGAGGTTTCCCGTTCTGGCAGGGTCAAAGGGTTTGGTTCCAAATTCGGTTATAAAGACGCGAACGAAAATGGAGAAGACCTTGTCCTCTTTCAAGACACGGCCACTGGCACTGACTGGAACATGTACTACTGTAGTGTACTGTAATACTGTGCTTTTTAACTTACTGTACCTCTCTGCTAAACACACATAAAACCTCATCATGCCAGCACGGCAAAGCAGCGCCGCCGAAAGAAAAAATGATCATCCCTATCACCGAGCCCCCCGCTTACACTCCCCCGTCTGACTCGCAAGACCTACAATTCCTCCGTCCTTCCTCCTCTACACCCCCGCCTGCGTACACCGAGCGGACCGCGCGCAAGCTCAGGATAACATCCCCACCCGGCGCGGGCATTCTCAACGCATCCATACTCGACGCGGCTGGTCGCGCGCTCTACACCACCTCATCAGACGCGAAGCTCAAAAAGACATCCGTACGGCGCGCGGGGCTCTGCCTCGACTCCGACGCGCATGCAGATGCGTCCGTAGCGGATGAGGAACTGGCTCGGTTCGGATGGGACCGCGCGAGCCCGCGCGTGAGATTTGGCGGCGGCGATAATAAGCGGAAACGCAAGGTGAAATGTAAAGAGTGGCTCCCGCTCGCGGACTCTGCTGCTGCATCGGATGCGCAGTACGTTTACTCGCTACCCGTGTCAATGCTTTTATGACGTTGAATTCGGTCCTGATGGGTTGGTTTTGTTGCAGATCCCGTGTCCTCACGCTTGACGATGCCCGGTACACCATCACAGAGCGCAAAGGTGGCGTCGGCTACGTACGTACCCACCCCATCCCTCCCCTCATAGCACGCGCCGACAACCCCATTATACACTCTCCATTTTAGCTCCTCCGCGCAGATGATGAGAATTCGTCTCTCCTCCCCCTCGCTCGCTGGCGCACGACGCCAGATGCCCAATCGCAGCGTCTTGAGGTCTTTGAAGATGCCTGTGCGATACCAGGCCTGTTTGACGCGTTTGTGCTCGCGCTTGTTGTGATGCAGAGTGAGCAGCCGCTCGGGGACGCGCCGGATTTCCTCGGCTTTGCTTCGCCCAAATTTTATGGTAACGGCCACCTTCCTTGGGGGTACTGATAACCCGGTTAAGTGCCCACGGCTTGAGTATGCCGGACTTTTTCTTTTTTTGGAGCTCTGGGATGGTTCTTAGGTTTATTGCGTTGTACTTATTGGTGTATGTAGGGTATGTAGATAGGTGGTCATGTCGCTGGCCGATGGGACGTTAGTGCCTAGATTATTCATCGAACTAAAAAGTTGGCAGTACGTGCCCCGCATTGGCCCATCTTGTCGGTCCGACGAGACGACTTGCACAAGCAACCTGACCGCCTGGCGTGGTCGTCGATCTCATCAAGTGCCAGGATCTGGCGATGCACAGCAAGGTCCCATGTCGATACATCCTGGGGACGGGGTGCATTGTATTACAAGCACAGCGGGCACACGGTACGATATGTAAGGTATTAAATGGCTGGCGTGCACCACGGGTCTGGTCACAGCGCTCATTAACGTTTTCTACCAATGCGCCCTGATAACTGTGGCTCACCCGAAAAAAAAAAGGACAATTTCCAAGGGCAGCCATCTCAGGTCTGCCAGCCTCCTGCGTAAATATGGAAGTCAGAATACACTAAGCTTGAGGAAAAGCGAGGACACGTACCCGCTGTACGATTTCCCAGTCTTGAAATAAACGCATGAATATCAGCATGGAGACAAGATGATAAGGTGATAATACGCACAGGAATAGATGATAGTGACGGCCATGAGGATATCAGGGCCAGAACCAATCGCGCCCATCAAGTTCGCTAGAACAGACAGCAAGCCAAGGACGGCGCTTCTTTGTGCGACGGCGGTCGGAATGACACGCTTGAGTTCTTTATACACAGAACCCCCGCGGTGCCCAGCCATGACTGATGCTGATACACATCAGTACCAGGCGCGAAAGACATGGACACCTGCGAAGGTAGAAAATTCGTTAGGTACCATAGATAGTCCTCTATGAGAGAAATATAGATATGGTGATACCCATCGGGAGTCATTCAAGAGAGCGATGATGGCATCGATGAGCCGTCCGTTTTCCAAGTCGATGCCTGTCTGGAAAGAAATCGCCCCGAACAATCTCTCATCAAGCTCATGCCTCAATCGTGGGCGGGTCCAAACCGAGAGTCCACACCACAGTCCACATCCAGCCAGCAACTGCAAAACCCGCCCACGCGCAACCCTGGCAGCCTCCTGAACACGCACTCCAAAGCGGCTCTGACGCCCATGAGGAAGAACCCGCTGGTAGTGCTGAACTCGATCCCACAAAGGAACTCCCATATGCCGAGGTCATGCGAGAATCCGGACATGGCGAATCTGCCTATATACGCTCTCGCGGTTTCCCTAGTGGAGTACCGCCGGCCGCGCACCATATATGACAAACATGTGAGAACTGGTGCCAGGGGAAGCTCCAGGGCCCTGTGATAGACATGGATGTGCATGAGAGGTCGGAGAACGGTGCTCAGGTCCAGTCTGGTTGCCGGAGGACGCGGCCGATCAGCGTCGGGAAGTAGTACATCACGTGGACGGTTGTGTACGCTGAAAAGATTGCCAAGGCGCAGCGCGGAATCGGGCTCAGGGTTGGGTTGAAGAGCGTGCCGCCTGTGGTGTTCAGGGAGGGACGGATATGCAGCAGGAGATGGTGGGAGAGGTCGAACACGACGAGTTGGATGAGTTAGGAATGAGGCAATGGACGCTCATCGTCATTCAAGCGGGGTCACGGCTTGGATGACCACAACCAAACAATTTCGTGTTCACTCACAAGAGATTGAATGAATCAAGGAGAACATTGCAGACGGAAAAGGCCGTTCGACAAGGATGTTAGGAAGCTTTGCAAGCGATTCGTGCCTCCGTGATGGTTTCTCAATTCTACAGAAAACGCCGGAATCTGATAAACAGCCTCAGGTGTCAGCAAACACGCAATGGAAAGATATAAATTGGGAGCGGCCGCACTAAATTGCGAAGTTCCAGTGATTGAGTCTGTCCGCGATTCCAAGTCCCAGAGACAGCGAAAACCTGGCAGAGTAGTTCAGTCTTATGGCACAGTTCCAAGCCTACCATACAAGGATAAGTTCCAACGAGAACTTGAAGATGAACGTACGGGGGAGAACGGCAAGCAAAGATGAAAGTATCGTAGCATGAAAACAGGGGAAGGCGGAAATTTGAGATGGGAAGGGGAAGAGAGGGGCGGGATCTGAAGGATTGGGAAGAACGGGAGAACGAGTGAACATTTGAGGACGATACTGGCTACTGAGGATGGGGACCATGATGGTGAAGGTTGGGTAATGAGGGTGATTGAGAGCTGGGTGGCAAGCCGCGCTGAGGTTTTCAGTCCTGCGAGTAGCTAGGATAGGTCAACGCCGCCTTAAGTCGCAGCTTAGGGAAGCATCCGACACGTTGAGAGGTGGCCTCGCGCCGTCGTGGAGAGGATTCCGTTATGATTCTACAGTACATCATCATGATCTGCTATATATTCCGCATTCCGTGACCTGATCGCCTCACTTTGAAACTATCCCTCTTGTTACTATTCTAACGTGGCCAAGAAAATCATCAGAGTTGCTGAACGAGAAGATACAACAAGCGTAAGACAGTGTGGAGGAACTGAGTCTTGTAGGACGAGTGGCTAAAGACTTCAGTATTTCGGGAAAAGAGCTGAGGTACGACAGCCTGAGGTAATGAGATACAGAAGTCCGTAGCAAAGTGGAATCCGAGCAAATTGCCAGAGAACTAGCAGGGCTGCTGTAGTTGGACCGTTGTTCACACGGTTGTGTCACGGTGGTGCTCCCCAACCAACATCGCGAATATCGAAGCCTCTTCTTACTCTTCATACTACAGATATATTTGCTATGGCACAACTTGAACCTCATCATGAAGCTGTAAATATGCCTCAGAGAGTGAGCCACATAGGTATGTTATCTGTCCCTCGACCTTGTCGTCGTCAATTTCCCCAACGTCTACGCCAGGTGGTCCCGCCAACGCGATACCAGATGAGGAACAGCCTAGATTTGCTGATAGCTCAGCTCCTCTTTTCAACATCTATCGCAAGATGGCAGAGGAAGAAGACAACAAGATGGCAGAACGCTGGCAAAAAGATGCTGATGGCATCCTCATATTCGTGAGTTCTCAGCTTACCTTCGACATCACTACACATATCAAATCGACAAACATAGACCGGTTTGTTCTCTGCTGCAGTTGCCGCATTAGCCGCGGTGACCGTCATGGACCTCAAACCAAACTCCCAAGATACCTCCGCATTCTATCTCGAGAAAATCTATCAGCTTCTCGCCGATCCCAACATATCTCGATCGTCCATTCCTATCACTCCACTTAGACCACCACCGTTCTCTCCACCGAAATACGTGATCTGGGTGAACTCACTCTGGTTCTTGAGCTTAGCTATAAGTCTTACCTGTGCTATGCTGGCGACATTGATACATCAATGGGCTCGTCGATACCAGCGGATGACTCAGAGACCACGGGATAGTCCACACGACGCTGCACGAATCCGTGCATTCTTTGCACACGGCATCGAAAAATTTCGGTTTTCGTGGGTAGTTGAAGCAATACCGACATTGATACACATTTCCCTTTTCCTGTTCTTTGTCGGTCTTCTCGTATATCTATTCAATGTTAATTACACCGTCTTCCGCGTGGTAATCTGGTGGGTTGCGGTTACCGGGGCGGCATACTTGCTCATCACGGTTATGCCAATTTTCTGGCGAGATGCGCCATACTATTCACCGCTTTCTTCATTAGCCCTTCTGGTTCGTTTCGTAATATTATATCCATACCTTTTATTGTTTTGGATTCGGCATGGACACCCGAACCGGACGAGTTTTCACGCCATTTTTTTCTCAGCGATGTTTCAAGGCATGGAGGAGATGGCGCAAAGAATTGCTAGGGTATCGTCGCCAGGGATGGATGGCCATATTTTGAGGTGGACATTCGATGCCTTAGCAAAGAATCACGATCTAGATCAGTTCTTTAACTGTATTCTTGGCTTCTATCGCTCAAACCGAATCGTGGTCAAAGGTCCCCGACGTATCTTCGCAGGAAGGCGCTCCCTGCCCTTTTCGTGGGCTTTGGAGGAATACTTCGACCGTGCTTGGACACTGAATGATAATTTGGTCTCCGAGTCGGACAAAGTCCGACGAATCGTCACATGCGTGGAGGTTGCCAATACCTTCGATGTCACGGATAGCTTCTTCATTGATTATTTCCTCGACCGGGACTGGCATGGGCAGCTATCCGTCGAAGTTGGGCATTCTCTCAGAAACCGGGACAATAGAAGCGAACAGGAGATTGGTTTGTTAGCACAAACCATCATTGCCCTCATTATTGCGAACGTGCAGGGAAGCAATGACCGTTGGATTGCCCTCACTGCGGACCAAATCGGAAAATCGGAAAATGAGATTCGAGGGTACCTCGCACATGGAAATGATAACGTGTTACTTGCCAACTTGATCTACATCACCCGCCAGATCCTCCTCCCCTCTTCTGTCGTCAGTCAGGACATGGCTCACATGGTGGCAGCTTGTATTCCACAATCACTTTACAGTTTTGAGATCCGAGCTACTCTTCTTAGCCTGCAGCACGATTTCTGTGCCTTGTGGAATGAAATTGTTCTAGAAGCGCAGAATGGCGGGGATGGCAGTACTCCTGCCGCTATTCTCAGAACGATTCGCCATCTTTACATCGGGTTACATACAGACACAGATGACACCCCGGATGTATTCGGCCTATCATCATACCCTTTATGTAGCAACCCAGACCATCGCCCCGGAGAGACTGCCCACGCTCCCAACCCGATTCTTGCCACTCACTTGCCTCCAATCAATCCCGCTTATACCCCACGCCCCTTAGACACATCCTCAACTGGTGATCTCACTAATGCGCCGCAACTCGCTATCGCTTCTGTCTCTCAAGAAACTCATACCATCCCTACTACTTCACAGCATATAGCTGGCGCAGGCGCAGCTCCGCTACACGAGTCAATCATCACTCCTCCCTCTATGGTTCCTGGCTCTCTATCATCGGTCTCCTTCATGCCGGACCCTAGCAGCGCGCTTATTGGGGATCTCCATTCACCAGTGGACTCTTTTATGACCCAATCCGGTCGTCTTCCTCCCGGACCAGCATCTTCATCTTCATCACCAGCTACTGATCCCTCACGCATAGCACAGCAGGCAGCATCTTTCTCAGATCATAGTGTCCCTAGAAGCATCACAGTAATCGGGATGCATGATGATATCCAAGACACGAATGTTCCTAGATCGGGAGGCGGGGAACATGATTCATCGGAGAATTTGGCCTAGTCTCCGCACGGCCTGACCAGATCGGCATGTGAGCTCCTGATGTTCTTTTCAGTTTTGTCAGGACTAAACATTCTTGCAGATCGTGACTATTCCGCCTGCTACGTTGGGTCAAGAGTTGGGGAAAATCGCCCCCAGATATCAGTTTTAGTGCACTGCCTTGGAAGTTTTAAAAAACAGAGGTCGCGTTTCTTGCACCTGTAGGGAATTTGTTTAACTCTATGCTCTCATCACTTAACGGTTCCCATTCTTGCCTCCCTATATCCGACTCACCATTCATTTCAGCTCCCACTCGTAGACTACAAATTGTTTCATATGGAAAACTTCGGATGCTATCCAACTGGTCGAATCATGATGGCGAGCAGCATACAATATAAGGAACATGTATTCCCTTCCCCGATTTAGAACACATCGAATATTAGTAGTTCCTTCGTGCATCCCGTTCCCGGCTCAGAACCGTGTAAAACCGAAGGATACATTGCGACCACATCCGAGACAGTTCACTTGTGGCACTCCTATTTCCAAGGCAGTCGGCGCCATGCCTTGATTGCGTTCATAATTCGGCTTGCATTAGGTCGGTTAAAAGTATATATTCGATTGATCATCAACAAGCATGGTACGAGAGGCTAAGGGTCATTTACCTCTCATGGCCGTCGAAATAGAGCTTCTTGGTGCTGCACGTTGCCTTGAGACGGTGCACGGGAAGCCTATCTAGCCACGCGCGGAGCTTTGACCCCGGAGGCAGTTCAAATCCGTGATGAAGCTTCAGGAGATTGCTGGCGCGGAACGACCCTATTGTTTGCAGCCTGAGGACGTGAGAGAAAGAAGGCCTCAAGATAGATTCCCCACTTCACGTACATGGCTCCACCATCACATCTGTCCAGTTCAACTCTCCACTCTCACACCACAGACTGGAACCTGCTCCACCCTTCACCGAAATGTCACGCTCCCCGCTCTCAGAAGGACGTGAGCTGTCCGAGCGGGCAGAGACTCGCTCTTGCCGGTCGACTGGTCCTGCCCCTGCGAAAAGCGATAGAATGCGAAGATATGCGCGCGAGAGACTTGGTCTGCTTGTAGACGCACGATAGCGCGGGAATACGGATCCGTGTGTAGGGGTAGTAGTAGGGTTCTTCCTACTGTCTTACTCGCCAGGCTGTTTTACGCATACAGCAAGCAAAAAGGGCAAGCGAGTTGGTCGTAGTGGTGATGATCGCGTACTCCTCTGGTCTAGATACTCAAGAATGACCGTGCTTTCGTTGAGGCCACGCGGCGGTGCGAGAGTGTGCAATTTGAGTCCGGGCACAAGGCCCTTCGGGGAGACCTCCAGCAGCTCCTCTAATTTCTTATCTGGATCAACTTCGTCTGCACGAAAGGTAAGCTCCCACATTGGACGTCGAAGAAAGAGAGGGAGCTCAACAGTACTCTTGGGCGGTAACACGCAGATTATTGCATACAACTCGGAGCCTACTTCATGTGAATGCGAGCTATAAAACACGTGCGCGGTAAGGGATGCCAAGGTACTCGAACACGGCCCAGACTCTCTGCACAATGGACAGGAGCAGCTACCGAAGAGGGTGATATCCGCCTCGCCAGCATGGGCGTTGGCAGTTTCGACCGTGTCGCCAGTACAGCGGAGATGATATTGTTTCCTGAATCGATCGAAAGTGACATGATTGTCTTGTACAAGAGATAAGCCGAGGCCGGAGTCCCATGACCATGACTCGAAACGGGCAACTGGAATTCTGAAGTCCCATCAAATCAACCAAGATGTACTATGTACTACTAGTATATACTAGCTATGTAAGCAGTGTACCCACATTTGTAGAAGTAGCTGTATCGTTAGATGATACAGTAGATAATCTCTCTATGAGGGAGATATCTAGTCAGATATGGCGATACCTTTGCTACTAGTTCGAGAGAGCTATCATGGCTTCGTTTTCCAGGTCGATGCCTGTCCGGGAAGAAATCACTCGCGAGAATCCCTCGTCAAGACCACACCTCAATCATAAGCGGGTCCCAACCGAGCGTCCACGTCATAGTCCACACCCATCCCCAAAACCCGCCCACGCGCCGTCCTGTCAGCCGCTTGAACGCAGGGCCGACG